>OX465434.1:17843142-18443142 GCA_950005045.1 Agrotis exclamationis
TTTGAAATAGATTAAGTACGTCAGTTTGATGTGTGTGTTTTTAAATGAGAGATAAATTAATGTCGTGAGTGTATCGGCTTTTTATTTAATTGAATGAAGAATATTCCATCTAATTTATTTGAGACGGCTAACTATTAAAAAGTAATAAAAAATATTTATTGAAAACTAGCTTATGCCCGCTGATGTGCAGTAATTATCCCACGGTTCGTCAAAACGAGATGAAAAGTATACCATGTCTAAATCCAGTTTATGAACTATCTGTGCACCGAATTTTATCAAAGTCTTTAAAGAAGTTTTTATGTGAGAAAGAATAAAAAACATCCATTCATATTGTTTAATAACTATCGTGTAGGGGAACAGTGTATAAGACGGGGACGTTTATAATCGCGAAGTACGAGTATAATGGGGACATACACTCTTTAGGCATACTTAACACAACACTAACGTAGAGCAAGCGCCATCAGGACGTCATTTGCAAGCGGCCAGACGCAAATGGCGTCCTGTTGGCGCTTGTGCTACGTTAGTTTTGTGTTAAGTTTGCCTTAGGTGTGTGATTTCCCATCATACCTCGTGTCCCCGTCTTATACACTGTTCCCCTATCACATTTTTAATAATAGTAGATAGAATAAAATATGATGTTTTAATTTGCAAAGAATGTGGGAGGTACAGTATATATATCAGATGTTACAATTATAAGGGTTCCTTAAACGTAAGTAAGTATAAAACAAATTGTAACAGAATAGGTACTGTTTCAATAATATCTTTTGTTAAGTTGAACAATAATATAAAATCGATAAAAACCTTTACACTTACAAAAGCAGGCAGCTCCTTAGGTACAAATAAAAGCTTCTTACAAAATACTCGAGAAAAAAACTAAATCAATATCTATTCAGTTGCAGCAATTATTTCCCCGGTCTCATCTCTTATTTTCCGGATAAAAAGTCAGACATCGAAAACAGAGTAGATGGAGGCGAAGCCATGATAATTGGACTGTCAAACCACCGGGAGTATTGTTAGATTGTTTTAACTGAACGTCAAAAAACTAGCTGCTGATTTTTTTTTGTTGGCGACATTGGCTGCTTTTTCAATTGTTTTTCGACAGTTTTGGTGTTGTTGACTTTTTCCGATGCTAAAATGTTAATTATTGCCTATTTTTTTTAATCGTCGTCATTAAATATTATTTAAACATATATTACATTAATTATTATTTCTTTATTCATTTTTTTTACTTATAAATTACATTTTTAAATATTTTTACAAAAAAGAAATAAAAACATTTAAAAATATAAAAAAATATATTAATTATTTTTAAACGCATTAACGCATGCGACGCGCATCTTAAAGATGATTTTTGAGGAAAGAAAAATTCAGTTGTAAGTGGGATTCGAACCCGCGTCTTCTGGATAAGTACTCCAGACGCCTTACCAACTAGGCCATTGCAACCCACACCTGCAAGCTACTTATCCAGAAGACGCGGGTTCGAATCCCACTTGCAACTGATTTTTTCTTAAAAAATCATTTTTATTTAAATATATTTTAAAAGAAGGATTATGTTTCCACTTGCGCAATAGGTGTACCTGCAGATCTTTTTAACATAATAAATTATTCAGCCATGGCATTACAATTTTAACAAAAAGTAATTCATAATAGCTTCTGAAAATACGTTATCTTACTCCATAAATATGTGTAAAAAGTCGGGAATAAAATTGTTTGAGTTGAAAGTTGGAATGATATTTAAATCACATTCCTATTTATAGCGAAATGTCATTTAAGCGAGTCATATTCCGTGGAATTGCAAAATTACTGAAATTGATCATAGAGATCACAGAATTACACTACTCTTACGCATACTGACTAGTTTTCGCAGAAGTTCTAGTTATTTCTAGTAAGCACGGGTAAGCATTAGTTCCAGGGAAAATTGAAGTGAGGTGCTATAGGATAGATTGCGAACTGTATGCATGAACGAGCATTGTTGGAATAAAATAACATAATTGCCAATTTATTCATAATGAAGCCTCGTTTTCATCAAGGTATAATACACGTAAATTTAAATTTTAATCAATATTTTCGTTCAATATGAAACGTGTTGTATGGAAAGGTTGTAAAATACCTTTTTTATTCGTGATAAAATCATCAAATGAGTCCGGACGCTACGGACGGTAGGGACTGTCAGACTTGTACTGATGATACCTGTTTAAAGATGTTTGAAACAGTCTCAATACATGTTTAAAGCAAATAATTATATCTTGACAAGTATTCCACAAGTTTTGTATCAAACTAGTAATATGTATACCTAACTTATTTCTTGGTGGAAACGAGGGGCTATTATACATTATTGTATTTCTGTACCTACATTTCAATGAGTTGAACGATTGCTCCTGCATTGCGAGTCTTGGGTTCGATTCTACAAGTAGTTGTTCCAGATCTGGCTGTTTGCGTGTATAAATTTAAATGGTTATAAACGTACCCACAACACGCACGATGGCAAAAGATTTATTTATTAGAAAAAGAAAACTTTTTGAAAAAAAGGGAACCGACTTCAAAAAAAGTTTTTATTTTCCCCTTTTTTTAGTTTCGATATTCAACAAAAATCTTCATATAATCGGAGTACTTTGAAAATCTTCAATCCTAAGTAAGCAACAAAAACGGATCTATGCGGGCAACTTCTCAAGATATCCATTACTGTTATATACTATAACCTTCTCCAGAATGTGATGAACACTTTCCTGAAAACCGCATCAAAATCGGTTCAGCCAAACGCGAGATAATCGCGGACAAACATACATACCTACATACAAATATACAGGTCGAACTGAGAACCTACTTCTTTTTTTAAGTCGGTTAAAAATAATGAAGGGTATTGTTTTGTTTCCTATTCCCGGTTAACAAATAGTGGAACCACGTCTGATTTTGTGCCCGGATAATGGCAATTGACTCGCCGCCTATTACATGGAACTTAAACATAACTGGCTAAAAATAGATGTACCTACATAAAACTTATAATTTTACACCCACACTCTATCAGTAACAATTCGTCAATTTCGTAACTTGTTCAGCGGAGCATGTAAATGGATGCCTATCAAAAATATCGTCGTTTTCTACCTATTACATATTTTCCCTTTACTCATATTTCCTTATAAGGAAAACTAGAAGCCCGCCCTGACTTTTCACGGTATCTAATTTTCTACCTTAGACGTAGATTTTCTGAAAATTTCTTAGTACAGGCAAATTAGTAAAACATCAAGAACCTTTCACGGGCTGAAACTATAACTTTTGAGTATAAATAACTTTAACTATGAAACCAAACCCTGAAAGATCAAAAATTTGAGGTATCTAATACGAAACGGAATGTTTTTTTCCGTTGACAATGTATAGAACACCTGAATAGATTTCATGCTAAAAGTTGTTTTTAAACCAATGGTTAAAAACAACTTTTAGCATGAAATCTATTTTTCAGCCCATGAAAGGTTGTTAATGTTTTACAAATAACCCTGTAAACAAACCTTATTCTGACAATAACAAATAAAGCAACAAAATAATTACCCAATTTTGGTACAGCCTTTCCGAAGTTATGCGAGTACAGACTGACATACTTAAAGGATTTTTTCCAAGCTATGTAAAGATATCAATAAAGAAACATTTTTCCGTCAACACGCAAAGCTTTACCAAAAAAAAAAAGAAAAAAAAACGTTTCTTTATGAATAAATTCAACGCAGAAATCCTTCACGGAGGTTTCATAGAAAAATATCTTTATTTTTTTCCGTGGCATGCGCCATTTGGTACGTTCGTTCGGTCGTTGAACTGATAAATCATTCATCGTGTAGGGAATGACTGGTGTTACGAATCAAACGTAAGTGCGAATATTGCTCGAGGTTAAACTTTATTTGGATAACGTTTTATTTGTATGGGAAAACAGAAAACAGTGTATTTTTTTTAATCCATGAAACTATATGAAATAGGTTTTATAACAATTTTCAAATTGATTTTTATCTGTTGCTGTGACCCTTTAAGATAATGGAATAGGTCATAATCACTTCTAACAATAAAAATAGTTTCCTACTTTTAACCCAATTTATAACATTTTCTAATGTAGGTACCCAATAATTAAAAAAATCAACGTGTGTACTTAAAAGAAAAACCAGCATGTCACCATTCCATGTCCAAATGGCGAAATAATAAATTATACTAATTTGGAGTTTCACGAACTGTATATAAGTGTGTTAGACGCATGATACTATCAAATGTCGAGTTGATGAAAAACCCACTTAACCAAAAACTTGAAGGCATAATGACTTCTACCAACCCGCACTAGGCCCGTTGGTGGATTAGCTCATTCTATTTCACATGAAGGAGGCCTGTATCCCAGCAATGGGAATAGCTGCTAATAATACTTTGTTTCGATGACACAACATAAACAATATGTTCAATTAAAACTAAATCGTCAAAGAGTAACAATGCTTAAAGATCTGGTAAACAGCACAACCCTACCGGTTAAAGGGTGACGCTCGATAAATATGAATATTTTACAGAGTCTTTTGTATACGTTCACGCGAGTCGCCCACTTAAGCGACGCTGTCTCGGTATTTCTCCACTAAACATCGCTTTTCATACAATACACTGTTTACACGACAAGAAACAACGGTAACAGTTTAAAAATAACTGTCTTAAAGCTTTTTTGAGGGAAGAAACAGCTTTACGGTACGCGACGCAGGCGTTAAATGTGTTAATTTATTTATTTACTGTTTGTAACAGGTATATACCCATATACTGGGTGTAAGGGACAGCCCTCCGCAAACTTTCAGGGCTTGCTCAGTAGACGAAACTGAACAATCTTCCACATTTTTTTTTTCACGAAAAGAAAAAAGAAAATCAGCCCTTTTCATACAAACTGTCCAATCAAGTTTATAATTTTCTATGGTGAGGCTGATTTTTTTTTCATTTCCTGAAAAAATCTATTGTGGAACGTTGTTCAGTTTCGTCTACTGAGCAAGCCCTGAAAGTTTGCGGAGGGCTGTCCCTTTTTTTTTTTTTTTTTTTTTTTTATCGTGGTAAAATCATCAAATGAGTCCTCCCACCCCAGGCTCTTTGAGGCGCGCGTGGAACACAACGCGCCGTCGACCCGGGCATGGTCCATGGTCGGGCTGCGAGTTGCCCTTTACTCGCCGCCCGCATGCCCGCGCCTACGGTGGCCGGAGATCGTCTTGCGACGTCCGTCGCCGTGGGCGTCCACCACCGCGGGTGGGGCGGAGGGAGGACATTGTCCTCTCTCTCACGCGGCCCACCTCCTCCTTCGCGAGCATTACTGCTTCGCAGAAGGAGGCGTCCGCTTCCCACTCCGTCTCGCCCCGCAGCATGGCCGCAACCAATGCCGGGCGCGAGAGGTCTCCGCCTATCGCCGCCGTGAGGACACGTCGGTGCTCTGCCCAAGCGGGGCAGTCTTGCACCGTATGCTCTACTGTGTCCTCCGGGCGATCTTCGCAGTGGTGACACCCAGGCGTTTCCTCCTTTCTCCTTAGACACAGGTACCTCCCGAAACTTCCGTGTCCGGTGAGGACCTGCGTCATGCGGTAGGTCAGGACGCCGTGACTCCTATCCAGCCACTCCTCAAAGAGGGGTCTTACCGCCGCGATTGCGGCGTGCCCGGCCGTCGGTAGCGACAGTCGTGCTCTCCATACTGCCCTGAGATCGCGCCGGAGCTCTTCCCGCCGCGCCTCGACTTCTCGAGGCAGCGGCGATACACCCCGGCGCTGCGCCTCCACGCGCCACTCATAGACGCGCTGGAGGGCAGTCGCCTCCTGATCCCAGGGCAGTAATCCGGCAAGCAGGTTGGCCGATTCGCCGGCGATCGTGCGGTATCCCCGGATCATCCGGATAGCCATGACCCTCTGGCATGCGACCAACTTTAGTGGTCGCGTTCGGATGCTCAGGGCCCACACGGGGGCCCCGTAGAGGGCCGGAGGGCTGTCCCTTACACCCAGTATACCTGTTACAAACAATAAATAATAAGATTTTATAAATATTTATAACTATCTTCTTCTGAAAAAAAAATAATGCAGGCCCCCCTTAGAGAGCCAAAGCCTGCCAGGGACGCGGGACTGTCATCGTGTAACCGTGAACCTGGAACTTGAAGGGCTATTGAAGGATCACCGTGGATTTTAGTCAGTACAAGTCTGACAGTCCCTCCCGTCCTGCCCTGGGTGGGAGGAATCACTTATTGATTTTCAAACAAAAAAAATGGTCTTGATACGGTTATTCCAGGCCTGGCTATTTATGTATGAAATTGTTTTTAAACACGCCCACAATACAGAGGAAATCCCTAAAGTGGGGTAACGAATAAAAGAAAAAGAAAGAATAACATTGAAAAATATTCGCAAGCGTCCCAAGACAATAGAGTCAAAGAAATCTGGGAAAGAAAAATAAAATCTGGGATTACAATCAGATAGCAGAGTTAAAAATAAACAGAAGCCAACGTCCTCTTTGTTGACTACATTAATACAAAGGGCCTAAATATAATTCTAACAAAGGAAAGCAACTAAAGTAACTTTCAATTATACAAAATTTGCTTCAGAAAATTATTTCTCAAAGCGAAAATTAGAAGTGTAAATTAACATTCGGAATCATGATTTTATTTTCGTACAGTTATAAACACAAATAATCAAGGTACATATTTACGATAAAGAGACTTAATTAAAATCCAACTAAATCTACATAAAAAGCACCGATAATGACACCTTAACGTCAAAGTATCTCCGCATAGATTCGCCGCATGTGGATGCGGAAAGAATTTGTAATACTATTCATTGTGGAATGAATAGTATTACAAATTCTTTGGCGAAAGAAAGAGCCAGCCCTCTGATCATCCCGTTCTCTTCTCTCATAGTTCGAGGACTCATTTGTTGATTTTTACACCAAAAAAAAAACCCTCTGATTACTCGAAATTTCGACTGACAAAGAGATTTCCTCAAAAACATCGGAATTAAAAACATTTTAACATTTAAACGAGACTGACCTTTGACCAGTACCAGCGAATTATGATGGAGGCGCTAAGACCATCCGCTTTTAAGATATCATGAATTAATTATTGCGTTAAACTTAGCGTGGTTTGGACCGTGGTCTGTGTTTCAGTGGGACTGAAATAACAGTTAGGTTATTATTATCTCTGAAGAGGGTGCTAAAGCGGACAGAATAATATTTATGTCTATAAATAGTGTAGAATGAGACCTTTTGACTACAAACCAAATGCTCAAACAGCAACATGCATGTTTTTCTGAGTATTTAGTCAGAATTGTCCAAACCAAACGCTCAAGGAGGAGGCGGGCCGTGAGAAAGAGAGGACAGCGTCCTCCCTCCGCCCCAGCCGCAGTGGTAGACGCCCAGGGCGTCGGACGTCGCAAGACGATCTCCGGCCACCGTAGGCACGGGCATGCGGGCGGCGAGTAATGGGCAACTGGCCGCCCGACCATGGACCAGGCCCGGGTTGACGGCACGTTGTGTTCCACGCGCGCCTCAAAGAGCGTCAGCAAGATGACGGGGCCCCCCTCTAGAGAACCAAAGACTGCCGGGGTCGCAGGACTTATTCCATTACCGTGACCCTGGAACGAAAGGGCAAATGAAGGACACCGTGGATTTTAGTCAGTACAAGTCTGACAGTCCCTCCCGCCCTGCGGGAGGACTCATTTGATGATTTTACCACGCAAAAGAAAAAAACAAACGCTCGGGCCAATCAACCATCAACAAAAATTGCTTCTCCCGTAACAACTACTACGTATTAGTTTATTTTAGATTTGGGAGTTGACTATAGTGTAGAGGCACTCCTCTACTCTTACTTTGCATATTTTTTGTTTATGCGTCGTATCGGGAAAGTGAAGCAAGTATGAAATCCGCTTTAACTATGATACCGCTACTGCACCCGCTTCCTCTCTATTCACCCTGAACAAGGCCTAAGGATCAAATGTACACGGATTGTATTATCAATGAGCTTGGAACATGACCTTTGGTTCCTCTTGTAATCTCTGAAGGGCTGCGGAGGTATGCTTTGTGTTAGTTTCCATGATCTAATAGGGGCCACCACTACAGACAACAAAAATTGTTTCCACAAAGGTTGAAAACACAACCTGTTTTAAGGCGGTTCCCACACGACTCTACTTCGGCCGCTGGCCGATCGATGAAACGGATCTCATGTCGCAAGAAAAGTAAGAAAAAAACTAATTTAAAACTGTTTATTGAACTAATTCAATAAACAGTTTTAAATTAGTTTTTTGGATTTACTAATTATGTAAATTCAAATACCTAAGTATTTGAATTTACATAATTAGTAAATCCACCACAAATAAGAACATTTATGGAAGAGAAAAAATATTAATTCTTTTTTCATAATTAATTATGACCAATTTAAAAGTGATAAAATTCGATCAAAATTGACGTGAACACAAACGCGCCCCATTTGCTCGCCTCAGTTGTGACGTCACGATCATAAAGAATTTCCTTAGCACTGTGTCAACTGGCTTCTACAATAACAATTTCAAAGTTGGAACACGTACTATCGATGTATAGAAATTGATATGATAGCGACGTCACACCGCTGCACCGCGCCGGGCACTGTCGGCGTGTTTTCGGCTCGGAGTTTAAATAATGATTTTGAATTTAATATAACTTCTTAATTAGAGCAAAAAAAAACTAAAAACAGTTTGTTATGAAACAAATATTATGTTCTTTCCATTAAAAACAAAAAAAAATCATTGAAAGGACCAATTAATTATTGTTCTCTGACTTCTCTCTAATGTGTTGCAAGAGTCAGTGTGGTCCCAAAAAAAAGACACATTTAAAAATAACAATAGCGGAAACGAAAGAAACTACTCACTTAAAATAAAAACTGGCCAAGTGCGAGTTGGACTCGCCCATGAAGGGTTCCGTAGCAGCAAGCATAGATAAGAAATATAATTATATTGAGATTAGTAAGTAATATACACAAACAATAAAAATAACTTTGTTTTTCATAGTATTTGTATGAATGGCAAAGTTATATTTGCGGTTTTTGAAAATGTACTATATCTCAAAAACTGCTAACTGTATCTCATCCAAACCAATTTTCGTTGGTAGTTTTGGTTGAGGTCTACATTATGTATTTTTTTTAGTTTTATCATTCTCTTATTTTAGAAGTTACGGGGGGGGGACACACTTTTTACCACTTTGGAAGTGTCTCTCGCGCAAACTGTTCAGTTTAGAAAAAAATGATGTTAGTAACCTCAATATCATTTTTAAAGACCTATTCATAGATACCCCACACGTATGGGTTTGGTGAAAAAATTTTTTTTGAGTTTCAATTCTAAGTATGGGGGGCACCCCCAAAATTTGTTTTGTTTTGATTTTTGTATGAAAATCCTAATGCGGTTCATATAATACATCTTTCTACCAAGTTTCAACAGGATAGCTCTTATACTTTCGACAAAAAGTGGCTGTGACATACACGGACAGACAGACAGACATGACGAATCTATAAGGGTTCCGTTTTTGCCATTTGGCTACGGAACCCTAAAAATGAAAAAAGTTATTAAGAAAACTAAAAAAAAATAACAAATATTGGTTTGTATGACATCCGTTGGTGCCGAAAACACGCACACTGCTCGACAGCGCGGACGAAAGGCGCACACCGTCTCTCCACACGGCGGTGCACCTCCATTGGGCGCTTTCATACAGGATGAATTTTCCAACAGGGCGTGGATGGCTACATTGAAAACTATGCGGAATATCAAAAAATACTGAAGAACTCTTCAGACCGATTTTGACGACAGCGACAACTAAAACTGCATTATTTGATTTTACTAAAATCATGTCCGTGAATCGAACCTGTTGATTTTGTAAAAAAAAATAAGCTTTGAATTATTACACCATTCACACATATGAATATTAATATCCATAGGATCAGGTCTGGGAAGACAGTAAAGTTAAGAGGAAAATTTTTCAGTATTTTTCGCCGTTTCTCATAATTTCGGATAAATATCCATGCCCAGTTGGATTTACCTACCCTGTATATGATAACGTAACGACACGACACTGAATATCGTCCTCTCTCTTTCATTTTCTTTAGAACTTAAAGGCGCTCCCTCACCGGGAGCATTCGCGTGTAATGTAACATTACACGCGTCAAGATTCGACTTTGAGCATTACATTACAATACTACCTCCCTGACTGACGAGCATTCGCATACATTTGATACAAGGTACGCATTGTGATACTCGACGTTACATTACAGGTGAATGCTCGCGATAAGCAGAATTGGAACAAATGCCGCCATACTACTTATTTTCACTCAAATGTACACCTTCACTTGTATATTAATCTCAATAATACTATCTGTCATATTAAAGTAATAAATTAATACTTTAATTATCTGGGTGAGAAGTATAAAACAAGACCTACAATGACCCCAAAGTCAAGGACAAAATAATGATATAACTCTACAAGACAGTGCCAATTACAAAGTTCAAGCCCCCCATTACAGAACTCCTACTAGATAGTTATCCCAGAAACTTAGCCCACAACCATTATCAAAGAATTATCAAAATTACCTCCAAGCCCAAGTCTTAACATCAAAATCCTAATAAATAGTGGCTAAGACTTTTAAATATTCAGAAAGCGAAAATTTAGACGCTCATCCAAGGAGGTATCAAAGTATTTTCATTAGTCTAAAGTGAAATTCATTTCCCCGAGCCAACAGCGGAGTTCAAACTTTAGATATTCAACGTCGACTAAGAATATTAAAGGAATTTTCATAATCCATCACTTTACTAGCATAAAGTCCGTTTTCGCCGGTTCACGTTCAATTGCTCAGATAATTTCACGAATGAATATGTTTTCAGTTCTAGAACTTTCCTTATGATGAAGATACTTTAAAGTTTGGAATTTCTTCGTAAATAACACTATTATTATCCCATTCTTTAGGCGTTTGTTGGTCGTTGAACTTTGTAGGAACTACGGTTTGTTGTTTGTTGATAGAATCGTGTTTCTAAGAAATGTGGATCAGATGACAAATATTTTGTAAACAAAAACAAACTGTTCTATGAAATAAAATGAAATTATGTTTATTTATGCAAGTAGGTTATACTAGCTTCTTCCTTCCTTCAGCCCGCGACTTCGTACGCGGATCCTGTTGCTTATGCCAGCGACAATTGGGTCGTCAAATTCGAAGATCTGAAACGTCTGATGTCCAATAACAAGAGCTCGGGGAAGGGAAAACGACGGGATGCGCGAGACGATTCGAGATGCTCCTTATCTTATATTTTTATACGTTAACAGAGAGTGCTCATCAGGCTGAACAACTCTTGCTAAGACGTCATTCCTTTATATGTTATAGTATAGCTGGGCTCTTGGTGTTCCACATCAGGTGTTCCAGATCTTCAAGTTTATTCTCGCAGCAGAAAATGCTCATCACGTAGAAAAATTTTTGCTATGGTGCCATTTTTGTTTCTTTTATAGTTTAGCTGGTCTGTTGCGGTTCTGCATCAGGTGTTCAAATTTCCAAGATAAATTACAGCCTATGTGTTGCTCCAACTTAATATCTATACAACAAAAAAAATAATGTAGATCAACACTTTTATTTTGCGAGACTATTCGCATAACTGTTTTAGGTGGGATTCATTAAAATAATATTTTATGTCTGGGTGTTGTCTCATAAAAAGTCGTACCTATAATTTCCGTCTATTATGAAGAATGCAAACTATACATATAATTACACATAACAATCAAATGACACAATGCAGTGAAATTTAAGTTTACCAACAGCAACATGATTTAGATACAAACATTTGTATTCTAAACTAGGCTAACTTGTACCTTAGAAGCCAATGTTCACCAAAATGCAGTGCCATACAATTAGGTAACAAAATAAAGATAATATAGAGTCATACTCGTATGTGAGGCAGTCATCAGACTATGCACAGAAGTCAAAACTGTGCATGAATGTGAGATGTTTCAGTTCCTAATGAGAGCAGGAACAAAAAACTGGGAATGTAGTTCATAAACAGAAGTGTCACCTAGGGAAATGACTTCACAACGGCATAAATTGTAACATGAAGAACATTCTGGTAAAAAGGAATGGACTTGAATTCTGATAATATGTTTTAATCCCGAAAGAGTATGGCGTAAAGTTATACAGGGTGATTTGTAATTCGATGCGGTCCTTGAAATGGATGATACTAGACCTTATTTGCAACAATTTTAACCCCGACAATATGGGGTCTAAACTGACTGGTTTTGGAGATATCGAACTTTAAAGGTTTTTCAAAAAATTTCTACCTCTCCATCATTAAGTGCTTATTGTTAGAAAGTAACGATGGTCACCACTTAGGATTTATCCTTTTCTGATAGAATATGAACGACTGAATCTAGTGAATACAAGTTTGTTATAAAAATAATCATATCTTGGGAAATAAAGTGTCATAAAGTTTCTGTTTTGAAGTTTTCTGAAAACTTCCCTTGTCTTTCAAAGCATATTTAAAAAAATAAATGTATGACACTTGGTTTACTAATCACAGGAAAAACTTTCTTGTCTCATTACCTTTCTAAAATGGTGCCACTGTACCCACTTTTAGTTAGTGTCTGACCAGAAAATTAGGGTTGTTACTGACAAGGTAGTAAATCAACGAAAATTGGTTATAAAGTTTTTTCGACCCAACATTTTTTTTCTGTGGTTTTTGTCCAAACTGTTATCTGATATTAGCTTTTTGAGTCAATGCGCTTAATCCTGGCCGTAATTACATAATCATATCCGGCAAAGTCGGTTTTAAAACTCGGAAACTAACTAAAAGTGGGTACTGTGGCACCATTTTAGAAAGGTAATGAGACAAGAAAGTTTTTCCTGTGATTTGTAAACCAAGTGTCATACATTTATTCTTTTAAATATGCTTTGAAAGACAAGAGAAGTTTTCAGAAAACTTCAAAACAGAAACTTTATGACACTTTATTTCCCAAGATAATTATGATTAGTTTTATAACAAACTTGTATTCACTAGATTCAGTCGTTCATATTCTATCAGAAAAGTATAAATTCTAAGTGGTGACCATCATTACTTTCTAACAATAAGCACTTAATGATGGAGAGGTAGAAATTTTTCGAAATACCTTTAAAGTTCGATATCTCAAAAACCAGTCAGTTTAGACCCCATGTTGTCGGGGTTATAATTGTTGCAAATAAGGTCTAGTATCACCCATTTCAAGAACCGCATCGAATTACAAATCACCATGTATACTAAATAGTACATGCAGTTTAAGTCTATGTAATGATAGGAGCGAGTGTATAGATGTTCATAAATCCAAATAATTTGGAGTCGAAACAACATAGTATTTTCTTCTACCACACATGAAATGTTTGCCTCTGAATCGGAACAAGCAAAGAAACAAATCCTATCACTAGCTTTGGCGCACTGCTTCGCCTGAGTGGTAGTCGAAAATTACCCCACGAGAACATAAATTATGTCCTATGGGTTTTTTTAATCTTGTTTTAATCATCAAATTAGTACTCGCACCCAGGGCGGGACGGGTGGGATCGTCAGACTCGTACTGACCAAAATCCACGGTGTTCCTTGAATAGCCCTTTACGTTCCAGGGTCACGGTTACTTGAAGACACTCCCGCCAGCAGGCTTTGGCCCTCTAAGGGGGGCCACGTCAGATTCCTGACAGTTCTTTGGGGCGCTCATGGAACAGGTCGCCCCAGGCATGGTTCATGATCGGACGGCAAGTCACCCATTACGCTCCGTCCGCATGCCCGCGCCTACGGTGGACGGAAATCGTCTCGCGACGTACGTTGCCGTGGGCGTCTCCTCCTTTGCTAGCATGACTGCTTCGCAGAAGGAGGTGTATTCTATGTGTTAATCCAGGTTCTAATCAAAATCCGTTCAGTCGTTTTTATGAAAAGGAGTAAAAACACCTAGCCTTACAAATATTCACATTAATAGCAGTAGTAAGATTCCTCTAAAACCACAAATAACACACCAAAAACCAATCCTACACCACCCGTAACAGTTCAATACATAGCATTTGAATCAATTTGTTGGTCCAATACCGCCCGATCACATAAATCTCAAATCGCCACTATATATTACTAGTATATGCGTACACATGACGGTCGGACTGGTTGCCGGCCAACGACAGTAATTTGTTAAATTTTATGCATTGCATGGACTGTTGTATGACGTGATTCGGAATATGTTGCGGGCTATCATTTGTTTGAAGCCCGTTATCTGCTTTGTTGTGTTTATCTGTGCTGATAGATCTGTCGAATAGAAATATGGTCGTTGTTCTAAATGTTTGGTGTCCTAAAAATCGTTGCTTTACGGGAATACCGTCGCACAGTATTTCCATATTAAAGAAAAAATGTACTTTAACATAATATCGTAATATTCCCGTAGAAACATCATTGTTATAAATTCGTAAGAAAGTAAACAGTGTGCAAAGACGTTGCAACATTCCGACTTTGGTCTCCCGTTCTAATAGATATGTATAATTACAAAGATCTTTCAATACGTGGGGATATTCAGAACAAAGACTGTCGTTTTTGCTAATTCAATAATATTAAATGAAGCGCTTAGAAAAGGTGACTGCCTAGTGCCCTTGCGTTTCATTTGCCTCGTCTTGGCGAAGTTACTATCGTGCCCCCAGATTTTATAAATATGTTTAGCAGCAGCGTCTAAAAATCAACGTTATTTGAACCTTGTAACACCATGAATAGATTTTTACGTATTTAATGTCTTCGAATTGACAATCGGTTTGTGAATGACTGGGCGATTGATCATCCGATGTGTGTGCTGTGTGCTGAGAACAAATAAATTGTATGGTCTATTAGTTCATTTGTTATAGGTTCCGGTTCTGTTTCTAAAATTCATTAATCTTTGTAAACGCACCCACAATACCTGAAGTTCCTAGTATAGTGCAACTTTTTCTTTATCACAAATGAAAATCAATTCATTTGCTTTAATATATTATTTAACTCTACCTTTACAAACTGAAGAACACTGAAGATACACTATTTTTATCTCCTCATTTTAACTAACTCCGCTTGTTATAAAATAGGGAAGGCATCGGTTGCTTATGAATGGCATTGAATTGATTTCTAAAGATCGTGAGGGTAGCTCAATGATACTTGTACCGATGACCCCCCGGCAGTCATTACTGGGGTATTGAGATCATTCAATACTCTATGTGTAGCCGAATACGTATCTGTGGAATTGGTAGCGGTCTCGATAGCATATCGAGACCGCTTGGTACGGATGATACGCTTGGTATCATTTTATGTTGCGCTACATAGAAATCTATCTCTCTTGTAGGTATTTCTCCAAAGGTTTTTTTATTGAAGGTGGTTGGTTTTTTTATCGTGGTAAAATCATCAAATGAGTCCTCCCACTCATGGCAGGACGGGAGGGACTGTCAGACTTGTATTGACTAAAATCCACGGTATCCTTCAATAGCCCTTTACGATCCGGGGCCACAGTTACCTGATAAGGCAGTCCCGCGACCCCGGCTGGCTTTGGCCCTTTAAGGGGGGCCTCGTCAGACTGCTGACAGCTCTTTGACCATCGACCCGGGCATGGTCCATGATCGGACGGCGAGTCGCCCATTACCCGCCATCATGCCCGATTTTGACCAGTCTAAGCCTAAAACTGCAACAAAACATCCCAACCAATTCACAAAACCAACCACACTAATTTCAACGAAACCTTTAAACCATTACCACCAATCTAGATCCATGATTGATGAACCATCGAACATTTTATCTTTATCTCGAACAGCCAACAAACATACAAATCCGTAACGTTGTTCCATTCAATCGGGAGTGGGAAATGTATGCGCATATATTCAACCTCGTTAGAGTCCCACTTTCAATGGGCCACAGATATTGATGTGCAAGATGAGATATTGTTGTGCTCGAAATGATTGAACGGGTGGGATTGAGGATTAAGTAAATCATATTGGGATATGTTTGTAATTGATTCATGTAAAGTAATGGCTACAATTAGACTGGAAGCCGTTTGGGATCTGGGATTTGATGATTATTGTTAGGTGTTTGATGTGGGCATGAGGGCGACCATGGACCATACCCGGGTCGACGGCGCGTTGTGTTCCAAGCGCGCCTCAAAGAGCGTCAGCAAGATGACGGGCCCCCCTCTAGAGGGCCAAAGCTTGCCGGGGTCGCGGGACTGGAACGTAAAGGGCTAATGAAGGACACCGTAGATTTTAGTCAGTACAAGTCTGACAGTCCCTTCCGCCCTGCCCTGTGTGGACTCACTTGATGATTTTACCACGCTAAAAAAAAGGTGTTTGATGTAACATATTGGTCGAATGCCGGAGGTTCAACAACTCGGTTCTCATGCATAAGGTTGCGAGTTTAAACCCTGGAAAGTACTAATGTGCCTTTTTCAATTCAAATTTACTTTCTAAGTTTATCTTGGACATCACTGACGTCTGTGACGGAAAACATTGTGAGGAAACATGGACTTATATAATAAATATATAAGTCCAAAGCCATGTAAGAGGCCTGCCGTGTTCTGAAAGTTGGAGGTTGCTGTGTAGAGGCAGCTTAAATAACTCTGACACCATCGGAGTGGCTGGCCACATCCTCACACGAAAAAGAAAGAACATAATGCTTGGCTTTTTCAAAATATTGTTTTTGTATACACAAAAACAATATTTTGAAAAAGCCAAATCAAATCAAATGTCGAAGATTCAGTACACAAGACGCCAACCACCAACCAACTAAGTCATAAACAAGGTTGAATTGATGATTTTTCATTCTTTTTTCATTGAATTAGAGCAATTCCTGCTCGCGATAATTTTTTTCTTTCCACAAAAAAACATTAGAATACGCTTTGTGTAAAATTTTTAATTTACGTTGATAATTTGAAAATTGATTTATGAAAGCGTAGCAAACATCCATAATTACATCTAAATATATCTCTAAAAACAGGAAGACGTCATCAAAACATCAACCTAAGTATCCGCTTTACATTTTTTCCGAGCCACGAAAGAATCTCGCTATATTAAATGATCACCCATCCACAGACCAATCTCTACAAGCGCGGTTTAACCTTGAAGATCGACCTAGGCGACTACTATAATTTTGTCACGACCTCCTCCTCTATCGACTTCATTATTATTTATCGAAGATTCTATCTCAATAAAAATATAGTCAAGAAAAATAGTACCATCTAGCATTCCAAGTTCCTTTACATCAGATTATTCCAAAGAATATCGGGAATTTATATTCTAACGATGGCCAGTAATTGGAATTTTATATTGGATCGTGTTCGATAGCGTCAAGCCCCATTCCGTATAATTAGGGACAACAAATTTTGACTAGATTATCGACGGGTGTGGACACAATGTATTTTATGTGATTAATTAATAATACTTGTGTAGCGTACATAATCATCTACAAAAAGTACACTAGCGCCATCCATGAAGCGACGGAGAAACTAAGATGTAAGATGTCTACATCGCGCAATCAAAGTTAACATCGAACTTAGAAGACATAGAATATTCCGACAATGAATGTCGGGCAGAAAGCCCACCAGACACAACACCCGTCTGGTCGGAAGGTACCTTCCTTTTCACCGGGTAGCGAGGAACTTTCCACTCTGTTCCTCTACCCCTAAAGTGGTGACCCCGACGTGATTTGGGCCATAAATCTGCTAGTGATCTGAATCATGATAAACCAGCCTGATAATAGTCAGGAAAACGAACACGTCTATTAGACCTGCGCGGAACAGTGCGTTGGTTCCTACCCGGTGCGTCTGCCGTTCGGTCGTGGGCACTTGCTTCAGTCGCAGTATTTGCGTCTGACGCTCCCTCTAGTGGGTTTTGCTCGGCTGCGGTGAGTGAACCCGAATCATGGCTCATATTTACGTCACTCTGAGGTTGCTGATTGTTACGAACGAATTCGACCGGGTTGTCATTTACGATACCGTCCGGTTGGTGTTCAGGTTCTCTCAACAAATATGCTGGCTTTAGCCTATCTATAGATACCGTGACCTCGCGACCGCGAATATCTAACACGAAAGTTTTATCTTTCCTACTAATTACCCTATAAGGTCCATCGTAGGGCGATTGCAACGGTGCTTTAACTGTGTCGTTTCTAACAAACACATGACTGGTTGTTGCTAAGTCCCTAAAGACGAAAGTGCTTTTCTGGCCGTGTCGCGTGCCTGAAATTGGTCTCAGTTGTTTGAAATTATTTCCTAACTCTTTGACGAACTCGCTTTGTAGTACTTTGTATGTCGCGTCGGTTCCTAAAAATTCTCCGGGGAGTCGTACGCTTTGTCCGAAAACTAATTCTGCCGGTGTCGCTTGGAGATCTTCCTTCCATGACGCTCGAATTCCTAACATTACCGTTGGCAAAATGCGCGTCCAGCCGGTGTTACTAGAGCCGTGACATTTTATTGCACTCTTAAGTTGACGATGAAAGCGCTCTCGCGTTGCTTACGCGAATTAAAACGTTTTAGAAACGTGTAGTACGGGATGTAAGTATTGCAAGGGTCGGCCGGTAGGTAAAAAAATGAAAAAAAGTTCTTTCTTGCAGCAGAGATGTATAATCACGGAATAACAGAGTGAGTGAACCGACTCGAGTGGAGGTCGGGCGTCGACTGTCCCGAGTGGAGGTTGCGTGTCGACTGTCCAGCAACTGACCCGTGTGCTGGTTGCGCATGGACTGTCCCGTGTGAAGGTTGTGAGTCGACTGTTCCGAGTGAAGGTTGCGTGTCGACTCACAACCTTCACACGGGACAGTCCATGCGCAACCAGCACACGGGTCAGTTGCTGGACAGTCGACACGCAACCTCCACTCGGGACAGTCGACGCCCGACCTCCACTCGAGTCGGTTCACTCACTCTGTTATTCCGTGATTATACATCTCTGCTGCAAGAAAGAACTTTTTTTCATTTTTTTACCTACCGGCCGACCCTTGCAATACTTACATCCCGTACTACACGTTTCTAAAACGTTTTAATTCGCGTAAGCAACGCGAAACTTGTAATCAACTTTTTCTTCTGAAAAGCAATAAAAAAGCCTTAAGGATCTAATTCTCGCCGAGACAGGAGACCGCGACACTTGTCATTGCCTAATGTTAAGTACTGTCGCGGTCTCCTGTCGCTGTCTCCTGTCGATGCGTCCTGGTCGCTGTCTCGCGCGCGAACCCAGCACCTTAAGGCGTCGTCCTAGTTGGCAATGATCGTACGAGGAAACGATACGTTTATCGTCTCACGACGAAATGAAACACACTCATTTCTTTAGAATGTTTTCTCTTCTTAATCTTAATCTTTGTCCTAATTAAAGCTAGTAGTTAAGTTATCGCGTGAGATGGTAAACGAACATTTTAATCGTTTGCTCGTACGATCGTTGCCAGATACAACGACGCTATGGTTTTAAGTAGGTAACATAATCGGTAATCGTTTCGGAAAATATTGTTTTTTTTTTTGAAGGTTGCCCCACACTAGGATATTGTCCTGTATCTTGGGCAGCTTTATAAGCAAAATAAACTCACATACACCAATACACAGACCCGGAACAACTAGATACTAGTTTACATACAAATATTTGTTCTATGCGGGAATCGAACCCGCGACACACAGCGTAACAGTCAATCGCTCGGTCACTGCGCCAACAGTTCCGTCAATATTATTGACAACCAGATGAGATAATAGTAGATAGGAAGAGAGAGAGAGAGTTTCCAATTCTGACCGTAAGGGTAATAAGTCTTGCCCCACCATTCACTTCATGCATTTACCGTTTTATTTACAAGTGCTCTCAAAACGGTAAATGAAAACATCGTGAGAAAATAAGGTCCAATACTGTTAAAGTGCACTAAAAACAACTTTCATAATGAATAGTTAAATTTAGAAATTTAGTGAAACATTTTCATGTGAGAATGCGGCCATCCGCTTGTGTCAGAGTTAGTAAAGCCTCCTCTGGAAAACCCGCAGGTCTCTGACATGGTTGTGGACTTACATATTAGATGTTATAAGTCCTGAGGCCTTATCACAATGTATTTGCTAGGTTAAAATTAAATGCTTCAGGTTCCCTTTTTTTTTGGTCACGCGGATGTCAGTAAAGCCTCCTGCAGACACACGCGATTAATCGCGCTGCGACAACGAGCCAAGCTAATTTTCACTCCAAAAATACTGCGAATGGACCGCGACATGTCGCCCCGCGCGATTAATCGCGTGTGTCTGCAGGAGGCTTAATGCCCAAGATTATCTTAAAAAGTAAATATAAATTGGAAAATACACATTGGTGCGAGCCAGTTTTAAAACTTGCAAAATTCGCAAATATTAATATTACAAACCCGTACTTCACGTTCCCGATAAAACGTTTCTACGAACCCAGCAAAAAGCTCACACAAAAAAATAAACACCCGGCTCACTCCATTTTCTTTTACACAGCAATGAATCCCAAAATCATCAACTTTGTAAAAATATGGCCCCTAAATATATCTATCGTATTGATAAGTAATACGTGCTTACATGTTATGGTTAGAAAAAACCCATACGTTCGGAGTTTTCATGAAACTTTTATCAAGGGAACGAGAAGCGGGTAAATCCATAAATAATTTATTACCAGAGCGTTTTAATACCTACATTTTTATGGTTGTAGTCTTTTTTTATATTCGAGTTTCGGAGTTTTTTATTCGGATCTGAATCGTTTTATCAAATGGTCGTTACGTTGATCGGTTTTTGGTTAAGTCTTTAAAGCGTGTGGGTTGTTTTTTATTTTTCTCGTTTATTGTCTGTGGTTTTTAGTAGCTTCTCTGTTCTTGATCTTTATAATCTAGATATCTTCAAAGTTCTAGTTCAAGCGTGTACCTACGTCGTTAGGTCATATCAGGCAAATTACAAAATGCTATACGCAAGTCTAAAAATACATTAAAATTAATCGGCTGACTTAAAATTTAAGAACGAAATCATAACATTTAACATTGAACTTATAACTGAACATTGGTTGAAATAGAAAAGGATACTAAGGTTTCAGTTTTTATTGTAATTCAGTCTCGCAATTTATCAAAGCAATTTAGCACACGGTAGACTGACTAAAAAAGCTGTCTAATATAAAATCGAAACGCAAAAGATGTTTCAAGTTTCAGTCTTCTTTTAAAGACAAAAAGAATTATGAAACAGGTTTTGCTTTATCTCAAGACCTATTCTTTGAAACCCACACCATTTATCAAAACACCTGCTGTCGCAATCGGCTCCGATGATATTGAGTTGGAACTTTTTTTTTTTTAATATAACTGCTTTCCGAAACGGGGAACAGACGAAGCACTTTTTCCACAATTTCCGTGACTGAATATTCGTGAAGAGATAAATCGTCCGCACGTGATTCTGCGGAACTCAGTGGTGACATACGAAAAATTGTTACGTAATAAATTGAAATTATTTTGTGCTGGAGATATATTGAGTTATTGGTGGTGTGTGTTTTTCTAGATATGGGAAGTCTGTGAACATTTAATAATGTTATGGGCATAACCGCATAAGGACGTGTTATGTTGTTATATAATCTCAGAAAATATAAATTTTCAGGGGATGATTATGAAATACACTGAAAAAAATAAAACAAGACTTTCTACTGTTCTTGAACAGTAAAAAAAAACGCTTCTGGGAACTTATTTATACGTTAAAATAATTGATTACGGACAGTGCACTGAAATGGGCAAAAACAGTAAAGAGCTAAACAGTTATTTCAACTGTATGAACAATAAAGTCTACTGAAACGTAAAGAGCTAAACAGTTATTTCAACTGTATGAACATTAAAGTCTACTGAAACAAACAGTTCCTTGTAAGTAACCGACAGTAAAATCTGCTGTTATACCTCAACTGTTTTTTTTTTCAGTTAGTTTTACTGCTTTGGACAATAGGCTCTATTTTTACTGTCCAAAACGGTGAATATTACCGAATAATCGGTTGGTATTACTGATTTTTTTTTTCAGTGTATGAGAGCAACACCGGGTAGGGACACCCTGGAAAACCTACTGACCAAAATAGTGAGGTTCTTAGGAAAGATCGAAATTAATACTAAACACTATAATAATCGAAGTACTCACAACCAGTGTTCTTGTATGACCAGATGTATGAACGTGGATGAGGCGGAAGAAGTTTAGAAAGATTGTAGAATCGTTGTCGCGTTTTGTTGTGTTTTGACAGAGGATTTTGTAATCACCGTCCATGAAATTAGGCCTAAGGGCTCCCACACATAAACACGATACGACGTCGCGTCGTGGAAATCTACGATACGACGTTGTGACTCACGATGCAATCCTGTGCAGTTGTTATTCGAAATTCAGAGATGACGGATGGTATTGAAGTCGATCATTTAATTACCCTAGTCGAGCAGCGTCCCGTACTATGGAACAGAATGCGTCTAGAGCGGTCCATTTTTCGGAATGAACTAAAACACCAACCCACTGTAACGATGCTCATCGTAGATTTCTACGACGCGACGTCGTATCGTGAAACGTCACCGCATCGTTGTACGACGCGATGTCGTATCGTGTTTATGTGTGGGAGCCCTTAATCGTACTACCACCTAGTTTCAGTCGTCACATAATTTTTCTTTCGTAAAAATTCAGTAATTTAGAGTAAAAAAATTAAGAAATTATAGGCAAAGTTGTCAAAAAATCTGCGCCCATAATTAAGAACATGAGCTCATTTTACGCAACTGTGCTTTTAACATTTACTAAGGTCATTGTAACATAATATAACTTAATCTCTTCAATTATTTCTCCTTAGACCTTTATTTCCTAAAGTAGAGTAAAGAAAGCTGATTATTTTCTACCCACATATCATCAAAGGTCTCTTGAAGACACAAGGGAGTTTTCAACAAGAAATGGACCTGTTTGTACGTACATAAATGCCACTTACTAACCTAATATACCTTTATGACATAAAACAAAGAGATTTTAGAAGTTGTAACCGGTTTTCACACCGTGAACCCATAATACTAATGTTAGATGTTTGACCCGCTTGGGAGGTAGGACTCATTAGTAATTTGATGATTTTACCATGATAAAAACCACGTACTATGACCACGATAAATTGGTAGTTGTGATGGTGTCATATTGTGACGCCATCTACACTTTTCTATCACTTGAAAGCTCTTATGTAAACATTAATCGTATGAATATGACATTAACAAGATAATCCCACCAAAAACATTTCATGAAATGTTGCCAAGACGACCACATAAGGTTTGCCTTGTGAAAAAGATATCAGATCTCATGTAGAGCCAAGCTTTTGAATCTACACGGCCTAACTCTACCGACCTTAACTTCACAAATTCTACACATCAGTAAAAATGTATTGGGTTCAAGAAAACGACGAAACAATTCGAGAAAAGGTAGGTAGTGCCCTTGCGCTTCGCTTGGCTCGTCTTGGCGATAAGAGATAAGGTAAACGCAAATGTTTAATTGATTTGCACAATTTTATATTTATTCAAGTTGACATTGACGTGTTCACTAATAAACGTTCGTCACGTGGTCGCAAGCGCGACTGCCGAGCGTGGGATCCTGCGTTCGATTCCCGGGTCGGGCAAATGTGGTATTGCGTTTTTCTATTAGCATTTCTCAGTGACTAGCAGTCCGGAGTATGAAAGTTGGCGGTATGAGAACCCCGTGCCTCCGAAAGCCATTAAGCCGTTGGTCCTGCGTCTGATCTTTCTCTAGTCGTGTCAGATTGCCGTCCCATCGAACTACAAATACATGAATGAATGAATCGTGAGCGCTAACCTTCACCTGCGCAGAAGTGAATTATTAGGTCCCTTTGGAAGATGAAGTGAGGAACGGGGGCGGGGAAAGTGTAGTGATTGGCCCGCGTAGCGTGCCGTAGCGCATCGCGTCATAGCCGCCACTCGGGATTCGTTGTTTTGTGCGTTTTATTTGTTTTATTGTGCTTTTCATTTGTCGATAAGTGTACGATGCGCAAAGCGATCCCCACTCTTACGCCGAGCGCTCAAGAACCGTGTCGGTATCTGTACCTATGAGAGTAAAGGAACAAAGAGTACAACTGTGCCTGCGCACACTCTTGTGCACTTAAATGTGTCACACGCAGATGGCTGAACCCCGTTGAGATTGGCCGCTGTGGCCGAAATTGGTCTGGAGGACTATTACGTATATTAATAAAAACTATAATTCGTTAAAACAAGTTATACATATTGTCATTCTTTTATTTCTACTTCCTAAAAGTTCTGAACTACCAACGAAATTCAACGTTTTATTCTTATCTTTACCAGAATTCGTTACAATTACGTGTCCAAAACCTTGCCTAAAATATTCTGTATCGACCGACCTCACTTTTGTATTCTAGGATACCTAGTTACTTTACTACCGCAAGTCCGTTTAGGCACTTAGCTTTAAAACACAGACTTTTAAAGTAGAGATTTCACGAGGAAAAAGAAATAGTAGAATTCATTCAATCGACAGAATAATTTGTAAGTTATTCATTCATTTTTTTTTTTGTTTTCTACTTGACATTTACACATTTAACATTAATCGGGGTCAGAGCCCATTCGTCCCCTAAGATTCGCACACTGTGCCCACTCGTCCCCTGGAACTTTTGAGGGGCCCATTCGTCCCCTGAAGAATATTATTTTTATTCATTCTTCTAATATAAGTACATGTATATGTGTATACTGCAGCTTGGTAGTCCTGGTACAGTCGCGCAGAAAAGGGTAAATAAAAGATAATAGTAATTCGGTAGATATCATGTTTATTTTGACTGGCCTGTTGGTCTAGTGGTTAGTGACCCTGACTGCTATGCCGGAGGTCGTGGGTTCGATTCCCACCCAGGACAAATGTTTGTGTGATGAGCACGATCATTTTGTTCTGTGTCTGGGTGTAATTTATCTATAATATGTATGTATTTAGAAATATATAAGTATGTTTATCAGTTGTCTAGCACCCATAACACAAGCTCTGCTTAGCTTGGGACTAGATGGCGTTGTGTGATAGTTGTGAAATATTATATTATTATATTATATTATTTTAGCTAAAACGAACACTTAGAATACAAGAACATAATAACATCCATTAATATGATAAAATTATAATTGCGGATAAAAAATTGTTATACATATTTAAGAGTAAATAATTTAGTTTTGACTTTTTAGTCAAAATATGACTGTAGTACTTAGGTATTCCACCATAAAGTGAATTACCATCAAATAATACTAATCATATTCCAGGATTCAAATGAGATAATTCTCATTTAATTCTGTTTATTTCGTTAGGCGAACTTCATTTAATGAAAGGCCAAAGACACATTGAACAGTCTCGTATTCGCAGTCATTTTCAAGAACCAATATGTCACCGAGGCAGCCATAACATAAAACACCTTATCTATTATTTGTAACCCGTTTTTTTAACAAGCCATTCGTAGAGAGACAATTTTACATCGTAAGCCTATCGACAGGTTATATTATTATCATGACGGATTATCATTCATCATAGCTCTTTTTCCCACGTTTTTTTATACTCACTTTTCTTGTTTGTTTGTCGTTCCGGTTGGACTTTTGCAACTCAATTTTGAGGCACTTCCCGATAAGCTAGCAGGCTGAAATTTTGTACACGCTTTGAATTCTGATGACAATACATGACTAGCTAAGAAACGTCATAACAAATCCAAGATGGCGGCCTCCCCAAGATGGCGGACTGGCTATTTGAAATCCATCCCCATGATATGGATATCAAATGAAAGGGTTTGCTGTCAGGAATACGAAAAAAATAGTCACGTGACTTAAATCCAATATGGCGGACGTCCAAGATGGCAGACAGGCTATTTGAAATGCACCCCTATGATATGGATATCAAATGAAAGGGTTTGCTGTCAGGAGTATGAAAAAAATAGTCACGTGACTTAAATCCAATATGGCGGACGTCCAAGATGGCAGACAGGCTATTTGAAATGCACCCCTATGATATGGATATCAAATGAAAGGGTTTGCTGTCAGGAGTATGAAAAAAATAGTCACGTGACTTAAATCCAATATGGCGGACGTCCAAGATGGCGGACAGGCTTTGAGGCACTTCCCGATAAACTAGCAGGCTGAAATTTTCATGGTAGCTTCAAACCCAATGAACAAAGATAAAAATAATAAAATAATTAATAGATTTAAAAAATCTAAAAACCCACGTTTTTAAATGTCCTAAAAATAAGAAAATAACCCTACGGGGCTGAGAGAGGGGCCACTCAAAACGTGGGGGCGTATCTTTGCAAGTTACACCCAACGTCATGTAAATATATCCCATAAATAATCCCTTAAATAATATACGCCCCCAAGTTTTGAGTGGCCCCTCTCTCAGCCCCGTAGGGTTATTTTTTATTTTTAGGACATTTAAAAACGTGGGTTTTTAGATTTTTTTAAATCTATTAATTTTTCAATGATCTGTTATGATTTATTAAATTAATTCCGTTAATAAACTGTTCACGAGTGTACTATGTTAACCGTTTCTTATGTAAAATATAGCAAATTTTATCTCAGGGGACCAATAGGCACCTGAATAGGTGCCGAATCTTTAACTTATATTGTATATATATTAGAGGGGACGAATGGGTACCTTAAAAATAATATTTGGTTAAAAATATTAATTGGTCCCCTACCAGGAGACCAATGGGCACCTATATAGGGGCCGAATCCACAACTTTTATGCTGGGGTACGAATTTTAGGGGACGAATGGGCTCTGACACTTAATCGTAATACCACGCCTCGTCTTAAGGTGCGCCGGTTCGCGCGCGAGACCGCGACAGGAAACCGAGACAGGAGACCGCGACCGAAGATTGCTACCGTATCTGTCTGTCGCTGTCTCGCTTGCGAACTGCCGCTCATAATCTCGTATTGCCTAATGTTAAGTACTGTCGCGGTCTCCTGTCGCGGTCTCGCGCGCGAACCGGTACCTTTACATGTTAAATTCTTTAAACGATATCCGATTTAGACCAGAGCGATTCCATCATATAGCATTCTACTGCTGATTCAGAGCATAAGTGGATCCCTTGTAGTCAGGGGTTGGCTAGATTGGTTACTGTGATTCTAGAACGTAAAGAGCTAATGAACACCGTGGATTTTAGGGAGGAGCGGAAGAGACTACGCCCTTCCACCCCACCCAGGGTGGGAGACTCAGTTGATAATCTAACCACATTAAAAAATGCTACCTGTAACCTGTGATGACGACTGAGCGATTCAACAACTGGCGATGTTAGGGCCACCTGACTCGCGATCACCATCCTGTCAGAGTCCGACGCTAAACAGATTTTACGGTTTTGTCGATGAGCAAGAGTTCCAGTTCCTTCTAGATGAGCTAGTTCCATCTTAAGTATAATATTTGTTTCTGGACTAGATAGAAAATAAAAAGACTACACTGAGAATAAAATAAAATTTTATTTTATTTGTAAACTACCTACAGTAAACGCTGTATGTGCCACATTGCCTCCTAGTGACCATATTATTTGGGGACATAAGAACTACCAATTCATACCAACTAGATATTTTGTTAAATATTTTTGGGTTATTTTTAAGCAAAAAAAATCCTATAACAGACTAACGTCACTCCGCGGGTGTCCCTTTTGTTCACATCTCTGACACATCGCGCGCTGTGATCGATTTGATAGGCCCCACTATCGACTTAAGCCCCTTCGTAGGTAAACAACGCGACGCAAGTCTCCGATACCTTACGACTTTGGTATCCAGAGCGACTATTGCAATACAAATACTTAGAGGTTCGTACACAGGCACGTGTTCGTGTCCTTGAGTGGAGTGACGACCTACGAAAGGCGGCCGGCAGAGACTGAATGAGGAAAGCTCAAGACAGGGCTCAGTGGCGCACATTGGGAGAGGCCTATGTCCAGCAGTGGACGAATACAGACTGATGATGATGATGACACAGGCACGCGTCAATGGATACCAAAGTCTTAAGCCTCCTGCAGACACACGCGATTAATCGCGCGGGGCGACATGTCGCGGTCTATTCGCAGTATTTTTAGAGTCGAAATTAGCTAGGTCGCAGCGCGATTAATCGCGTGTGTCTGCAGGAGGCTTAAAAGTTTCGGAGACTTACATTGCGTTGTGCACAAAGAGGCTATAACGCATAGCGTATACCATTATACCAATAAAGGTAGGCAGAAACTATAACCACTCAGATCACTGAACTATTGAAAGCAAAAGTAGGTAATATCCACGACCAGATATTAAACAAAAGAGGAGTTAGCAAGCTAATAGAGATTAAGTCGTTGATTGAAGTTAAACTTTCTGTTAACCAACCAGCTTTAGTAAAACTCTCGCATGCAGTTCTAAATGATGTGAGAATTTCGTCGGATTTTCACTGTTTAATACGGAATTTTCAGTATAACAAGTTAAATTAACAGTAGATGGAAGTGATGTAATGGAGTAAAAAGAATATCCTTGTTTCTGTTTCTAAGTAAAAGAACGAAAATGATAATAATTGTTATGAATTCTACTCATCATCATCATCATAGTCCGCTTAGTGTTTTACTAACTATAACTAGTCAATGGGTGATACGATATCTCTTGGTAAGGGTCGGCTCAGACCGAAACGTGATGTTGCGCGCACATTTCAATAGAGCTATTCAAAATCGAACTCTATTTCCTACACGAAAAGATACACCTGTCACAACCCGGTGCCGCGCTGCATTTTAATAGCGACTCAAAATCTAACCTTATTTACGACAAGAAAAGATACACATTTGAAGTGTCGCTTCGCGTCGCGTCTCGGTGTTAACTGACCGTCAGGCTGGTTGTCAGCCTTGTTAGTTTCTGACTCAAATAGTAACTGTCAAAGATCTACATTTGTAGATCAGTCGGGACAGCTGTTTTCAAGCCACGGAGTAAACTCGTTTTAATAGATAATCTTTTATTTGCATCGACCCCAAATAAATTTAATTACCAAAAACAGGATATTAATCATACTATATTCTTCCCGTACTTAAAACCCCAGCACAAAATCAGTGCCTTTATAATTTATAAATTTAATGAACTCCATCGGTACTTCTTTACATTATTTACAAAGAAGAACCATCTTCCTGAATCCTATTTATTAATGCAATTCAAACATATTCAGTACACGTCACAATACGTTACTCCGTTGCCCTTTTCCTAAAAAGGCGAGCCCTTTCACCAGCCCAATAGAGTAATTACATCTGGAGGGTACCCCGTGAAAAACCCTAATTCCGTCCGATGAAAAATACTGAGCAAAAGACCGTCCATTTGTTGCTCCTAAGTAAACAATTTTAATCAAATAGCTGTATTTTTTTTCTACCTTAAATATTTGCACGGAGAAGTGTACCTACTCGAAACACGTGCCCAAATGAAATATAAGACGGAAAATAAAAATGTTTTTCTTTTAAAGACGGCTCTTTAGTTTTTTTGAGGAACTTTGTTCCAAAGAATATAGTCTTATCGTGAAAAGATTTTGCAGTTCTGTGAGAAGGTTAACTTTTGTTATAACTCAGTTCAGATCTAATGGATAAATTGAATTAGAACAAGTTAAGGTTTTAAGATTTCCAGTTTTCTCGCTCTTTATGAAGGCGACTCTCATTTAGCGTCAGTTATTATTATAACACCGATAACTGATCGGGAAAGTTTATAGAGTTTTATTTGTAACTGACAAACCGCTTTTACTTCACATGGGTGCGACTTTAAAATGAAATTAAATGAATGCTTGCTGGTTTAGTATAGGTAGGTGAAATATTTTTTTGAAATCAATCAAGTAGTTTTTGAGTTTACAAACATAATATGTTATATTAGCCAATAATACCTATATTAGCCTATCACCCTATATAATTATCATCCTATATCATATTACCCTATAATATAGAGTGCACAGGCCTTATTCTCTCTGTGAAAAGAAGTGGGATGTATTTTATATATATTGCGAATTGCTAGATATCACAAATTGTTTTTATCACAATGTTTTATTTTACCGTTTTGAAAGCAGTGATGATAATATAAATTTTTCAAAAGAATGCGTCTAGCTAGATTTTAACCCACAATCTATATCGTAAGTCGAAACCGTCACTACGGCGACACCTCTGTTTTATCCGGTGTAATGTGGAGGCGACCAATTGGTCGGCATTCAATTGTCAAAACAATTGTTAAAAAAATGGCCACAGTTTGAGATTTAATATGGCTCAATTATCATTACGAATAAACGCACAAAAAAACCAAATTATTTATCTAGTGAAATAAATTAACAGTCTCAACAAATTGTGTGTTGCAACAGATCAAAGGCTTCCTAATAAACCGGTTTAGAAAAGGTTGTGAGAAAATTGTAATAATTCATGCTCGGCAGATTGAGGATCCAATATAAATCTTTTACGACACCCTTGCTAAGGAAGACGGTTTTTTTTTTTATTTTCTGAAGAAGATCTCAATAGTGACATTGTGTAAAATTGGCTTAGTACTTCATATCAAGACCGCGCACTAAAATAAATAATGCTTTACTTTATAAAGTTATTTTCTTAATAAAGTTTGAATTTCAAAGATTAATTATCAAAATACTCTCAAATATATGCTACTCGTACTAAAGCCGAACGTCCACCGCCAGCTAAAATAAGTTAGTTTAGTTTAGCTCGCATAGTTGAGCCAGTTTTTCATACATGTGCGTCCACCGGCGGTGGACGCACATGTATGAAAAACTGGACGGTGGACGTTCGGCTTAATAGGCTACTACTTAAATATGCTACCACTAAAGATGTGCTACTTAGTAGCATGTGTACTTTGCTAGAAATGAGCATACTTATTTGTTACATATCCAAAAATCGACGGACATGGTTTATTCCACTTTGTTCACTTGTTTGATATCACCTGGGTGAACAAAGTGGACAACATTGGTGTCCTTCATTCACCTCAGAAAAATATCACCTGATGACCTGACCCAAAAAAGTTTTTACATTCTATTATTCTATTGAAGACAGCGCGGGACAAGAACATCTTCTTCATGATCCTGTTCTCCTAGTACTTTTGTTCAGATTCCACATTAAATTTCGGCACTAACACCTTTTCATGACCCTGTTCTCCTAGTACAATATTAAGTTGTCTGTTGCTTTTTACATAGGTGATAAATGACCACAAGATCGTAGAAGAAAAGTCGCCTTTGTTCACTCAGGTGATATTTTTATAACTTTTTTTTATAACGTCCACCCCCCCCATTTTAGGGGATTGGGGGAGGAAGTTATAAGTTTATGAATTTTTTTGTTGGTTGTATTCTAAACTAAGATTACATTCCAAATTACAGCTTTCTAGCACTTCAGGAAGTAGCCAAACATTTTGATGATCATCAGTGTGTCAGTGACCCGGGGTCGCGGGATTGTCCGGGGTCGCGAGATTGTCTCACTCGGTAACCGTGACCCTGGTACATAAAGGGCTATTGAAGGAACACCGTGGATTTTAGTCAGTACAAGTCTGACAGTCCCTCCCGCCCCACCCTGGGCGGGAGGACTCGTTTGATGATTTTACCACGCAAAAAAAAAAAAAAAAAGTGTGTCAGTGACGAAATCGGTGTATTTTAGATATCAATAAAATCTAAAACATTAGAGCTATTCAATTGAAACTTTGTAGGTTTAATAAGTCTATTATTGACATCATATCCTCAGAATATGAACTATCTGGTACATTGAAAACCAACTCTATGAGGGTTCAAAAAAACGACGAAACACTTCGAGAAAAGGTAGGTAGTGCCCTTGCGCTTTGCTTGGCTCGTCTTGGCGGGGCCACTACCGTGGCAGATCCAGTGTTTAAGCCGCCAACTCAAAACATACATTTAAAAAAAACTTTTTTTTAAAAAAGTACCGACTTCAAAACAAATACAAAAAAAAAGTTTAAAATAACTTTTTCCGAGGTGAATTGAGGACACCAATGTTGTCCACTTTGTTCACCCAGGTGATATCACCCAGGTGAAAAAAGTGGAATAAACCACGGACATGCCATTTTTGAGCATAATATGTGAGCTATTTACAATCAAGTGTTTTAAGAGCATGCTAGTATTAGTCATACTCATACTAGTATGCCTAATAATTATGCATGAGATTGTTCTTTTAGTAGCACCTTTACTTACACAGAAAAAAATGTGTATCTTTACCGTAAAAGTATGAAGTCTATTTTTCTACAGGTGAATTCCGTCATACTCTTTACATGAACAAAGAAGTTAATTCAAGTTCTATTTAAACCTTACCGCACATTGTGTAACAAATGAATTGCAATTAAATCTTGTTTCCTCAAACTCGGAGTATAATGGTTAATTTAAAGAGCGATTAATTTAAATTCTTCAACAAATTGCGTTCTTAAACCTGAGACGTTGTTATATTACCGAGAAAAATTATCATGAATGACCTAATTATGTAGTTAATAATATAACATACCTAGAAGTAAGGGAGAGGTACATTTTTTTACGTGGTAAAATCATCCAATGAGTCCTTTCACTCTGGGTAGAACGGTAAGGACTGACAGACTCACAGTCCTCTAAGGGGGGCCCATCAGATTGATGACAGCTCTTTGAGGCGCGCGTGGAAGACGACCCGTCGTCGACCCAGGCATGGTCCATGATCGGCAAGTCACCCATTAATCGCCGTCCTCCATTTGCTTCGCGACGTCCGTTGCCGTGGGCGTCTCCCGCGGCAGCTAGGTTGTGAGGTGAAGGCTGTCCTCTCCTTCATGCGTCCTGCCTCCTACTTCACTAGGATATATGCCTCCACTTTTTTTTGCCATACTTCTTGGTTTCGAACGTCCCTCATCCATTCTGTTCCTCCCAATTAAGTCAACCGACAACCCAACGGAATCTTGGGCGTCCCCTGGTTTCTTTAGCAGAACTTTGACCACCATTCGAGCATTCAGTCAAAACAGATAGTAGTGTATTTTTATTGTGCTCACAGCTAAGGAGCCTGTCTTTTTCGTGATAGCTATAACCTTAACAACATAACATAACCCAACCAAAAGCGAATAGGTTACTTAGGCAATTGTACTTCGCCGTTGACCACTTCTTCGCATAATATCAGGCGATATAGTGGGGCTTATTAAAAACAAAAGTGACAGGAAATTCTGACAATCAAGTCATGCGTTTTACGCAGTATTAACTGAGTTAAATTTAAAATACTACAGTAACATAGTTAGAAAAGTCTAAACAAATGTTTTCCAAACAGTTTTAAAAACACTCTACTCCAAAATCTCTGGTTACTTTTCATCCAAAATACAAGCAGCAATTATGTTGTTATCTACATACAATATATCTGAAACACGCGGAATTTAATTATTTTTTCACAATTAAACGCTTTGTACTGCATTCACGCATGAGGAGGTGGGCACAAAAGCGTGTCAAATATTCCGAATTCGCCGTAATGAAAGGCCGAACATTGCACACGTTTATAATTATTTTATGGATTTAAAAAGAATTTAATCATGTATACTTATTTATTTACTGTTCATATATTATGTGTTCCAGGGTTTTTATACGACTGGGATATATGTATATGAATTTACCACGAAAAAAAATACGATTATATACGAGTATGACTCTGTGGACGCAGTAGCTGAGCTATTATAATAATAATAATAATATTCCACAACTATCACACAACGCCATCTAGTCCCAAGCTAAGCAGAGCTTGTGTTATGGGTACTAGACAACTGATAAACATACTTATATATTTCTAAATACATAAATATTATAGATAAATTACACCCAGACACAGAACAAATGATCGTGCTCATCACACAAACATTTGTCCTGGGTGGGAATCGAACCCACGACCTCCGGCATAGCAGTCAGGGTCACTAACCACTAAACCAACAGGCCTGTCATATTAGCTGTTGCTTGTCATAAGCTCGATTCCCGCACGGAAAAAATAATTGTGTTGTCTACGGTTGCCTGTTTCTGTGGGTTTAAATGTTTGTGGCGCACACTAAGTAATTAGTGTAATTTACTTCATCACCAATGCTCTCAAAACGGTGAAGGAAAACATCGTGAGGAAACCGGCATGTCCTAGAACCGTCGAATTCGAAGACATGTGACATCTACCAACCCGCACAGGGCCCGGGTGGTGGATTATGGCCCATTCCCTCTCGCAGAAAGGAGGCCTGTGTCCTAGCATTGGTTCCTAGCAGATTATGATGAAACGCACCTATGATATACATAGGTAAAGTTTCTATTGTAATACAAAATTAATGAAAATCTGCTTCTTAACGCTATACTCTTGGCAGAATGATCGTGGTCGTCACAGGGGTGGTGGCTCGCAATGTGCCGACATTCCTCTCGCACCGCTGCCTTCCTGATACATAATTCGTTTAGGGGACTATTCAATGCAACCTTGATCTGGTCTGTCTAGCGCATAGGTAATCTGCTTCGAGATCTCGTACCATAAAAATTGTATGTCCAAAATATACACCTTTTGATATCTACCAACCCGCGTAGGTAAGTCACATCATCAGCTTATAATGTTCCCACTGCTGAGACACAGGCCTCCTCTCTCTGAGAGGGAGTGGGCCATAATTCACCACGAGGGCCCAATGCGGGTTGGTAGATGTCATATGTCTTCGAATTTTTGGTTCTTGGACATGCCGGTTTCCTCACAATGTTTTCCTTCACCGTTTTGAGAGCAGTGGTGATGAAATAAATTACACAAAGTAATGCGCCTGGCGGGGTTCGAACCCACGACCTACATCTCGTAAGTCGGGACCGATACCACTGGGCCACCACTGCTCACATAGGTAGGTAAGTACGCAGTAGTTAATATTATAGTATTGTTTCTCCTTCTTTTTCATATATATCTAAAGGTTGTCTTGAAAAGATCGCTTTTAGCGATAAGACCGCCCATTGTGTCACCTTTTTAAAGATATTGTGAATTTTATACATCTGTAATTTCTAAAGAGTATTCTAACTATATATTATTTATAACCACAAAGCTGCTCTTCTTTGAACCAATGATCAAGAGTCGTTCAATTACTATTTCAGTTACAGGAATTACAGTTGATACCCATCACAAGTTCTCGGAACAGAAATCACCAACAACTTTACTAAAGGAAACGTGATTTAACAAATATTTAACTATTCTAGGAAATAGAGAAAATAACGATGTTCCATGTTCTGATAGAATTTGATCACATACCCACATAAAACATAACATTACCTGGAATTCATGAACTTGCTTCTCTAAATGATATTTATTTTGTAAACTAGAACTGAATTTGACAATCAATTCAGATCGTACACGTGGCGCCATCTGTTAACGATTAATGAACGTTAGTACTGTTTTTATTCAACATTTTTTTTACAGCATACTCAAGTAATGAAGCATTAATGCGTTCGTTTTTTGTATGAAAATACCAAAGGCGCCATTAGCGTATGAACGAGGACCAATTTTTTCCTTCAAATTAACGTCAAAGTTCCAGTTTACTTCACAAAAATTGGAAAATTCATGATAGTCCCTGTACGTTTGTCAGGATGAAAGTTACCCTATGCCATACCGGTATACCTGATAAATATCATCATCAGCCGGAAGACGTCCACTGCTGAACATAGGCCTCCCCCTTAGACCGCAGCGCCGAACGGCAATTCGCCACTTGCATCTTTCGGTTGCCCGCGACTCTCACGATGTCGTCGGTCCACCTAGTGGAAGGCCTGCCTACGCTGCGTCTTCCGGATACCGTATACGTATACCTGATATCATATACGCAAAATTTCAGAATGATCGGTTCAGATTTAGACGTGAAACGGTAACAACAAACTGACATTCGGATTTATAACATCACTAGCGGCCCGTCCCGGTTTCGCACGGGTGGTCATGCAGTCATGCTATTATAGCCTATGTTACTCGCAGATAATTTAACTTTCTAATAGTGAAAGAATTTTCAAAATCGGTTCAGTAGTTTTTGAGTTTATCCATTACAAACAAACAAACAAAAATACAAAGTTATGCTCTTTATAATATTAGGGTAGATTAAGTTAGGACGCGCACTGTGATGGCTGTTTCAAGGTGGCACTCGAAAAGAGTTCTTGGAAGGATATGGGGAAGGCGTTTTCTCAGTAGTGGGGCAACAAAAAATGGTTTAGGCAAAACACACATTTAGACAAAAGTATTTTTTTACTACCTACTTTTTTTTTTGGGGTGGCAAAATCATCAAATGAGTCCTCCCGCCCTGGGTGGGGCGGAAGGGACTGTCAGACTCTTACTGACTAAAATCCACCCGTGTTCCTTCGGATGCCCTTTACGTTCCGGGGCCACGGTATCCTGGATTAAGAAAAATCCGCGACCCCAGCAGGCATTTGGCCCCGTCGGTGACGCGTGAAACACGACGCGCCACCGACCCGGGCTTGGTCCTTGGTCGGACGGCGAGCGTACCCATTACTCACCGTCCGCAAGCCCGCTCCGCCGCTGTGCCCTCTGCTATTCAGAGGGACACGCGTTGGAGCGTCCACCCGACAGGCTATTCGCATACGGGCATGAGACCCCTTAGGCACACAGTGCCTAAGGAAGAGTTTTTGCCCGCATCCCAGGGTGCACCGTCCCGAAAAACTGGTCTTCCCCCCGGACGTATCCGAGAGGGAACTCCAGTCCACGGGCGCACGTGGAGGCTTCCTGTCTTAGCACCCCTTTTACTACCTACTTAGATGAGGTCGGTGTTAAAAGTAGGTATGTACTTAAATACTCTGAGAAAAAACAGCTGAAACAAACTCAGAGTTCACAGTCCCCTTTAAAGCCTAGACATTTCATTGGTCAAGTCATACGAGGACACTGACAGTCCCATCCGCTTCAATCAAGGCAGGAGGACTCTTTTTATGAATTTACCACTCCAAAAGAGGCGAAAACATTTCCAACCTAAGCCTGAGCAACCTAAGCCCCGCACTACGATTTTTTTCAGCAAGCGATTAATCGCTACAACCGTGAAACCGCTTGAGATGCACACACCACGATTAAAAATTGCGAAACGACTCTACCGAACGGTCTATCGAATACTGACCAAAAAACCGCCCGCGGTTAACGCCAGTGCGTACGCGTCAACTAAGTTCTATAGATTACAGTTTTGCCGCGGCTTTTACCCGCGAGCATTTTGTAGCAAACCACGGTTTTAAAATCAGTCGCGGGAAAAAACCACAGGTGCGGCCGCTTGTATTAGCTTTCTAGGGGCACAAATTCACGCGATTAAAAACCACAGCGGTTTAACCGTAGTGCGGCCTAGGCCTAAGGGTGGGACCAATCTCACTGAGACAATCCTCACAGTAAGAGACAGGAAGAGAGAAGGATTGTCTCTTCTTGTCACAATCCTCCTCACTTACCCCCAGACAAGAAGAAAAGGACTCATTTGATAATTTTCCACCGAAAAAAATTAAATAGGGTTGTTGAGACTGGTTACCAGGTCTCTGAGATATAAAGATCTGTCATATTATGTGTTGCTATTATGAAGCGTCTGAAGCACGTTAGTACTCTGTGTTATACATAGATAGGAACAGAAGTAGTAGGGTACATGTAGTGATTGTGTCATCCGATAATCGCCTAATCAAAACATGCTGAATATATCTCTTCTTAGATTTGTATATACCATAGATTAAACATCAGAAAACTTAGCATTTTTTAATAATTATGTTTGTATTAAAAATACTACTTCAAACATCTATATTTAGCAGGACACACAATACAATTAAAGATTAAAAAAAAAACAAACGGAACCTCATAAAAGACGAAACATTCCCATACACACAAAACGTCAAATTAAATCTAAAACAGAAAATGTCAAACGTAAATAAAATATAACGGAACACACATTCCATCCGATTGAACTTTGTGAAACCATTAAAATAAATGTTTAACACATACAGACTTAATGGCTCGACCTCAATGGAAATCCTCACAAAAACGATAAAATATAATTCGCCTTACCTTATTTCCGATTTCAAAATCGAAAGGAAGGAACAGAAAACCGCTATTTTCACGACTTCTCACTGTTTTTAACACAACATTTAACTCACTTATAACCTTAACGAATTAAGAATGTATGTTATTACTAAATAGGCAAGTTTTTCTCACATATATCCAATTTACCGGCATTGTCACATTGTTCCAAGTTTATGTAATACCAGCGTAGCAACGCCGTAGACTCGTAGCAACGCTACGACGGCTCGTAGCGGACTGAAGTACTGACGCCGTCGTAGCAAACATTATAATATAGTACATAGTACACTGATGAGTATATAAAAGTTAAACTTTTTGTATTATTAGTTGTGGCTAAACAAAATCGTTTGTATGCTTTCCGTGGTAGACAAAGTGCTATGGTACTAGTAACGCCATCTATTATCAGGTGCAGTAATTACGTGTTCAGCTAGAAAGTAGGGTGTATGTGTGTGTTTGAAAGGTCAGTTCATGCTTTCTGAGAATGGACAAAAGTTCTGTACAAATATTACTGTATGAATGTTTGAAGCGAATGTTACTGAAGGTCAAAGGGAAACTAGTTAGCTACCAAACTAAATTGTTTAAACACTGAAATAAAGGCTCTTTCTAAACAATTATGAAACTAATTTAGAACAAAACAACAATGTTATCTCTTTTCGAAAGAGCTGTAAAGAGAATAAAGTTGTAAAAAACCCTTTGGCTGTGGAGTAAGCGACTAAAAACTAATTTTAAAAGAAGTCATAAAAGTTTGAAATATTCATGCTTATCTTCAAAAGGAAATTAAAAAGAGTTTTTAGGCTTAAGCTTTTGAATAAGAAAAAAAAGTTATTAAGCCTAGCATAAAATCAGTCATTATGTATCAGTATTTTAACCGAAACGACCGTTACTATGTGACCTCCGTAGATATAGGGTAAGGCCAATGACCTCCGCAACCTAGATACTGGGTAAGGCCAATGTCCTGGCAATCTTCCTCCTGACCCTTGCTCGAAACAGCCCGTGATGCTGATGATTTTTGGATGGTGAAATCATTACAGGAGTCTTCCAGCCATGAGTAGAGTGAAAGGGACTATCAGACTCTTTTTTTCCGTGGTAAAATCATCAAATGAGTCCTCCAACCCAGGGCAGGGCGGGAGGGACTGTCAGACTTAATTGTACTGACTAAAATCCACGGTGTACTTCAATAGCCCTTTACGTTCCAGGGTCACAGTAATGAGATAAGTCCCGCGCCCCCGGCAGGCTTTGGCCCTCTAGAGGGGGGGCCCCGTCATCATACAGACACTCTTTGAGGCGGGCGCGCGGGCATGGCCCATGGTCGGACAGCGAGTCGGCCATTACTCGCCCCCCGCATGCCCGCGCCTACGGTGGCCGGAGATCGTCTGCCGACGTCCGTCGCCGTGGGAGGCTACCACTGCGACTGGAGTGGAGAGAGGACGCTGTCCTCTCCCTCATGCGGCCCGCCTCCTCCTTCGCGAGCATGACTGCTTTCGCAGAAGGAGGTGACCTCTTCCCACTCCGTCTCGCCCGGCATCATGGCCTCGACCAATGCCGGGCGCGAGAGGTCTCAGCCTATCGCCGCCGTGAGGACACGGCGGTGTTCTGCCCAAGCGGGCCAGTATGCACCGTGTGCTCCACCGTGTCCTCCGGGTGATGTTCGCAGTGGTGACACCCAGGCGTTTCTTCCCCCGACTATTAGACTCTTACTGAACAAATATCCACCCTGTTCCTTCGGTTGTTCTTTGTGTTCCAGAGCCACAGTATCATGCTTAGATGAGAGTCTCGCGACTGATGCTAAATGTGTAATTTTAAATTCTTCATTTAATGTTTTTTTCTGATCCAGTCTCTTATTGCTGTCCTTCCCCAGGGACGCCCTAAACCGGAGCCCGCCGCAGGGCGTACCTTTAGCGTATATTCGCTTTATTTTAGGCCTCTGACTATAGGTCTTACATTCAAGGTACCTATAGGATACTCCGGTTAAGTAGACGACATCCTGGCAAGATGACATACGAGACGTTATTAATAAATTCTTTCTTGCTAATTATATCAGGTATTATTTCAACAAAAATTAATTCTCCTATTTATCTCCAGGAGCGGTTTGAATTTCTTATCCCTAGAGGAAAACCTTGTCGCTCATCCTCATCTCTTCTCCTTCGTGTCCCTTCTCATACTTCGAGTCGTTATGATGGATCGTTTACTGTGCGTGCTGTTCGCCTTTGGAATTCTCTTCCTCACACCTTACGCGATAGCCCGTCGTTAGAAGTTTGAAAAATTAGGGAGCATTTCCTGTCATCATGACCTATAAGTATGTATGTATTATTTTATTTATTGCATGGTATGTATTATTTTATATATTGTATGTATGTATTATTTTATTTATTATATTGTATGTATTATGTTTATAAACCGTTTGTTAAACACGTATTTATTTATTTGTTTAATTAAGCATAAATTATTAGAATGTTGTACACCAATTATCTGTCCTCGCTAAAATAAAAATTTCTCTATCGCTCTAAGGTTTGCTGTAAGAAACCCAATTCTGGGTTAAGCTCGCCTTTGTACATTACTTACCCTACGTTAAACGTTATTTTATAATTATGTGTACAATAAAGAATAATAATAATAAAAAAACTGTTACAACTGGATTCAGAATTAGAAGCAGCCCTCAAAATTAGTGAGAGGACAGTGTCCACCTCACAAAGCGTGGGAGACGCCCATGGCAACGGACGTCGCGAGGCGATTTCCAGCCACCGTAGGTGCAGGCATGCGGACGGTGAGTAATGGGAGACTCGCCGTCCGATTATGGACCATGCCCGGGTCGACGGCACGTCGCGATCAAAGAGCTGTCAGCTATCTGAAGGGCCCCCTTAGAGGGCAAAAGCCTGCCGGGGTCGCGGGACTGTCTCATCGGGTAACCGTGGCCCCGGAACATAAAGGGCTATTGAAGGATCACCGTGGATTTTAGTCAGTACAAGTCTGACAGTCCCTCCCGTCCCACCCTGGGCGGAAGGACTCATTTGATGATTTTACCACGATAAAAAGCCCTCATAATTATTCCACTGCAGAAATGAACTACAATTATATACTGTAATCGAAATAACTTAAGACACAAACATTAAAATAACTCCACATTCTTCATCACATTCTTTAAGTCATTTTTTTATTTTCTATATTATGGTTATGTAAAATTTAAAATACAGCAAGAAATATACAAAATTTTATTCCTCCTTCATAATTTAAATCAAAGAAAATTCAACCTTTATCTTGAACATGAAACACAAGATCAAAAACCGAATATAATTCAAAATTCAAAAGCCTCATTCATAAATAAAGTTTAAAACCCCATATAAATTAATACTTCGATTTGAGTCTACATATCGCCGAATACCCGCGGGACCCACCTTATCCAAACTTTAGGAATTATATCTATCTAGTTGAGCCATCTGCTAACTTTTAAACTTACAAAGGGGGAAAAGGGGGAATTTCGTATCAGTTTGCAGATTTCAAAGTACCTTGGTGGGTTGAATTCGTTTTAGATAAGTTACGTCGTGTCAATGAGTGAATGGGCCACTGTGATTTTATCTACAACCACTATCTATCTATTACTATACTGTCAGTTTCTTCATCAACTGCTTAAGTTATTTGTAAAAGTATGAACGTTTACTTACCCATATAGTTGACCGAAGGCAGTAAGCTAGCACAAAAATGAGGGGTTGGGCAATACCTACAATAGCTTAGCCATTCGCAGAAACTAAAGCCTCCTGCAGACACACGCGATTAATCGCGCTGCGACAACGACCCAAGCTAATTTCGTCTCTAAAAATATTGCGAATGGACCGCGACATGTCGCCCCGCGCGATTAATCGCATGTGTCTGCAGGAGGCTTTAAACATAAATTCAATTTCTTTAATATTTATTGTAATACATTGCAATATACTAAAATGTAAAACAGTTTCTTCTTTCTTATTCTTCCATAAATAGAATGTGATTCAGTTAAAAGCCGTACTGCTCTGAAAATACATTTAGAACCTGACTGAATCAGACTGTGCTTCTAAGATGTATCTATTCTATACATCTATGTCTGTACATAGGTATTGTAAATTAAAGTCGCTTTTCATTCTGTGTGGCTAGATTTTGATGTTTGTCATCTTACCGTCCACCGACTACTATTATTTTTGGTTCCAAATTGAAATGCATAGCTTTGAGAATCTTTTTTATGTGGTTCTTTCGAGGTTTAGGTTGTTGGATTCAAGGTCTGATTTAGAAGACAGTACTCTTCGATGGGGCTCGCTTTGTGAAGAGGTTACTATAGAGTCGTAACTTCGTTACTGGCGGACAACTATGTTTGGTATATTTTAAAATTTTCAACTGACAGATTGCATGATTCTTAATCTATACATATAATAAATCTGTAGAAGGGTCAATTCTGTACATTGAAAATATTGAAAAAATAAATAGCGGGGGGTGTTGCTAGATCGATACCAAACCCAAATATGTGATTAAAAAAATTTTTGTCTGTCTGTCTGTCTGTCTGTCTGTCTGTATGTGCAGGCATCACGTGAAAACTAACGGTTCGATTCCGATGAAACTTGGTATAATTATACCTTATTATCCTGGGCATAAAATAGGATACTTTTTATCCTGGAAAAATACGTAGAAAAAAAAATCTTATTTTTCAGTTTTATTCATAGACGTTGTTCTGTAGAACCGCGAGCACAGGTTGCATTACCCGCAGTGGATTCAGCGCCGTAACCTGTAGCGCCGAAAGTTGGATTTGGCTTGAACCGTTTGCGGCACACGCGGGCCACGCCTCCCCGACTCCTATATAAGGAGCCGCGTTCCGCGCCGCGCGATGCATATAAATTCTGAATTTTGATGCGAGCGGACGTGTCCAGTGTGGCGAGCGGTCGTCCGTGGAATTAATATTGTATGCGTGTAATTTTAAAACGTGCTTTTCAGCGCGACCTTTTTGATTACTGTTCCGATCAGTTATTTGTAAATACAAGGTCGGAATTACTATGAAAAAAATATTTACTACAGAACGCGAGCTCAACAGCAGTAGCTCAATAGAGGGATCTCCTTAATTATTATAGGCTTAGCCGTATTTGGGTCCAATAGATATTTATAAGATATTGTCATTGTCAGAGTTACTCAAAATGGAGAAATAAACCATCCACGCGAAGACCGACATCCGCGCGGACGGAGTCGCGGGCGGAAGCTAGTGGTTAATATAAAATATTATGTTAGTTATAGTTAATATAAAATACGTTTGCTAAATTAAAATAAAGGAAACAAAATTAAATATAGATATACAGCCGCCTGCGCTTTTCCTTGCTGAAGAAAATCAAGAGAATTTCACTAGTACGGGTACCTACCAATAATTCCATGATTGTTTTTCTCAGATACATAATAAGGACACATTAACAAATAAAATATGTTTGTTACAAAGTAATCCTTCTATAGACTGACATTTAATAAATAATATGTCAAACGCCAAAGACATACTTTCTCTATATTAAACTGGAGTCTTGTAAAATATTTGCAATTGTAAATTTTGGGTTAAGTTATAGACGGTCAGCGAGTATCGAGAGTCAAACATTCGGACTCATATATTATTTATCACGTACTCGATAAAATTGGTATGGTCTACTTCACAGTTTAGACCAAAAGACAAGACAACAAGATAAAAATTGTTAAATACGAGTAGGTGATGAAACGGTATTACCATGTTTGTTTTTTTTTTTTCGAGACAAGCAACAAATATAATAAATATTCCATTTTAAGGTGATCCCTCACCAGGAGCATTCGTATGTTTTGTAACATTGCAAATTCAACTTTGAACTTTACATTACAATACTACGTTCCTGTTTGACAAGCATTCGCGTGTAATGTAACTTCTTCGGCCCGCCGGACTCGCATTTTGTGATCCTGACTGCTATGCCGGAGGTCGTGGGTTCGATTCCCACCCAGGACAAATGTTTGTGTGATGAGCACGATCATTTGTTCTGTGTCTGGGTGTAATTTATCTATAATATTTATGTATTTAGAAATATATAAGTATGTTTATCAGTTGTCTAGTACCCATAACACAAGCTCTGCTTAGCTTGGGACTAGATGGCGTTGTGTGATAGTTGTGGAACATTATTATTATTATTTAATTACAAGTGGTGCGCATTGATGTTACAAGTTATATCAAAGAACTACACATTGTATCATTACAAGGTGCACATTGTAATGCTCGATTTTCCTTCCTCACTGATGATAAGTTCGAATCTATAATGTTATATTACAGACGAATTTTCGCGGTGACCTTTATGTTCTAAAGTTCTTAAACTCATCAGTCATTAGGAATATTAGTGCTGTGTCAGTATAAAATTTATTTAGATTTATTTTCGTTGACCCCTCAGTTCGCCCCATTTTTAGTTATTCCCGATGGATACCATTTTCTATTTCCATTGAATCCCATGTTATGACATATTTTACAGGTGTACTTGGTCAGTTTATTAATTTATTGAGATTTAAGGCATATCTAAAAATGCTGATACTGTTGTAGTTTTTTTTACTTTACTAACCACAAATCCGTGGACATCCAAAAGCCCTTCACTTGTACCACACCACATAAGTAAAATAACGATGTTGGATGCGAAATCAAAACGATGACTGAATCGTTAACGTCGACTTTACATCGAAGATCGGCAGGCGGCTTATTATAAACATTCCTTTGATGATTATGTTTTATGCGTCACATATCAACAGCATACCACTTTGAAGTTGTACCGACAGCTGATTAGAAGAATTTTGTAATTATTTTTGGGTTTTAATATCCGGGTAATTTTGATGAGCTTGTAATACCCGACCCACATACACAAATTTTATTTGTATAGGCAGATACCAACAGAACGCCACCTGCTACGATGCTTTTATTCACGTTTTAATCATCAAATAAGTCCTGGAACTCGGGGTGGAGTGGAAGGGACTTTCAGACTCGTACTGACTAAAATACACGGTATTCCTTCAATAGCCTTTCACGGTCCAGGGTCACAGTTTCTCATTTAGACAGGTTCTCGACCAAACAACGACCTTTCTGAAGAACCTGACAAATTAGGTACCTGTATGTTCTACCTAAAGTTAAAAATACAATATGTAGGCAGAACCCTACACACGCGGTAACGACTTGTCACAGGATGTAAGTTTTGAGCAAACTTTGTGTTCTTCAAGTGTGAACTTCCGCGTCTCGCTAGGAGCATCTGCGACCAAGTCAAGTAAGGTTTGATTGACCGCTCCAAGTATATGAGTGATATTCAGCTGAGCCTGGTTGGAGAGAAAACCGACTCCAACACAATTGGAAAAAGCTTAGAAGATTCATGGATTTTTAAAATGTTTACCGATCTTTCCGGTTAAGCCGCTCTTGCCGAGGTTGGTCGGTGGATGGGTGGCCATCTGCCATAGCGTGTTTCCTCCGTGGTTCGGAAAGCACGTAAAGCCGTTACTGTTAGTCCGAAGGTCTAAAGTCTAACAACCAGTTTTACCATGGGGTAATTTTACCCATTTACTGGGTTGTGGAGGTCCGATAGGCAGTCGCTTCATGTAAAATACTGATATCCAGCTGCATCTGGTTCGACTGGAAGCCGACCTCAATATAGTTGGGAGAAGGCTAGGCAGAGTTACTTTTGGAACTTTTAACGAACCCATCTGGAAATATCACATACGGACAAAGCCGGAGGCATAAGCTAGTACAAATTAAAGCCCCCACAATACTGTAAAAGCCAATCGCACGAATACTAGGCTCGTAAAATATTCCGCGGTGGTTTCACAACCTTTTTTTATAAATCTCCACAGGTAAAGCGGCGAATGGTCAGCAAAGCCTAGAATAATGGTCTCGTTCCGATTTCCAGGTATTTGACCCCTGAACATGGAAAACTTTGGAGTCGCCTGCTAACTTTGGCAGTGTAATTTTTCTGAGCTTATTTTGGTGATTTGTTGGTTTTAGGTTTTGTTGGGATTTATTCGGAACAGGACTGTTCCTAATGTTAGATATAAAGGCTAAAGAAAAAGTTTCTTCTTGAAAAAAAATATATTTAAAAATTAATTTACACGATATCATCATCATCAGCCGAAAGACGTCCTCTGCTGAACATAGGCCTCCCCCTTAGACCGCCACGCCGAACGACAATCCGCCACTTGCATCCATCGGTTGCCCGCGACCCTCACGATGTCGTCGGTCCACCTAGTGGGAGGCCTACCTACGCTGCGTCTTCCGGTCCGTGGTCGCCACTCGAGAACTTTTCTTCCCCATCGGTTGTCAGTTCTACGAGCGATGTGGCCTGCCCATTGCCACTTCAACTTGCAAATTTTATGAGCTATGTCGGTGACTCTGGTTCTTCGCCGAATATCCGTGTTCCGTGACACGATATCAACACGAAGTATAATAAAACAACTTTAACAGCATTGAGATAAGTTTGAACTATCGTAGGTTCTAACACAACTTAGTACCAAAATCGTGTTATTTTCTAGGGACTCAAAAACAAATATGAGAACTATGCCTTCTGTACTAATGCGCTTAGAACAACACTATTTCCTTTTCCTCATTATTTATCTTTTTCCCATCTTTTTTGGAACAGGGTCCAAATCTAACCAGATGGAGCAGCTGGGTATTTTATAACCGTGGAGCAAGTTCCTATCTTTTGATCTTCAACTACAAAATTTATCCAATCTTAACACATCCAGTGGTTTTCTCTATTCACATCTCATTCTTGATTAAACGATCAATAAACGTCAAACTATCGCTCACTTAAAGAATGTCGCCCCCTTTCTATATCCGCGGCCTAACAGGTGCAACAAAGAGCTTCGTTAGTAGCTCCGACGCCATTTTGACGGCAGCGTGAAAAGCGCGCGAGTCGGCTACGTGTTTTGTCGATGACGAGATTTTTTGCGAAATCAGTGATCGAGTAATGGGGATTTATTGTAGTTCTTTTTTTCAGCTGCCAGTTACTAAAATAGAATTTACAAAAAAATAATATCTGGCAGCAACATTTATTGGTCTCATCATCATTATATTATCACCGGGTATCATCCACTGTTGAGTCTATCATTGTTTATTTTGCGTTAAACTCATCCATCTATTCCAATTTTTGGTCTATGGCGCCCTAATCAAAACACTCATCTGGTGGAATTATCTTCCCATTCAAGCCATATCTCTAAATGCTCAATCTGTTACTATTATACCTATTACATTACCGATTTCAGAATTAAACCTAACTGTTAAGTCCAAAATATCTGAAAGTCTGGTTTATAATGTAATACAGAATTGTCGTGAACTTTTTGGCAATTTTTTTGGCTCTGGGTGAATGGAAGGAACTGTCAGAGTTTTAGATTCCTCCAAATGTCCTTTACGTTCCAGAGCCGTGGTATCTTACAAGACACCCTAGCAGGTGTTTGGCCCTATACGGGACCCGTTACTTTACTGACAGTTCCTTGAAAAACGCTTCGATCTGGTCCATTTGGATCCGATTTCAGAGATTCGGATCTTAATCTCCGAAATCGAATGCAAACCGACCCAAAACCGAGTCTTGATCGGACCGCGAGCTGCACACCACGGGCTACGGTAGCCGGAAACCGCGATACCTGTTTTTTGGTATCTAACGTCGAATAAATACATTTTTTGGCGTCATCGTTATCGCTGATGTCACTTTATCTAAACTCTATGATCGCCGATCACTAGTTTGAACAACAACAGCAGCCAGGAACACCTGGAGACCATTAAGCAAAGTCAGCAACACGTAACCGAGATCTTAAACACTTAAACGCGGCACGTATCCTTCGAGTACTGCGACTCGTCCCGGTTTCTCGTAAGGTTGCCGAAACCCCCTACTATCGTATTACAGTGACTTTATTTTGGTGCGTCTTTTAGTTCCCAGAAGTGCTGTAATTCAAATAATACCTTAGTTTTAGAAAACGCCAGTCTGCAATTTTTGTTTCTTTCATAATTTAAAAAAGTCTTCGCGTTATAATCAACATCAACCTACATGATTTGCGTTGTTGCGAACCAGGGGTAATCTTTGAAAGGGAATGATTCGTAAATCACCACGTCTGCTAGATTTTTGAAAATCCGGTTGAATCACCATTTTAAGTATCGTTTGGGTTCGAACCTGCGACCTCTTAAAGGGTGCCCCAATGCCACTGATACCACTGAATACAATTTTATGTAGATGAAATGAGCTTACGAAATGAAGACTAACATGAATGCAGTAATAGAAGAACCAATAATTATGTCAATCCTACATCATACTAAAGTTATGCTCGAGGTCATTCTCAGGAACTTTGAGCTTCATTGTCTCGGCGCTTTTTTTGGTGGTCACTATTGTTTGAAGTTACAGTGATTTGGTAAACTTGTTCCAGTTTTACAGAAATTAAAAAAAAAAACAAGAAAAAGTTCACACACGTAAAGGATATCGATTTCTAGACACGATAAAAGTCTTCCTGTATAATTTAACAGCGAAACAAATAGTAGGGGCCGCTGATAAACTTCCGAACTCGTTCCCAAACTAACTTCACCGAATAAATGTACCAGAAACCTTTGAAGGTTTAATCGAAATTCGCGAAGCCGGCTCGCGAGATAAAACGAAATTTTACAACGGAGCCTGAATGTGATTATGTTCAAGAATTCGGAAGACTCATTATTTTGTTTGCTATTATGGAGTGTTTAACTCGGATTTTTTCATTCAATTTTCGTTTACCGGGTTCGTAATACAGGCAATTTCAGTTAACAACAATGAAGCTGGTGTTTCACAAAGGTTTTTTAACTTTGAAAGATTTATCTTAAAAAAGGTAACTAGTAGGTAGGTTTTATGAGATTGATTATTTTGATTTTCACGTATATTGATTTACTAAATTCTATTTATAAATCCATCTTTAAGGTGAAGCCGCGTTTGCGAGGTTTGGTCAGTTGATAGATGCGTCTGAGAATAGCGAGTTTCCTCCGTGCCTTGGAAAACGTAAAGTTGGTTGCCATTCTTTTGTAGATCTTTGGTAGTCGTTACTGTTAGTCTGAAGTTCAAAAGTCTGAAGTTCAAAAGTCTGAAGTTCAAAAGTCTGGCAACCACTCTTAGCGAAAGGTATCATGTCACCCAGTTACTGGGCTGTGGAGGTGAGATAGGCAGTCACTTCTTGTAAAATACTGGTCTTCAGCTGCTTCCTTTTCGATTGAAAGCCGACCCTAACATAGTTAAGAAAAGACTAGGCAGATGATTTCTTTCACATGCCCTTTGCGTTCCTTCAGGGCTTTTTTGTGTGGGTGGCAAGACTGCCAGACTCTTACTGACTAAAAACCACACTGTTCCCACACATTTCCTTTAACTTTCCAGGGCCGCACTGCCCTCAAAAGACACTCTCGCGACACTAACCTTTTCTCTAAAATCAGAAATGCTGCACTAAATTTTTATAAAAATAGGAAACACGTTTATCCAACAACAATTTATTTTCAAGACATTAGCGTTATTACTTTTATGCGAACATCAAGAAAACTGAAAAGCACAACAAATCTTAATACAAATAGTATTAATCGTAATAACATCGTAACTCGGTTTTCCTCTTGTTTTTCTTAGCGAAGCCATATTTTACCGGATGCTAGGTTCATTTTACGCGCAATTTACTTTATTACATCTCGTCCGAATTCTTCTGTCCCTAATTTATTGATCAATCTATAAATTGTTTTTTTTTTGTTGATGTATTGTTGGGCCAAAGTATTAAGATAATACAAAAAACACTAGCTTGTGTCAGCTGCTTCCCTCGCGTTAATTTAGGATTTGACAAACGTTTTGGCTTTAACTTTGCTTATAATAATACAATTCAGTCATGATTTAAAAGGCTCGTGGTGACATCTGTTATCATAAAAACGTATTAATGTTTTCCTCGGGATAACTACTTTTTTCGGAATGAAAAGTAGTTTATAGCCGTTTCGGTACAACTGAAATCGTATAAATGCACAATTTTAGAATGATCGGTTCAGTGGTTTAGGCGTAAAAACGTAACATACAAACGTATGTTTACATTAAAAAATTATGTTAAAGTTGGGATGTGATAATTGAGTATGTGAAGTGAAATAATTCTAATGGAACTAATGGAATATTTGTTTATTAGATAACAGTTAAACAAAGAATCTCAGTAAACGCGTCTTTTTTTAATAAATCCAGATCAGGGGCCTTACCACGAGCTCTTAACGCGATCCAGTTTAGGCTGCGGGAAAGAGACAGAGCTATACAAGTCGTCTAGCGCCATCTCGTTCCCACAGCCTAAACTGGATCGCGTTAACAGTTCATGGTAGGCCACCAGTTCCTTTAATAAATTCTAACTTTCTCATGCTATGTTTAGGTGTTTTGTTATGAAATACGTCTTATTATACAGTCTTGAATACTTAGTATACAATGAAGTGTACGTTCCATTAAGTTTGGAGGTTATTTCGCTCATAATTTTAAATAATCAAGTTTGGAACACATTTTTAACCAATTGTCAAAATAGTTACATTTTGTTTTCTTGCTATGCTTTTTGATTATTTTATTTTTTGTTAATGCGTTGTAGAACTGAGTCATGAAAACACGATTTTCACCTAACTACAACTCGAACACGAAACACAATAGGTACACTCAGTGACACGAGAACTGAACATGCATAAATACGTTCAAATAGGGTGCATATCACGGACAATAGGTGTCCGGTTCAACGGTCGTGGTCTTCGATTGTACTTGAGACGAAAATGGAGCGTGTGACGACAACAATAACTTGGGACAACGGACAAAATTTATTTCTTTATGAAAAAGGCGAAACATAACATCAGGCAGGTGATCCTAAATAATTAGGCAGAGGGTGCCATAACCGCGGCACTGGAACCCAAAGGGCATACGAAGGAACAAGTTTAGCCAGTAAGAGTCCGACAGTCCCTTCCACTCCAAACAGGGTGGGAGGACTCATTTGATGTGTTTGACATGCAAAAAAAAACAGAACCCTTATCACGAGTTTTCACTATTTTACTTTACAGCGTCTTCCCAGTATTTACAGCGTTTCTTTCTGGTGTGCGAAAAAGGAACTAATTTTTTCCTTGAAAATTTGTCAATTGAAAATGTCAAAGTTCCAGTTTACTTTACGTCAGAATAAGTGAAAACTCAGGATAAAGCCAGAGAAACAACTTCTCCCGTGATAGTGGCGGCCATTTTCAAGCAACCACATTAATCTTATACAAAAGACGAACAATTACTAATTTTAGGTCTCAAATTATTTCGATTGACAATCCTAATAGCAATCGCATTATACATGTAAGAATACGGGTAGTATTATTATTCCAAATTGTACAACTAATGGATACTCCGAATGTACTTAGAAATTGAAAGTATTCAGGTTAGTAGTCTTTTTATAATAACACAAAGCTAGGCTTAGTAAAGCTTTCAACTGAATCAAGTTTCTAATGACAAGATTAGAAATTCAAGAACAAGAACCTAAAAGAAATACTAAGAAGCTATGTGCAAAGTCGGTTTTGAGGACTACCAAATCGATCGCAACACGTGATGTGACAGATATTAATTACTGGAGGCAACTGCGGATTGAAGTACGTGTAAAGTTTAATATGCAGCAAAACCTTTTTAAGTACTTTTTCCCGTTTTATTTAACTTATACTTATTTATTAGTAAGCTGAAAATATTTATCTAAATATCTAGTCTGCCACAGTGCCTAAACAGCCGGGTGAACCATCAGTGCGTCCGTCCAGTTCTAACCTACGGAGCCGAAACGTGGAACATGTCAGCCAAGCTAGGCCACCGACAACATGTTATGCATGGTCTATGCTTGGGATCTCGCTAAGGGATAAAATCCGGAATGAGGTTCTACGGCATAAGACCAAAGTTACAGATATTGTCAAAAACTACAGTAAGCTGAAGTGGCTGTGGGCTGGTCATGTCTGCCGCAGAACATAAGTTACCGACGAAAAGTGGAGGAGGAAGGTTCTCGAATGGAGACCGTGCGTAGGTAAACGTATGATGTGATGCCCCCTAGGCAAGATGGACTGATAACCTGAAGAAGGTAGCTGGCAGTGGCTGAATGGAAAAAGCGGGAGATCGTGCGCTGTGGCGCTCGTAGGGAGAGGCCTATGTCCAGCAATGGACAGCAATAGGCTGAAATAATGAAATGTGTAATCGGTGAAAATTGGCAGATCTTAAAGCCCCTAATAGTGTGGTCACTACAAGGCTTGTGTCATCCCGTACACAGTATATACGTTCCTTCCAAAGTTCTCACTCCCAGTAGTCTAACAAAACACAATACAGGCGAAATCAACAGGCGTAAACCCAGAACTAACCGGGTATCGCTATCGTAATATACGATACGATCATCCCTCACATTACTTCGGTTCTCATCATATATTTAATCCGGGGGCAGTGAATTATGTAGATCCGAACATGAAGTATTGTCGAACGATAACAATGGCTGATTGCAAAATGTATTGTAATCGAGTTTGGACAGGGACGGATTATTCAAGAAAGAGCTATAGACTATCAGGCTTTTTTTCTTGGATGCGCAAAAACATCAATTAAAGTGGCCACAAAGAGATGGTAAAATAGGTTCGATTTAATGATTCAAACAGAAAATGAGTTAAATTCTGCAACTTTTGTTCATATGTATCTTTTCTAGATAGATTGTTTAAAATCTTAAAACTCACTTCACTCGCCCTGCCCCCAAGTTCCTCTTTGATCTAAAAACCGACGAAGTTACTTCTATTTCTTAAATAAACCGAGGTTATTAATATTCTGTGATGTCAATAATTTTTATACTCGTTTCAATTGCTCTTAGAAAATTTGATTCTTGTGTGTTAAAGACTAGGAAAATAACTTATATGTAAACGTATATTTATTAATAAATGTCATCGAGAAAAATACTGAAACGGGGCCGCCCGATAGAATTTGCTACAGGCCCTCGTTTTCTGAGTCCGGCCCTGTAGTTTACCTATAGTTTTATTTACACGAGTATTGTTGTAAGCAGTTTGGGATGTGTTTAAGCTTGTTATATGAGTAATATGTGTTGTGTTTTCAGTATGAAAACATGATGGATGTTACTGTATAGTTATGAACAAGATCAGTATTATTTTGTTCAACACTTTAGCCACTAAAGTTCGACCATAACAGTGTAAGTTAAAAGCTGTACTTGTGATGATTTAAAAAAGTTATATGCTTCATAGGATGGTATATCTATGTGAACTAAGATTGTCGGATCAGCCATATGCACTATTACTGCTGTTTTTTTTTTTTTGCTGACAACTGCCCGAAGCACGCGCGAAACACGACACGACGTGCCACCGACCCGGGCTTGGTCCTTGGTCGGACGGCGAGCTACCCATTACTCACCGTCCGCAAGCCCGCTCCGCCGCTGTGCCCTCTGCTAATCAGAAGGACACGCGTTGGAGCGTCCACCCGACAGGCTATTCGCATACGGGCAAAGAGACTACGAGAAGAGTTTTTGCCCGCATCCCAGGGTGCACCGGCCCGAAAAACTGGTCTTCCCCCCGGACGTATCCGAGAGGGAACTCCAGTCCACGGGCGCACGTGGAGGTTTCCTGTCTTAGCACCCCGCACTATTACTGCTTAGCAAAGATTGCAAATGACGAAATGGACGGTGAAACCGATGTCAGCCCTTATAAAGGTGACCAGACTGCCCTGGTCATCTAGCAACGGGGGCTGACTTGAGGTGATATGATATCATATGGTGATATGATAATGTCAGAAACACTTACACGTTTGCAATTGTAGGTAAGTAGGTAAGTACTACTTTAAAGTAGTTGAGCGATCGACTGCAACGCAGCGTGTCGCCGGTTTGATACCCACACGGAACAAGTACTTGTATGACCTAGAAGTATTTATTCCGAGTCTGGTTTCTGTGAATTTAAATGTTTGTAAACGCACCCACGACACAGGAGAAATTCCTAGTGAGGAGCAAAGTTTAAAAAAAAATACATGTGGCACTCGGAGACTGCCGCAGTGAAGCTATTGCATATCATTTTTTTTATTTTAAAAGAATAAAATCGCCTACCACGTATATTTAACGAGAATATAATTTATTTAAAATGTTTGTGGTGCACTACTGTAATAAAGAACTTCTTTGTTGTAGGAGAATTTTATAAGTAGGTTTCATTGTGAAAACTCCTTTTGTAGCTGGCCGTTTAGAATCAGTAAGAAAAATTAAATTGTTTTTAGACGGATATTTTTATGATTGCCGAAGTTTCCCGAACTGAAACGATGTTAGACGATGCGTGGTGTCAGGTATTTTCGTTAGGTTTTTGGATTTTTTTTTATTCGGTCGCCGCACCGCGCGCCACGCCACGCTCAGAGCCTGCGATAAAAGCTATGCAATAGCTTTAAAATATCCTTGGCGTATTAGGGTGACGCGGAAAAAGTGTTGATGTAAGGAATCGAGGAACCCTTGATCCAGAAGTGAAACATTGTTAATTCGTCAAAAGGATAACTAGCGACATCTGAAGCAATACGCGCAAATGAGTAAAACGAACAGAAAATTTAGCCAATATCTGTCAAGCAGAAAGCCTACGAGACAACAACTGTCTGGTCCAAAATATGTCCTCTTTTCAATAGATTATCGAGGAACTTTACACCCTATTTCTCATAAAACCTAAACTAAAAATCTTACAATTTCTATTACGTTCACTTTTCCCACGGTTGGGCTAAGACTTCTATTTCAATAAACACGATCGATCGCCAACAACTTGGCAGGTATGGCGTGTTCACAAACACTGCACTGACAGACAGACATGATTGCTATAATAGCCCCCTCGGGCGTAGCGTGTTGTTTCAGATCTACAATATTTACTTATTTATTTCTAAGTAAGTTCCTTAATAGGGTTTTGAAGCAAAGGTCTTGAAATTTATCAAGGTTAATAACCTCTGAAGGTGTGATTATTGGCTACCGACGTAAGGAACTGCAAAATAATGCAAACTCCTTTCAAAAAGCACCTTGAATTCAGAGGCGTATCTACCGCCGTATCAGTCGTCGCAATTAGGTATACGGCGCCCCCAAGTTTTCAAGTGCCCTCGACGATTGGAATAAAAATAAAAACGTAAAGTGTTGCTCTTAAATGAATACTTATCGCGACCATAAAGTTCCAATTATCGAACTCCTAACATAGCTCAATCTTCAAAAAGGCTACAAGTATGTAGCTGTGATAAATGAGCTATGATTGTCTAATTTCTCGCTCCCTTCAAAGTTCCCTGGCATCAGTAATAGCATTAGTTACAGGATGCTATGGTCACTTAGATTATAAGGGCCCCAAAAAAGTTTTGATACGGGGCCCCTTCGAAAGAATTCATTTGACATGCTTTTATTATCATGGTTTTCTTCATAAAGTTTTTTAAGAAGAAGGATAACAATGGAAACTCGAGTCCTCTATCAGCTTTTCTATAACCAATTTCATCTAAGATCCCCAACTCAACACACGGATACACAACATATTCAATAACCCAATAATCCTTTGTTAAGGCTAACAGAACCGGTTAACTTCTGAGTAACCGGTTAATTACGTCGAATATCTGTGATGCGATAATTAATATCTCAAAACAATAAGCTCAGTGCCGATGCCTTTGCATAAACGCGACGTACCTGCTTGTGTGTGATATATCAGATATACGTAGATTAGTTAATCTCTGATTAACATACAGGCTGATGTATCTAAACGAAGGATTAAGTTAGTTAGGAAATGTGAAAACTAACGTTTGAAGGGGAAATAATGGTCAGGGCGATTATGCCCGTGATGAATAAATAAAATATTGGATTAGTTTACGGCTATTCTGCACTTCCCACCATGTAAACATTTGTTTTATAGGTAAGTGAATTTGTCATTATCCCATGAGAATAAGAAGAATTCCATGTGTTAATCCAAATTATAAATTATGCTATCTGTGTACCAAAATTTCATCCAAATTAACAGATTCGTTTTTCTGATAAAAAAGTAACAAACATACATTCATCTTCAAAAACTTTCACATAATGTAAGATTAGGTATATTATTATATTATCTTGCTCTACTAAGGCCGCGTTGTTTAATCATTATTTACATCCTGTACATTTAAACATTTGTTAAAAAAATGTATGGGATTTTAACAATAGTAATTAATTACGGCATAAGACCAAAGTATTGTCGAAAACTGTAGCTAGCTTAAGTGGAAGTGGGCTGGTCATGTATGCCGCAGAACCGACGAAAAGTGGAGTAGGAAGGTCCACACAGAGCGCGCAGCCTCGCGAGGCATTTGCTGCACGAGGAAACTGATAAGCGAGGCTGCTCACTCTGTGTGGACGCGTCTATTGTTTTTCGACCGAGGCACGAAACAATATACTCGAGCAAAACAAAAGCCGACACTGGATGGCTCGGGCGCTCTGTCGCTCGACCGCGTCAGCGCTGTCACTTGCCTCGCCCGAGACAACTCCACACCAATTGAGCTGCTTCGCGCGGAAAATGCCTCGCGAGGCTGTGCACTCTGTGGGGACGCACCTATTGGAGATACGGGTAGGTAAACATAGTATGGGACGCCTCTCGGCAAAATAGACCGATGACCTCAAGAAGGTAGCTGGTAGTGACTGGATGAAAAAAGCGGGAGATCGCGCGCTGTGGCGTTCCCTGGGAGAGGCATATGCCCAGCCATGGACCGTAATGATGATAATGATGATGAATTCAACTAACGATCAAAGAACGGGCCCCATAATAAACGCTACCCGTAAAATACACTCAACAGCACTCAGAACTTAAACTTCCCGTCACCACCACTCTTACTTACCCCTTCAACATAGCTTCATTGCATCTATTAATCAAAGTCACAGGCATGTTCTACTAATAACGTAACGTTATCGACGCGCCGTGCGTGTGTCCTGGCCAGATAACACCCTGTATAATTTACTGCTGTAACACCCTGTATATAATATAATTATATTAAAGTGATGTGTTTTGATTTGGTGCAATAAAGTTTATGTGGCTTTAAATGGTTTTATGTTTGTGGTGATAATTTATTTATTATTTTTATAATATTAGGTACCTTAGATCCTTAATTGAGGTAATTGCACTTATTACTAGTAAATCACTAAACGCGAACTGACGCGTTGCATATCACGGGTTCAATTCCCGATTTGTATGACCTATACCAAAACCCATACTTGTAGATTATACTGTCCCTTGCGGGAATCGAACCCACGTTCAGCCACTGCGTCAACAGTGCCATCAAACATATTTGAACAGTAAAAGAAAAGTGGCAATTCAATGTGGTGATACACATAAAACACAGAATTTCAACAACTCTCATAACTTCCTCTAATAGCGGCCATACACCATACTGCCTATCGTACAATCGGCATGACGATCGATTTGATCAAATTGGCAGTTCGTCCATATACACCATACACCATACTGCCTATCGTCCAATCGGCATGACGATCGATTTGATCAAACTTCAAATCGGCAGCAGTGATGCCAGCTTAGCAACTTTATAGCTAGATCTAGCTATTATTCGGTGACCGACAGCTACAATTTTATAAAAGTTGTGGCTTAACTTTTTAGCTACTGTTTTACCGACTTGTTTTTTTACCGGTCTATCCCACTGGTGGGAATCAGTTGGTAATACAAGTGAAGGTCGGAAAACATTTGCTTATCGTTAAGCAAATGTTTTCCGACCTTCAAGCGATTTTCGACCTTATTGACATTTATGCAAACACCGGATTTTAATGAAGGAGCAATGTTAGCTAACGAAAATGTGAGAAAAAACAAACTAAATTTTAAATGTCAATAAGGTCGAAAATCGCTTGAACCAGTTTTTTCCACTCCACTCCACTGTAAAAAGTGTCGTGACATTTTTTTCCGCCTAGCCCCCTTTCGCAACGCGCCATAAGGAACTTCGTTCCAAAAAAATAAACGTTTCGAATTGAGAACCTCCTCCTTTTTTTTACGTCGGTTAAAAAGTAGCTACCGAATATTAGCTAGATCTAGCTATAAAGTTGCTAAGTTGGTATCACTGCTGCCGATTTGAAGTTTGATCATTCCGATTTGATCAAATCGATTTGATCAAATCGATTTGATCATATCGATTTGATCAAATCGGCATGATCATGCCAATTTGATGGATTCCACGCCCACACACGGTCAAATCTAACTGATCAAATCGGCAGCGTCATGCCGATTGTACGATAGGCAGTATGGTGTATGGCCGCTATAATAAGGAAGAAAAATGATAGTTCTCACCAAAGAAATGTTATAACAAAAAGTTGAACATCGCACCACAACAAGCAAGACATGGGAAAAATCACAGTTTTTCTACTAAAATTTTCCCATAAACTAGGAGTACTGCTTTCATCAGAATTGTTTGATAATATTCTCGTAAAACTTGTGCTTTGTACTACTATAAAATATAGATCGCTCATTATCATGGCTCGAGGATAACAAGGTAGTGTTGGAAAAATGTGTATCGATAAACATACATTATAATTGGCTATTTAACCAAAAAAAAATAATTAATTCGTCAGTTAGATTATTAAAAATTATTCGACTAGTATTTTTCTTTTGTTACGTGAACCAGAATTGACGGAGATACGATGCTTTCATAATTGGCAATACGTCAGAATTTAGTACAATTTTTATTGAATTCTTACGTCACGAGCCTCCACTTTCAAGTTTTGATGCGTTATATCTTGGAAAATATTCATTGATTTACAAAAAAAATACCTTACGTTATTTTTCAAAAGTCTAAATGACAGACTAATTAGAATTTTATTTTATTGATGATACTGTATACGGCTCAGGCGCAAAATGTTCCTTTCGCAAAATGTCCACAGGTAGCAAAATGTTCCTTTCGCGGAATGTACCTTTCGCAAAATGTATCTTTCGCGGAATGTCCCATTTCGCGAAATGTTCCTTTCGCAAAATGTACCTTTCGCAGAATGTACCCTTTCCTCAAACACGCATGTGAAATCGTGACTTTTTAGTCGTATCAAATTAAATAGTAGAAGACATTTCATCTTAGTCATTTATAGATTTTATCGATATTTGCCCCTCACTATCAAAGTTAACAAGGTACACATTACGATACGCGTAGGAATCGTTCATAAAATCCTGCCATTTATTTGTTTTCTTAGAAAACTTTTACCTTATACCATACAAAGTTCTTGTAAGACATTCCTTCATTATTTTTTATTTCTATTATAACTTTGTTACTGCGGCGTGCAGTCCCTACTTCGGAGTAAAACTAGACAGGTTTTCTTTTTTATTTTCTAACTAATTGGCGAACAAATAACTATTCTATACACACAAATAAATATATTCTGCATAATTTGATTCCGCCTGGTCCTGTTCATCGGTGTGTCACAAAAACAGGGTGATTTTGCTCAATTTGCAAAGCGAACAAGCCCGCATCATTGATAGACAATGTCATTCGTAGACTAAGGTACGCCAGCACATCAACCTCCCGGGGTGGCGGGACTATCAGGTAACTGTGGCTCCGGAACGTAAAGGGCTATTGAAGGATCACCGTGTGAGTACAAGTCTCACAGTCCCTCCTGTCCTGCCCTGGATGGAAGGACTCATTTGATGATTTTACCACCTTAAAAAAGCATCAACCAACCTGAATGTGTATTTTCTATAATAAATTATCAACTTAATCAGAAATGGAGAAGACCCACTGAAAAAAAATAAATTTTGGGATAAATAGTGAATAAATAAATATTATTCTCTCTTCACAAAGTAGCTATACAAACAAATAAGAATAAAATAATAATTAAAATGAGAAATAAACCTAAATGCAGAAATTATTAAATCGTAGGTAGGTAGGTACCCTTGTTGCAAAAACGTAAACAGTTAGAGTAAACAGGCTTCTTGTGGGTAAGCTCGCTCCATCGTCGACCTTGTCTTAGTCACTCTTGTCCTAGACTAAGGTCAAGAGCAAACCCATTACAACAAATTCGAGCGATAATGGGTTTTGCCTGTAGCTTCGTCATGACTTGACGATTCGATTTCTTTATTTAACTAAAAATTGGTTTAAAAATACAGATAATCGGTTTTACCGGTTTAAAAAATATTTTTCATAGAGATGGGCCCGATCAGTTTCTCATTTTGTATGAAAAAACATTTTTTTTTTTTGCGAATTTCCAAAAGTCTTAGAACAAAAATTGTTCAGGTACATGGACTGAGTTACCCCACGAGAGGTCTTGCGCATTTTGTGTTACACGTTGTATACACATACTTTCATGATAAAGAAATATCGATAATGATGTAACATGTCAATTTTAAATGGTCACAATTTGTAATAATGACGGCACGGTTAGGGCAGTGGCTGAGCGATTGTGGGTTCGATACCCGCACGGAGCAAATATTTGTATGATCTACAAGTAGTTGTTCCGGGTCTGGGTGTTTGTGTATGTGAGTTTCTATGTTTGTAAACGCACCCACGACACAGGAGAAATTCCTGTGTGGGACAACGTTTTTTTTTTTTTTTTTAATAAAAGTAAAAACAAAACAATATTAAAAAATCATAAAATTATTCAAATATTATCTGTTGCCGACGACTGTACCTGCTTGTAAATCAAAAATTGAAACACGTGAAAATGAAACTGGGATAAATCCTATGTATTAATCCAAGTTGTGAACTGTATATTATGTGCTAAATTTCATTCAAATCAATTCAGTACTTTTTCTTACTAACTTCCGCATTTATGAAAGTAAGTAAAGCGGTTCAGCAAAAGTGTATTTTAAGGCCCTGTGATATCGTTCAATCTTTCAGTTCCTTTATTTAACACTTTGAAAATACACTAAATAACACATTTACACAGACCCCCACAAGAAGCTACAACACGTTGTCTATTTCCACGTGGCGAACCATCGCACCACGCGGCATTGTATCATGACTGAGATAATCTCGTAGTGGTGCCTTCATTGTTGCCAAGATTGCTCGCCTGATAGCCTCTGTTTAAGTTTACCATGACTATGTCACTCTATTATTGTTTCCAATTTAATGATGTATTTTGGTAGGTTATGGAATATGATATTTGACTGAAAAAATCTTTTTTGTACGTCAGTTCATCATCATCATCATCATCAGCCGGAAAACGTCCACTGCTGAACATAGGCCTCCCCCTTAGACCGCCACGCCGAACGACAATTCGCCACTTGCATCCATCGGTTGCCCGCGACCCTCACGATGTCGTCGGTCCACCTAGTGGGAGGCCTACCTACGCTGCGTCTGCGTATTTTTTGTTTTGTTAAGTAAACCAAGATACGGCACTTTTATAATTGTAAATACGTCACAAGCAAGTACCTACAGTTTTACTTGGTATACCAAGACGCTACAGAGAAAAAAAAAACAACTTATTTGCTAGATTGTAGGATTCGCAGTAATAACTGTTTTTTACTAAAAGACAATAGTAACTCTAGATAGTCTAATAGAGCAGCTAATTTTACATCATCATCAACCTATAATTGTTCCCACTGCTGGGACACAGCTTAGGCCTCCTCTCTGTGAGAGGGAGTGGGCCGTAATCTACCACGCGGGCCCAGTGCGGATTGGTAGATGTCACATGTCTTCGAATTTTTGGTTCTAGGACATGCCGGTTTCCTCACGATGTTTTCCTTCACCGTTTTGAGAGCAGTGGTGTTGACATATATTACACAAAGTAATGCGGTTGACGGGGTTCGAACCGACGACCTACTACTCGTAAGTCGAGGCCGATACCACTGGGCCACCACTGCTCTCTCAATTTTACATGATATGAGTAAATTTAATAATAGCTTCTTCCATCCTTCTGTTTGTAATTTTGAGAGTAATTCCTTTAGCTATTTTTTTTTTAATCGTTGCCCCACAATAAGAATGTCTCCTATGTCGTGGGTGCATTTACAAACATAGAAATTCACATACACAAACACCCAGACCCGAAACAACTACGTGTAGATCATACAAATATTTGTTCCGTGCGGGAATCGAACCCGGGTCACGCAGTACAATACTGCCGTGCAGGCCCTAAAGTGCAGTATGAGGAAAAAAGCGGTTTCGAGAAAACCGCGAAAAACTTTTTAACACTGTTTTTTTTTAATATTGTTAATGAGTATGATGCATATTTTTATTGCTACGAGGACTAAGTGACAACAAAGATGGTATTTACAAAAACAAATATTAATTTAGTTTATTAGATTTTAATTAAAATCGGGTTTTTTAAAATCATGGCAGTTACTGCACGCAAAAAGTTACCCATACGCAGATTAAAATGCGGTAAAAATACTTGATACCACAAAAACTTAGATTTTTTTGCTACTTTGCAGACTAATTTGCAGCATAAGACTTTCTTTACTGCATTTTAATTTGTGTCTTGAGCGATTTGCACATGTAGTACATAACGATTTCCTCCAACTTACGAGTATGTTTGAGGTGGGAATTTACAGAAAAAAATGTATGTATAAAATTGACGTTAATTTTTTAATATTATTAGTCCAGTCAACGGGGAGTTTTGCCTTACAAAAGGTGGTGTAGTTTTTTTTTAAGTTTTGCTTAAGTTTATTACTAACACTAGTATGTAAGCTCGTAACTAGTACTAACAGAATATGGATGTAATCGTAAGACGAGTCTGAAATAAATGCTTATTATTATTAAGTATAGCTAACTCATGAAAAATTTAAGTTTTCGATCTCGAGGAGTGTATGTTATGGGGATAAATTGACGATTGCACTGAATGGAGTGGAAGGAACTAGATTTGCTCAAAAAATAACGTGTGATTTCAGTTGTCCTTTACTTCAGACATCTTAGCGTCTAATACGCATTCGGTAAAACAAGTTTCACGTGTCTAAATAAACGAAATATACGTAACGTAAAAATACAATTTGTTGTGGAATTTTAATGTCTTTAAACTTCTCTTAGACATTTTTGTCATAAAGTCAGCTGTTGAAGTAGGTATTATGTGAAAAAGAACGAATTTGGACCCCTTCAATCCAAGATGCTGGCTAACGCAGACACTCCTTGAGACCGAAAACTTACATTTTTCATGAGTAGCATGTACTTAAGAAATACAAATGAAAACTACACCACATAATGCAACGCAGAGCCTCTTTTTTGTCCCCATTGACTGGACTATATAAGGTATGTAATTGTAACTTAATTTTAAAATGATTTGAACACAAGCGGTAATAAAGATATTTAAGTTAAAAATTAAATGGTAAGTAGGTATACTTAAAGCTTTTTGGTTCCGCAAGAAACATGAGATTTTCAATTAAATGTCACATTAATTTATATACCTACAGTGTTTGTTTTCCCACTACCGATACTTTAAGGGGATATAATAGACTCATTTTCATCGACAAATCTGCTTATGAAAAATTCCTACTAAAACACATTGCGAATGGCGGCCATTTTGGTTTTTTAACCGGCCGAACTGAAATATGTACAATAAAATAAAACCAAGACATCAATATACATGGAAAAGACTTTATTGCGAAGGTAAACGTTGCAGCTTCCGAAAAACTTACCAGAGTTTTCTAAAAAATAAGAAAAAAGAATAAAAAAACATGGGAAAGCACTTAATTGTACACAAAAATTACTGATTTTTTTCACATATTTCACTCTAGCTCGAAAAGTACCCCTGTTTTTTGCTTGGGTTTTTGTGGTAAATTAAAAGTATTCGACTGATCGAGCAAGAAAGTTAGCGACAAATTCTGACTAGAACGCAGTAAAATATGACCTGTACTGCAGTGAAATTATTAAAATCGTTCAAGTTAGCAATTATAATGCAGTAACAGAGTGTCATACTGCGTTTTAATTAGCATTTAAGTTATTTACATCTTTTGAAAAATACTGACTATGCAGCAGTAAATAATGAATATACTGCACCTTAGTTGGTTTTCACGTAATAAAGTTACTTCAATAACACTAAATAAAATACTACATTTTAGTACTTTGCTGCATTTTAATCTGTAGTTCATGTAAATTAAAATAGTGATCAGCCATGCAGTATTAACACTTTTGGTACAAAAACTACTTACTGCGTTTTAATTTATATTCCTCAATATTTTTTTTGGGTATAGAATACAGATTTTATGTGGTAATATCGATATTTACTGCGTTTAACTTGGTAAAGTGACGGATCGTGGTAGACGTAACTGCTATAACTGTATTTTAGTTGGTATTGTAATATATTTAGACATGCAAAATTACGTTACTGCTTTCAAAAAATTGATTTTTTAACTGTTTAAAGCATCCTATCAAATACCTGATTAGATCTTCATGTTCCTTATAACGTGTCCGTTAAGGTTCTATATTCAACAAAAAAATGACAAAAAACCTGTTACTGCGTTTTAGGGACTGCACGGCAGAATAGCTCAGCCATTGCGTTAACCGTGCCGTAAAAAAGCAATGCCAAAGTCGACAGACATCATTAACTATGCACCATTTGTCTTCTCAGAGAAAGTCTAACTTTCCAAACAGCAGAGAAATGCATAAGAGCTATGCATAGTGTACTAGGTTCGATACACGTGTTAGGTAAAGCTAATAACGTTAATGGCAACACACTTGCCGTGTTCTACATTGTTTCTAAAACATATAAACATGTTGGTGTCGTATATAACACTTATATACTCTTTTAAAATACACGTGCCAGATGTGGTAATTTTTTGCACGTCCATGACGTTTGTGTGAGAAAAAACAACACGTGCTAACAAATATCTAGATTTGTATTTAAATATATTCATTAATTACCATATTGTGACTACATAAATTATTTCCAAGAACCTTGCCAAATATTTACATTATTTAAAGTCTAATTCAAGATATTTTGTTTAACCTAAAGTTTCTTATCCAAAATAATATGTTTGGAGAGGCGTAAAAAAACTGCACATAATATATTCCTTTATCGCTACGTACGAGTCTGTCTATAACATAAACTGAACGTGCTAAAAATAACTAATTCACGCAATAATCACACATCTGGGTTTAAAAATAAATGTTAGATTACATCACCGATCGGCCTAAAATAAAATTCTCTTATCTTATTTTAAGGGCACTGTATTTCATTGACCTACAGACATCATCCTATACTAGTTCACACTATCTCTAAAATAACTAATCACGCTATCATAAATACTACGATTATTCACACAACAATTTAAAAAGCCCTCGTAATTTCCGATGCGCAAAAATCAACCTACATTCATCTCTTTCCCTCCTATATAAACACAACTTTAAATATACTCCGTCACTGTCGTGCAATCAGAACAATGTGTCTCCGTAGTCAACAGACTTTAGCTGGTTTTTCTTGTTTATTTTTGATTCAAACGCATACAAGTTTAGACATCTGCCGGGGCCGCTCGTTCGGCGAAACAAAAAAAGCGACCAACTTGTTTGCGAAAATGACCACGTAGAGTCCAATACGCATGCGTGCAGATCTGTCAAATTTTATACAAAAAAATCGCGACGTCTCGACGCCGCGTGTTGTTAATCGTATTTTTATAAATAAAAATAATTATATAAACATTCCGAGTGATATATAAAGTGTTCTAATAAAGGCTGATAGTGTTATTCTTGTAAAAATGTCAAAGGAAGCAACTGTAGGTTTAGATGCGATCCTACAGGAGTTAGGATCTTTTGGGAGGTATAATATCATAAACTATGCCTTGTATTTATTTCCGTGTTTCCTAGCTGGAATGTATAGTTCTGTGTACATATTTGAGGCCGGTGACATCAATTACAGGTAAGTCTAGCTTTTATTTTTATAGTTTTATGAATTAAAGTGGCCTGCACTAAAATCGAAAGCGGTTTCTGTTAAGGCGTTTGATCTTCTAACAGTCTTCAATCTTAGTAGTTTATTGTAAATATGTGTAAATCGGCGTGTTCTAGTTTTGGGGTTATATTGCTTTAGATTTTGACATCCCTCACGCCACCCGGTCTCGAACGCGCATGCGTGACGATGTTGTAAAATTTGGGGTTGCTCAGGGTAGAGTATTTGACCCATTTTTCGCAAGTGATATAATACTTACATTTTGTCTGATAATATGACTAATATGTTTTGTTATTGCATACACCATTAAAACCTGTAATCCTCAAAAGGTTTTGGTACCTTCAATTTATAGTTGGTAGGTACTATCGTACATTCGCTTAGGTTACATTTTTTAAACTTGATAAGAATTAGTGCTCACAAATATAATGTTTCTCGACTCTCGTGACCTTTGTCGATAACATTTAATTTAACTTCGTAATTATCCTTGTATGTAATATAGACATAGCATGTTAAGAGAATTTTAAACTGCAATAGGCATAATATAGCTCTAATTTTAAAATTACATATATGATTTGCTTTATGATAGTAACAAAATAATTTGTAATTTTACGTTACTTTTTTTATATTTAATAACATTTTGTCGAACACTAAGAATTTCACCGTATCGTGACAACGTTTATTAATGTTTACAATCAAACGACATAAGTACATAAATGTAGTAAAACATAGTTTTTTTTTATTAATCAAATTATAACACATGGTTTATTTACAATAACACAAAAAAAAAATAAGTTTATTCACCAAAAACACATGTTTAGGTATTTAAGTATCAAAATAAAAGAGTCAGTTTAACTTAATTATAGATTGAGACAAGCACTTAATTATGGATTCTGTGAACTTGTTTTTGTGCATCGTATTTTGTATAATGTAGGTATATGTTTGTTTTGACAAGTCTTACCGAACATTCAGGTAGGCATACGTATGTCTACCTGCATGCATACTATGTACTAATACACAAACTCACATTTAGGTTTAGGTAGGTTAGGCTTCAGTACTCCACCTACTACGATCCATACATACTCATTTCGCCTTATTCATGTTCAATGCGTGTAGATAAATTGAACTTTCCACGAGGAAGGCCAGTCGTTAGTGGTTTTATTCAAATACCATTGTAACTTTTTACGTCACTTTTATGTGATCACATCTTTGACAACTAGGTCATCATCATCATTCTCCTGTCTTATTCTAATTTTAAAATTTATTTCTATATCGCTATAATGGTTTAGTTAGGCGCATTAGGGCTAATTCTCATTTTGTCAACCGACTCCCTAATGGACTACATTATGGCTACTTCTCATCTTGGCTACTTCTGATTAGGGCTACTTCTCACTTGGGCTACTTCTTTCTCTCTCTTTCTAATAATGTCATCGTTTACACAGTCCATTCATCGTTTCTCTAATACATTTATATTCTCTTACTTGTAGCCATTCATTTTCATCCATTTGTTCTTCTACTCTTATTATTACGTGTTTATTTTATTTTCTTCTCCTAATTCTTATCAAGTTATAAACATGATAATATGGTATTTTTATTGATAATTAATTAACTATACATTTTTTGACTGTGTTTGTTATATTGTATATTATATTTATATCAAATATAAATCAAGTACTCAGAATTTTCCTCATCTAATTTACGAACAAAATACACAATTTCAAACAAATCAAAGCGAGACCATATCTAAAGGTAAATACTTACATATACTTGCTTCTGTTTGCCCTACGTTATCAGTATCACCTTCTGTTCAATACCCTCGACTTGCACTATCACACATGTTACATAGTTCTATCACTACTTACACAACATTGATAATGTATACAGGATGTTCGAGAATTATATCGTGTATTGAAGAGAGTGTGAATCCATCATGCTAAACAATTTTCTTCTAGAATTTAATTTAATCTTAGAGAAGCTCGTCATTAAGCAATAACCAATCCAATGTCGATCTTCTGGGTTAACCTGCTCTTGCCTGTGTCTTTCTATGGATGGGTTACAATTTATCGCTTGCGGACTTTCCTCCGCGTCTTGGCTATTAGCTGTCGGACAACGTGATCTTTGAAAGTAGTCACTAATTGTGGTCCAAGTTTTTGATTTTTCGAAATTTCGAAGTAAGTTAGAACTGCAATATAGTGGTTGAACGATTGACGGCGCTGCGTCTCACAGATCCAATTCCCGGATTAGCTAAAAAGAATAAAAAAGTACCACGGAGAAAGTTGCTCACAGTATCTGTAAGACAACTTTTATCATCACATCTTTTGTTCTTGATTCAAACAAGCTGTACATAGGTACTTATTTGCAAACGTAATATTGATAGAGATTCTCACAAGCCAACCTGTCGACCTTCAAATAAGTAACCTTGCTGAAGAAACACACGATGAGATGTGTATGCGAGCAAAACTTATTTTTAGTTCATCTATGTGTCTGTATGTGTGAGCATGCTGTTCTTCAAAACGACCGAACAGTTTTATTCAGGGTATAGAGAATTGGGACGCGAAACTGCAGAAGAGTGAGAGTCTTGCGTCGTCGCAGAGTTGACGGCAGCGGTGCGCAACAGACATGTTCCACTGCAAAGCTGAACTGAGACGCTTCGCTGCAACTGCGACGGCGTCGACACTGTGGTCGACGCAACGCAGCTGTGTCTAAATGCGTTGATCCGTTACTATACGATACAACGTAACGCAATGTACTAAGGGCGAAGCCACAACAATACGTTGCGGCGTTGCATCGTAAAAATCTACGAATTAAATCTTTCGTGTTTTTTTTTTGCAATACAGCGGAACAACGCAGTGTTGTTGAAGAGGCGTAATGGGGCCTTGGAACAAGGAGCAACTGAAGCAAAAGGGTGGGTTTAGTCGGTAAGACTCTGACAGTCCCTTCCACTACTCACAAGGCAGAAGGACTAATTTGAAGATATTACGTCTTCAAAAAAAACTATGAGTAATTATACTACAGCCTAGCAGAAGTGGGAGTAGGCGGGTCATACTGAACGTATGCACCCCGAGAGGTGGGCAAGGATCGTCACCCACTGGACGCCTGAGGGAGGACAACGCCCGCGCCGTCGAGGTCGACCGCGGCGGAGGTAGTGTGACGATCTGGTCATGTTCGCAGACATGGGGGGAAATTGTCCAAAATAGAGGGTTTGGAAGGAGAAAGGGGACACCTTTGCCCAGCTTTGGGACACAAAATAGATTATTTTAAAAAAAATAAAAAAATACTATGGATTTGTTATTAAAATGCTCACATCATATGTGTTGAAAGTACATTAATATTTAATGTAAATGTAATAAAGAAATCTCGATGTTTTTGTATGTTGTTCATTAAACCGGTTCGCTAAAAATACTTCTTGAAAAGTCAAAAGTCACATAAAAAGAATAAGAATAGGTATTTGTCAGTTACAAACGATTTCTAATATAATAATTATCTACTCTACTAGCTTATGCCCACGGCGTTGCCGCGTTGCCCGCGTAATGTTTTGTAATTATTCCACGGAAATATCATACCGGTACATAAGCATCTTCACAACCTTTCGCATTTAAAATAGTAGTAAGATCCTGATGTAGGGACACACCCTACTAGGTGGATAGACGATCTCGTTGAACTGGTCGGAAGAAACTGGATAGCCATGACAGAAAACGACCAGAAGAGGAAAGATTTAGAAGAGACCTACACTCAGCGTTGAGTAGTGTCTAATGGTTGAAGAAGACGCAGATCCTGTTAGGAAAGGATTTAATAGATTTGCTGTTCCCCGTGGTTTCACCTCTACTGCTCGTCTCCTTTTGGTCATAGCGTGATGTCATGTAGACTAAAGCGATCCTCGATGAATGGACTGTCCAACACAAAAACATTTTTTGAATTGGAACCAGTAGTTCCTGAGATTTGCGCAAACAAACAAACTCTTCCGCTTTATAATATGTTTTAGTGTTGATTATACCAGGGATGGAATCAATATTTTTTTTTTACACAAGATTCACGTTGTCCTTCAATAGCCCTTTATGTTCCGGGGTCAAGGTAATGAGATAAGTCCCGCGACCCCGGCAGGCTTTGGCCCTCTAGAGGGGGGGGGGGGGGGCGTCATTGTAAACGCACATAGGAAGAAATTCCTAAAGTGGGGCAACGGTTAAAAAAAATTGCCACAAAAGCCATACAAGCAACATTTTGTGTGGCTTTCTGCTTTCTAATTTCAAGCAATAATAATACCTGCCTTGCTACTATTTATAGATCTTAAAATACAAATCACGTGCAGCTACATCCATTTTTTTTATTATCCTTGTATGGTATGTATAGGTGAATAGCCGCATGCGCAGCTTTACAGTGATAGGTATCTTGGAGATCACACGAGGACTGACGAAACGTGTTTTTTATTATACTTTCTAAATGCCAAATCGTGAAAAATCACGGACACATCCCTCAAGTAAGACATAGTTTAAAAAAAAATTACGTACAAAAAAGTACACGATTCCGTATATAAATCGAATGTCTATCCTTCATGTATGACGTTTCGTGTTTCCTTATGTGGTAAAAATATCAAATAGGTGCGTCCACACAGAGCGCGCAGCCTCGCGAGGCATTTGCTACGCGAGGAAACTGACAAGCGAGGCTGCTCACTCTGTGTGGACGCGTCTATTGTTTTTTTCGACCGAGGCACGAAACAATATACGCGAGCAAAACAAAAGCCGACACTGGATGGCTCGGGCGCTCGGTCGCACGACCGCGGCAGCGCTGTCACTTGCCTCGCCCGAGACACGTCCACATCAACCGAGCTGCTTCGCGCGGAAAATGCCTCGCGCTGCGCGCTCTGTGGGGACGCACCTAATGAAACCTGTGTGGAACGGAAGGGACTGTCAGACTCGTACTAACTAAAATCCACGGTGTTCCTTCAATAGCCCTTTACGTTCCAGGATCACTGTTACCTGTTAAGATAGTCCGGCGATCCCGGCAGCATTTACTTGATTTTTCACACTATACAAACAAATATCGCAATCGGCGTGCGTGTATGATCAGATGTATGAATGTGGATGAGGTAAAAGGAGTGTGTAAGGATCATAGCAGGTAGCGCTCTGTAGTTTCTGCCTACCCCCATGGAAAGAAAACATGAGTGTACGTATGATGTACAAACATGTTTTCCTATTTATATTTGCGCACTGTGTATATTTCCTCATTTTTAAGCGATTGCATAGCTTTTAGCGCGGCGCGGCGCGGAACCGAATCAAAAAAAATCCAAAAACCTAAGGAAAAACCTGACACCACGCATCGTCTAACATCGTTTCAGTTCGGGAGACTTCGGCAATCATAAAATATCCGTCATAAAAACAATTTACTTTTTCTTACATTCTAAACGGCCATTCTAAATGAAACCTACTTATAAAATTCTCCTACAACAAAGAAGTTCTCTATTACAGTAGTGCATCACAAACATTTTGAATAAATTATATCCTCGTTAAATATACGCGGTAGGCGATTTTATTCTTTTAAAATAAAAAAAAGTTATGCAATAGCTTCACCGCGGCAGTTTCGGAGTGCCACATGTATTTTTATTATTATTAATCATTCCCAAATTCTATCATCACAATTTCATCAACGATTGCATAAGACTGATTGCGTCAATCAGCAACAATGTAATTGTGTCATAGTACTTCATACAATTGATTGACTGAATATTACATAGCCCTTATTTTAGATTACGTATCTACTAACAACATTAATCAAAACAGTACAGCACTTTTGGACGCCAATGCAGTCGAGTAAATATAGGGAGTTTTTGTTTTTATAAAAACAAATTATTCATTGTATAGGGTAAGTCCGGGGTAGACGGCCATAAGGGAGAGATGGCCCGCTCAAATAATTTAAGGAGTCGTTGACTAGATGTCGCCAGTTACAGTTCAGTGCGCTTGGCATCGTGCGCCGAAATGGCGGTCGTAGGTTAGCTCCCAACCTACGACCGCCATTTCGGCGAAAAAAAATCCAAAAGTGAGTAAAAACGTTGTTTATTGTTTGAACTAGTTTAACAATTTATTAGAGGTTTCGTGTTTTACTAGATTGTGATATTAGTTTCATAAAATAATAGTGTTTTTTGCATTTGTTGTCAAATAAACAGTCAACTTATTGTTCTAACCTCAAAAATACTCGTGTTGTGTTTTGATTCGTTTTTATATTAGGCATGGTCATCTCTCCCGGAAAAAAAGGAGAGATGGCCAGTTGAAATCGGTATGTGATGGCCATGTGGCCAACTTAAACCGATGGCTTAGAAATGAAGTCTTATTCAAATAATTTGTGTATATTTTTTTTTACAAATATTGTCTTCTTCTTTAGTTATCTTATTGAATTAATAGTTTATATTCTATAAGTATAAATATTTGTTTTAGATGCCTAATAAATACAAGAGAAAGGCAGTAGCCGTCAGAGGTAATTGGTCAGAAGAATCTCTGAAAGCAGCTATTAGTGCAGTGCAGAATAATAGGTTTTCTTAATTAATCTATTTTAATTAATTGAGGTGCGTAAACGAGCAAAGCAAGTTGGAACATTGTTGATTTCGGAAAAACATATCGAAGCCAGAAAAATTGCGACAGAGAAAAATATGAAGAAGGAGAACAAAAAGAAAGCTGGAGAACTTAAGAAGGAAAATGAAAAACCGGCCAAACAGTGCACTAATCGTTTTGTTAAGAAAAGAAAAGCCATCCGAAGAATTTCTGATAGCAGTGATGATGCCCCGTTAACATTAATACAAGATATGAAAAAAAAATAAGAAGAACGACGAAAACGACAACTGTCGCGGATGTGGAGAGAATTATTATGAAACACAGCTCGTGGAAGATTGGGTCCTATGCAATGGGTGCCAGTTTTGGGTTCACGAAAATTGCACAGAATTTGATGACATGTGCTCCAAACGTGGTGAGAAGAAAATACTGTTTAATTATAGAAATTAGGACGAAAAACTATGTTAAAACTAGGTTTAAGTTATGGCTATCTTACCTCTAATGCTATGGTCATCACACCCGGATACCCCAGGAGAGATGGCCAATAATGATTTTAAAAAAATAGTTTTTTTTAAGGCGTTCTCATTAGTAATTGTTACTTTTGTGCTAATTATATGATAGTTGATTGTTCAAAGTTTAATTATAAATAAAAATTTCTGTAATAATATGTAAGCTTTTTTTTTAGCAATGATTAAGGAAAACTATGGCCAACTACCCCGGACTTACCCTAATGTTAAAAACCAAAAAAATTTTTTATTCACTTAAACACCACAATGTTTTTGAAAAGTCTTACCTCGTAATTTAGGTTCAAGCCCTGTTTGATCTAGGTACCTATGTCAGTTTCTGATTTTTTTAGTATTAACCTATACCTGCTCAACTAGCAAGCTACTGTTAAATTTTTGATCTTCTTTCTTTGAGTGTGGATGTACTCAAATTGGGTCCGACCAGTTCGTAGCACAACTCAGTCAATTGCCTCGTTCAAGTCCTGGAACCTTCCAGGGGGGGTATTACAACTTTTTTTAATTCCGGGCAGTTTTCGAGCAGTTGAATTTACGGCCATAAGCAGGCTTGTTCTATTTCGTATTATGTGCTTTCTTAAGACACACAGCGTTGCATTGAAGAATGCTGTTGTAAATTCGCCTTACCTTGGTTGTATATGGTTAAAAACTCACCAAATTGTCCCTGGTTTTATACCTGTCTCTTTCTTTCACCAGCGTGCGTCCTTTTCTAATTGTGAAGGATGCTTGACAGGCAAGCTGTCAACTTCATAGCGTTTGTAAATTTTGCCGGTAAAACATCGGAAAATTTTCCAAAGTTAAAAAAGTGTTAAAATACAATAATTAATTGTATTAAATTAGCACACAGCGTTTATTTAGAGTATGTGACACGTTTTTCCTTTGTGAATTAGTGTTTTAGAAAGATTACGGACTAAATTTAGTGGGGAAGTGTGGTGTGAGGTTACGAGGTTTGAATGTTGACGCTCCGGTGGTAGATCAGCATTTAAATACGGTGAAACATGATGACTGGTCATCATCATCATCATATTTATCCTCGAACCACGAGAGCATAGCTTCACATCCACCCAACAGAAGACGCAGTCACGTAAGTACAAACAAGTCCACACTTGTTCGGACCTGTGTGTAGAGACACAAATTCAAGATGAGGTGTTTATTTCTAGTTATTTAACTACCTAACTTACCTCCTCTAACAACGAGAAGGCTATGTGACTCCACCCACATCAAAGTTTTTGAGAAAAAACTTCATTGTCTATTTCGGTGAAGTTTTAGTATGGAGCTGGATGAAAGACAATTATTCCACACACTTACAAAGAAAGACTACAAGCAAATCCAAAATTTTATCTTTGTCTGACCTTTTTACAAAAACCCCCGTACAATCTTGTATTGGTACTCCTTGCTTTATAAGTCTTAAAGTTAATGATGAATTGTATCATTTTATTAAGACCAAAGATCTGAGTAGTTATTACCCAACAATATTTTGGAATTGAGAGAACTATTATGATTAACATTACAGGACTTGCTTAAGTGGGTGACGGTTACCTTAATTATTTTAATTTTAACACAATCATAGTTTGAAAAGATTTCTATTATTGTTGGTCCACCAACCTCGGACTCATAATTAACTACTTAGTTTTAGGCTTTGCACCCTATCAAAGCTTCTTTAGATGGACTTTAGGTCCAGCTAATTAAACAAGTACCTATATACAAAAACTATTTGAATATCTGACCACTCAGAACATTCAGAGGGGGTTGTCTAAAGGACCATGCTCATTCAGGGCAACCACAGGGAGCAAGCAATCATATTTTGAAATTAATAACAACTTGCCATGTTCCATTTATAAAAGAACCTCTCCTTGCCCAAGTCAAACATGTTTTTAGAAAAGTTTGCAACCCCAACAACAAAAGACATAGCACTCATAATCTTTTAGTTAAACAAAAGGCCATATGGGTACCTAATTAGGTTTACTATGACCATATGGGTACCTAATTCGAGTTTACTATGTCAAATGTTTAAAAAAAAAAAAAAAACAGCGGGTTGTGTCCCGTATTAGACCGCGGAGGTCTCAACTCATAATGCCAGTGAAACATTTTCAAGAAATGCAACCGGTTATAGGTACACAAACAATTGGTTAGTGAAGATAGACATTGATTCATAAATTACTATGCTTATTTTCAATTACCAATTGCGGAGACACACAGGAGGCTCCTCCTTGTGATCTAGATAACAACGAAGTGCTGCTGTTAACAGCCTTTGTATTTGGCCTATCTATGGTTCCAATTATGTTTTCCAAAGTACAACTGGATTGCGGAAATCCTGTGAGAACAATGTTTCTGTATAATTGTGTACCTGGACTGTTATTCCTGGTAAAATCAGGATTGTACAGTACTCGTTTTCGTTTCTCAGGTTGCGGAAACACTGAGAATATTGGAAATCTGGGGGTATCACATAAATGATCACAAGTCTGTTTGAATCCTCTCTTTAAGCAGAATATATTGGCCTAGTATGGGCCACCCAGCAAAACCGAGTATAACATTCCTCCAATAAAATAATAAAGATTAAACTAATCTTTAACAAGATAGAGCAATTTAAACAGTTGTCCGCAAGAAGCTAGGACTTTATTAGTTTTACTGAAATATGATAATTACGCAGTATCAAAAGACCTATATTGTTGCAAAATGTAACTGTTTCTAAAATTGTTCTATCAAAACAGGTTACTAGAGAAAAGTAAGTTTCCTCTGCCTGTTCAACAAGGGTGGTTAAAGCCATAGAGTACAACTCAATACCGAGAGTTAAGAAAAGTTCAACTCACTTCTTGACCACGGATACACCCAACTAGGGGTAGGGAGCCCAATTAAACATCAGTTACCTATCTGTAAGGTGGGCTCCATGCCAGATACCCTGGCGGTCAAATTTTGTTTTTGGAACATATGCCAAATTTGCAGCCATAATTATGCACACAGTGCACACATAAATACTAAGTCTAACAACAGGACTCTTATTGCATACCTCAGAAACAAAGGGGGGGAGGATACATACCCTTGCAATACTAAGGCTGACATACAGGCTCCAAAAACTTGCAGAGCAGTTGCATCTAACTCTCTCAGCTACTCACTCCCGGGGAGTTGTGAAAAAAGAAATTGCGGATCGCCTCTCAGGGGGCCGCAAAGTACCAGAGTGGCATCTTTTACCCCAAGCCGCGGAGGCCATGTTAAAGATGTGGGGCGTCCCAGACGTAGATTTATTCACGTCAAGAGAAACGGTTTTCGTACCAAAGTACGTAACATTAGGTTCCAAACCTTACGCAGTTATATGCGACTTTTACAGCCGACAATGGGACTATCAGCTGGGCTGGGCATTCCCCCACCCAGCGTAATACCAGAAGTATGTACTACTCATTTGAACAAGGCACAATCGTACAATCGACAAAGAATCATGACCCACCAGAGGCATTATCTTCTTACAGACATTCAAATACGATTAGGTCCAGAGTCATAAACATAAATATCCTTAATAACGACCTTGATCTTTGTTTGTTTGACAGATTCAAACGACGAATTGTCAAAAAGGGTCATAATTCAAATTGGTGGATAGTACATTCTACTAACGCCGTAGTGCGCCAAATGCTTCTCACTACTCGATCTGCAAGCGAGAGTGAGAGTCAAAGCGGAGCCACTTCCGAAAAAGAACCTGCGGAAGGTCTTAGATCGGACTACAGGCAAGTGCCTTGCACAGGGGACAAAATTCCGATAAAGAACCTGCGGAAGGTCTTAGATCGGACTACAGGCAAGTGCTTGGCACAGGTGGACAAGTTATCCCCCTAGCCTGGAAAATTAAGGGTGGGCTGACCAAGTCTCTCCCTATACTCTAGTGGAACAAGACTTATTGAAAAAGTAGCTGGCGGACATCTACTTTTATAACAATATAAAGTCCCAATTAAAAAATGGTGATCCTGGTGTGATACCAATCAAATTAACCCTGAAACACCTGTAGGTGTACAAGCTGATGAAGATTTCAGGCTAAATTGTTTTAAGAAAACAAACTAGGTTATAGAACTATTCTCCTGCATAAATCTACTATCTCAACTTACTGAGCAACATCTGAGGTAGATATCTCAAGACATTTTTTAATTCAGAAAGTTCTAGAAGCTATTTCACTTGCTAAAGCTCGCAGTACAAAAACTTCCAATAGGGTACACTACAATATTACTTTGTTTTTTTAATTGACTAAAGAACTCTGAATATCCAGGTTCTTCTTTTGAGATAGCTAGGTGAATAGCTCTATAGCTCTAATATTATTGCTAACCTCAGGTCATAGAATTCATTATCTCACATCAGATCGAGATTATAAGAAAATAGCCCTGAAATCTTATTTCTATGAAATATGAAATCAGTCTTTGTTCAAAATTTTGGTTTAAAAAGTGAATCAAAATCACACAGACAGTAAGGTTCGTTGTTGCGGAAATATCGAGACCATGTCTACCCTGTTAGAACTGTCTGAAAATAGAAAAAGCACAGACAACACAGTCACAAATTTATTCCTCTATCAGGAAAATTAAAGCCAGCTTCTATACAAGTTGGGAACATAGCATTACTTTTAAAGTTGCTAATATTGGTGCCCCACTGGGCAGTTATAACAAGTTAGCTATTATAGCCTCAAGAAGCTATTTGAAGAAAATACTTGTTCAAGCAATACTTGACAGGGAAAACTGATATGAGTTATAAAATGTATCAGAAGTTTTACTGTCAACCAGTAAAGAAGATTGATGACACCAACTCTAATGCTTATTTATTGCAGTTAGATTTATGCAATATCCATTAGATAAGTAATTGTTTTCAATGGTTATACCTTTAGAAGACATAACTTTATCCTATTCCTAGATAAAGATTTAATTGGAACTATCTCCTTATACCAGGTATCTCTATCAATTAAACTACTATTTTGATTTCTGAAGAAGTTACTAATTAGAAAGGAACATAATTTTTGTTACAGTAAGGTTTTATGAAAGGACTTAAAATCTATCTTTAAACCTATTTATGCTTTATACTAATATTATAATTCATTCATCATAGCGTTTGTATTTATCACCAGCAGATACCAAACAGGTCTTCAATGCAACGCTGTGTGTCTTAAGAAAGCACATAATATGACTGTTTTGCATTCCAACAAAACAGGTATTATGTGTTGAATAAGACACACAGCGTTGCAGCAAGTCTCTTGCTGGTACCTTGAAGACTCTATGAAGTTGACAGCTTGCCTGTCAAGCATCCTTCACAATTAGAAAAGGACGCACGCTGGTGAAAGAAAGAGACAGGTATAAAACCAGGGACAATTTGGTGAGTTTTTAACCATATACAACCAAGGTAAGGCGAATTTACAACAGCATTCTTCAATGCAACGCTGTGTGTCTTATTCAACACATAATACCTGTTTTGTTGGAATGCAAAACAGTCATATTATGGCGCACGTAATTCTGCAAGGAATCATCCAGGATTATTTGTCTCTGCATGATTAAGACGAGCTAGCGAATTCGTTCAAAAATCGAATCGACAAGTTACCGATGATTACCGGTTTTATAATTGTGGGTGAAAAACTTCTTTTTCATTGTAAATTTAGGAGATATTTGAGTTAAACTGTATTTTAATAACAATTTAAATATTTATAATCAACTTGAGCAATATTTACTGTTATTTTATGCAAAAACTTAATACTAAATATTCAACTCTCGCAAAGGGTTTTGTTTCTGAACGATCGTGTTGCAATATTTTTTATTCTGTGACGGTTTTGATTGCCAAAACAAACAAGAATAATAATATCGTATTCTATTTATTTATCATGCCACTATGTAGTGCTTTTTAGTGCAATAATAAAAGAGTACAGTCTTTTCCTGCCGCAGAGAAAGTAAGAAAACAATGGACTAAGTCACGAGTAAGTCAGAAGCAATCGAGGAAGTGAACTTTAAGTGTCTGTTGATACATCAAAGACTGCCCAATGTACCCAAATAAAAATTGAACACAAGTTTTGGCTCCATTGGACTGTACCTACCGTTTCAGGAATGATGCTGAGGCTATTAATTTTAACACAGGGTTTGAGTCCTATCATACATTTTGTTTGGTTTATTCAACCCTAAGTCCATTGGTATGAAAGATTACTTATTTCAGTCACCATGTCTCAAATCTAAGCTCTTGATAATTTTTTGTTACACTGATGGAACTACGAGAGAATAAAACATTTTTTTCAGGAGAAACATGTTTTTTATTTAGAACAGTGTATTATTATATGAGTAAATGTTTACGAATATGAATCTATTTATTGCTTATCGTTCAGCAAATGAGTGTAGGAATATGTGTCGTAAAATGTAATAACTTTGTCGTCTTTATAAAGCTCGTCAGCTGACATTATATCGTGTATTCACTCTCCAGATATTCGGTAGTGCCTCCATTATTAATTCTAAAGCTTAATTTAGGTAGTTTAAACTGTTTAAAGACAAATTAAAAGAAACAAGTCAGTAAAAGTTACTAAAAGGTGGCGTAAACTGAATGATTTTGGAGATACCAATTTTGACAGTTAATCCGGCCTTGAAATGTCATTATGTAGCTTGTAATACGAAATTTCCAGGCACAAGCATAGGCAGAAGTCGGTAAGAGGTCACGTGACTGTTTACTAGCCGTCAATGTGTGTTCGTAATACGACTAAGCAAGGCAGTTCACTTTAAGGCGTAAACTGACAGGAATTAAGAGGTTGTAATACGCCCCCAGGACTTGAACGAGGTAATTAACCCATTGGTTTTTATCAAGAACCACCTGTACCTACAGGTGGTTTTTGATAAAAACTCTTCATCAATATGAATGGTGTCGCCTCAATTAATATTGATTTTGCTAACAATCACCATGGCAATAATTAGACATTTCGCCCGAACAAATTCCATTAAATAAACAAGTAAACTTAACTGTTTATAAATAGGTAACTAAATGTTACCTTATCAGTAAATAAACCATAAATATAAATATACACTTCGAAGGTCTACATTATTTACCTTAAGAAAATAAAACAAACATTAGATTCCTTCCACACGAACAGCTGCAGCGATGCAATCGCGTGATTTCAATTTAAAAGCGTGACATAATGCATTGAAAGGTTCTCGACGAGGTAAAAGATGGTGGTGATGGTGGTAAAAAGGTGGTGCGATTACAATTTGTATATTGATTTTTATATTTTATGGATTTGATATAAAACAGGACATAAGGTACGATGCAGTTATTATTTCCTCTTTTTTGTTAGATGATACATGTCATAAATCTATAGGGGTCGTCCTAATAATTAGGGACAATCGTACGAGCAAAGGATGCGCCCATCGGTCTTGCCCGATTCCTTTAAAAAGGACACACCCAAAATCGTCCTGTTTTGCAAATGCTTTGTCAGGTACTTTTTATCCCGAAAAAGAAAGTAATCCGTGCAATAATTTTCCAAATTCTAAATAAACATGAGCATCAAAATCATCCTGTTTTACAAATGCTTTGTCAGGTACTTTTTATCCCGAAAAAGAAAGTAATCCGTGCAATAATTTTCCAAATTCTAAATAAACATGAGCAAAAGCGCGGACAAAAGCTAATATCTCAATAAATAAACAACAAATATTAATATGAACTGGTCTTTAAACACATATTAATAACAAGATATTAAGTAAATTATTTACTCTTCCTCGTAATATCATTGGGATATTAGAATCATGACAAATAAACACAGTTAATTCAATATTGTACTAATACTTGATATCATAGGTGAGTCAATATTATGACAAACTCTCAGTATACTATTACAATTTATTTGCAAAGCGATTAAAATATTTCAATGCTAGCCTAGTAGCTCGACTTTGCTGGTGTGATGCGCGCACTACCGAAATTAAACAAATTGTGTGTTTGAATCGTGAAAGTTATAAACTACCCGTCGAAGTTATAAACTATCTTTCATTCAAATCCGTTCAGTATTTGAGTGAAAGACTAAAGCCTCCTGCAGACACACGTGATTAATCGCGCTGCGACAACGAGCCAAGCTAATTTCCACTCTAAAAATACTGCGAATGGACCGCGACATGTCGCCCCGCGCGATTAATCGCATGTGTCTGCAGGAGGCTTTCGAAGACCAAGGCATATAAAAATATGAATGAGATATTAAACTAAAGAGAGAGACAGACTTGGCGAATGACGTAGAAAAAACACACGGACCACACTAACTGGAAATGGCGTTGATTTATCGCATAATATAATAATGCGTCATATCTTCGAATCATCAAAAAATCAAAATCAAAAATCAAAATATTTTATTTTACATGGGCCACAATGGGCACTTATAAAACGTCGAGGAAAAAAAAAAAATTGGCACGGTTCGGGTTGGTCGCTTCCATGGAGAAGAACCGGCAAGAAACTCCATGGTTACTCTTTTAAAATATTTGCTTTTACAATGTTATTGTTACAGATTGGTATACATAAACACGAGAGAACATCGTAGGCACGATAAGAAGAGGCTCTTACCAAAATCTAAACAAAAAATAATAATAATAAAATAAAAAAGTATATAATAATATATACGTAATAAACTAGACGAAAAAGATAAAATGGGCATCGGGGAATTTACACAACCAACAATGTTCTCGCATTCACAATTCTGGAGTAAAAAGAAGCTATATAAAAAAAAAGAAGCTATATTAGCCAAAGGTAAGTAATAACTGTAAATTAAAACATTGTAAGATAAAATAAAAAAGGTAAAAAGAGACAAAACAAACACATAAACAACAGAAAAAAAAATGTATACAAGTAAAAATAAAAATAAAAGGTAGTACCGTGATTCAGAGCAGTTAATAGACAATATACCTAATTTATAATAAAACTGTTGAAGAACCAGGGAAGCCGCATGAGCAGAAGGAACTATTGCCAAATATCTTTGTCTTCATCGATCCCACAATCCCTTAAAACCAGGGTTTATAACCAGTCCTACCCGTAATGACTTACGGAGCCGAAACGTGGACACTTACCATAGGCCTGGTCCACAAATTCAAGGTTGCTCAGCGTGCAATGGAGAGAGCAATGCTCGGAGTCTCTCTGGCGGATAGAATTCGGAACGAAGTCATTCGCCAGAGAACCAAAGTAATCGACATTGCGCGTAGAATAAGCACGTTGAAGTGGAAGTGGGCCGGCCATGTCTGTAGACGGACCGATGGTAGATGGAGCAGACAGGTGCTAGAGTGTACCGCGAATAGGCAAACGTAGTGTAGGACGCCCTGCGGCAAGATGGGTTGATGATTTGAAGAATGTGGCTGGCAGCGGATGGATGCGGGCTGCCCAGGACCGGGAGAGTTGGCGCTCTTTGGGGGAGGCTTAAGTTCAGCAGTGGACGGCAATAGGCTGATAATATATATAATAATGTACATTATTAATGTACGTTTATACGATAAAATTATAAAGACAATAATATTGTTTGCGAATTGTGGCCCGGGCCCATTCTTCTCCTAACTATATAGTAAGGAGAAGAATTCATCATCATCAGCCTATAAAATAATGCTCCCACTGCTGGGACATAAGCCTCCTCTCTGAGAGGGAGTGGGCCATAATCCACTATCGCGGGCCTAGTGCGTGTTAGTGTATGTCACATGCCTTCGAATTGAAGGTTCTAGGACATGCCGGTTAACTCACGATGTTTTCCTTTCCAGTTTTGAGTACCGGTGATGAAATAAATTACACAAAACAATGCGCCTCGCTGACAAACTCGTAAGTCCGGGCCGATAACACTGGGCCACCACTGCTCAATAAGAAGCTGGATAAGAATTACATACACTCAACATCTAACATTTACTCTCATTCGACACTCGACACAAGTAAATCATTCCAGTCCTCATCTTAACGCAAATCGTCAAAGCAGTAGATCGAAAGGCACAGTCACTCACAGACTCGCTATGCACCACATTTGCATACATTTGCATCACTCAAATCATACCAGCTGTGTTCCATATTACTAACGTGGTGTGCCATTTTGTGCAGGTTTCGGAAATGTGGAATATGTAACACGGAGTAACTTTACTTTTCCGAAAAAAATACATTATCATTATTGCTCGTTTCTTTTATAGCTTGTTTTCCAACTACACTATGGTTGGTTTTTAATTAAACAGAATGATCCTTTTGTCTCAAGTTAATGTACAATACTACTCCGAAGTACCCAGACCCGGAACATGTATCTGAAAAACATGTTCGATTTTACATATTTGAATTAGAAAACTGGCAACTCATTAGGTGCGTCCACACAGAGCGAGCAGTCTCGCGAAGCTGCTTGCTCTGTGTGAACAAGCCTATTGTTTCTCGACCTAAGCACGAAACAATATACGCGAGCGAAACAAAAGCTGACACTGGATGGCTCGGGCGCTCGGTCGATCGCCCGCGGCAGCGCGCGCGCTTACTTCGGCCGAGACCCGTCCACACTAACCGAGCTGCTTCGCGCAGCAAATGCCTCGCGAGGCAGCGCGCTCTGTGTGGACGCACCTATTGACTAATAAGGCCAGTCCCTCAATGGTAAATTTTTGTTTCCCAGTCGGATAATAATTATGAAAATTATAAATGGGCGGAGTGCGCCTAGCAGGGAAGGAAATATGCAAACAAAACGATTATGACACCAAGTCAAAACTAAATGCAGTTGTTAGATTTTTAAAATGATTGGCAAATTGTCGTACATCAATGTTGCTTATGTCAATGTACAAGTATCTTATGATGCTCGAATGATTTCAACATCATTGGTGGGTGTGTGGTAAGGGCTACATCACGGTTCATCACTTTTCTGTTTCGAAAACAGAAGATGCGTAAAATCTGTGAAAAATAATGCCCTTTCGCTACTATTTTTTTTGGTCCTGTTTTCGAAATATTCATTTCAACTGTTTATTGCAGATGTAATTTGTGGGCTGTTGTCAAACCTCAGTAAAACAATATTTTTGTCAACTATAGTGAAAGACAAAATTACACACAAAATAATTTCGGATTTATTCATGCAGCAAAATTCCGTGTAAAACTTCACTTAGCATCTCTACTATAAAAAAGTCTTCAATATTTCAAACTTCGCAGCGGATTATAATGTGGTTCTCTTAATAAAAAAAACAGAGTGATTCAAGAGGAAGGTTTATAATGTAAAATGCATGCATAATACCGTACCTACGAAGCCGGGGCGGGTCGCTAGTTAGATACAAGATAACCCGAAATTGCAAGTGGACCCCTTTCCGACATAATATTTCAAAACAGTCAGAAATAAATTAACATCCAACTACCCACCTCGTACAGGGTAACATGAATTCTCAGCGACACTGTGGACTAGCGGTCCATATGCCTCCGTATGTAAATGTTCATCAGAACATTAGCTGAGATTAGGCAGCTTGAGTCCCGGCTTATGTGGATTTGCCCTAGTTTTGAAGCCTGGCTTCTGAAGTTACCCGTTTTAGTTTGGAAGTCATATTAGACTTCTGTCAAAAGACTTATGCTGTAAGGTTTTTGGGCTTTGAAGATTATGACTTGTGAGATTTTGTACGATTAGTTAGTAATGAGGTTTTAATCTTTTATTTATTTTAATTTACTATGGGTTTGCTCATGAACTCAATCGAGCTTAGAAGCGAAGAAGGAGCGACCTCATTTAGAAGGAACTGGAACTCCCGCGCACCGATGGACCACACTAAAATGGATTGGGACGACGTCACGTCGTATTCTACGCGCGCCTCGAGAAGCTGTCTTCAATCTGACTGTGACGGCCCGTCCTGCCCTGGGTGGGAGAATCCATAATATCATAGTATAAAGATAATACGATGATTTTACCACGTAAAATAAAATAAAAAGACATTAAAACTGTTTGGCGGATTCCAAAATGACGATGGTTTCAGGGCAGGTAAACTTGGTGAAGCCTACCCCTGCGAGTTAGATCGCTCAGCACAGTTTACAAGTAGCCTGTGGTGCCCTTGCTCGGGGAGAACCGCTAGGAGATGGATTCCACCCAGTATTCCAATAGGCTACATATGGCGGATTTATTTCCAATATAGAACCAGCGAAACTTGGCTGGGTTAGACTACAATAGGCGATGAACAGTCTAGTAGCACAGCTAGGGACAGGCTTATCTCTAGCATTGGATAAACTGAGTTTTATTGATTTTGAATAGCTAACCAATTTAATTAGATGGGTTTTAATTGATATTATGAACTCAAACGCAAAGCATTATTTCAATTTGACCATGATAGGCACTTTTGAATGAAAAAAATAACATAAATGAAGATGCAGTCTCATATTATTTAGCTTTTAAGTCATCAAATGTGTCCTCACCCATGGTGGAGCGGACTAGTCACTCTCCCTGAGTATATTCCACCCTCTTCCTTCAATAGACTTTAGCGTTCCCGTGTCGGAGATACTTTAAAGCCTTTGTCAAACTGACAGGCGAAGCGAACGCGAAGCGAAGCGTTTTTGTTTGTAATGTATGGAATTGTTTGAAGCCTGTCACATAGACTATCGGACCGCTTTCGCTTTTCTATATGACAGGATTCGGATCGCATTCGCTTCGCCTGTATGTTTGACAATAATAGCTTAACGCCTTTGTCAAACTGACAAGCGAAAAGAATGCGTGCCGAAGCGTTTTTGTTTGTAATGTATGGAATTGTTTGCAGGCAGTCATATAGACTCTCAAACTGCTTTCGGTTTTCATTGTGACAGGATTCAAACAAGTCCATACATTACAAATAAAAACGCTTCGGATCGCATTCGCCTCGCCTGTCTGTTTGACAAAGGCTTTACAGTCGGTCTCGCAACCCCGGCAGCTTTCCCAATCACAAGACACATTAACTTGTAAAGGTATTGAGTTCTTAGAACGATGATTACCAAATGAAATTAATCATCCATTGAAACCATAGTGTAATTATCACAAAAATTTTCATCAAACAAAATCAAACCGATAATGTGTTATGGGCACAAGTGGTTTGGTAACCAGTCGCGATATTATGTACGTTATCTGTACACGCAAAAACAACATGAGTTACATGAACCGCGAGATCGTTGACACGAAAAAAACAAACATCAAACACACAGGAAAACTGTGACTTAAATCTACAAATCAAGTCTAGGTCTTAACACACATCATCATCAGCCTATAAATGTTCCCACTGCTGGGACACAGGCCTCCTCTCTGTAAGAGGGAGTGGGCCGTAATCTACCACGCGGGCCCAGTGCGGATTGGTAGATGTCATATGTCTTCGAATTTTTGGTTCTAGGACATGCCGGTTTCCTCACGATGTTTTCCTTCACCGTTTTGAGAGCAGTGGTGTCAAAGTAATGCGCCTGACGGGGTTCGAACCCACGACCTACAACTCGTAAGTCGAGGCCGATACCACTGGGCCACCACTGCTCTCAACACACACATATCAACTCGGAAAGGGATCTTCACCGTATCGCCTTTCGCCTCGCCGTCATACCTACAGGCGTCAACGTAAAACACGTAACCGAAGAGGATAAGCAGGTCCGATACGTCGACTTGGCTACAGCTATGCGACGCCACGCTTAGCGGTGCATACACACCGCCGGTAACATTTGTAGCTCAACGTTTCCAAATGTTGCTCGGTAACATCCGCCAACAAAATGTTACTAAGTGTTGACGTATTACTGTAAGTCGAGTAACGTTGCTCAACATTCGGTAACAATGTTACCCCCATTATCTAACAATGTTGCCGATTGTCGAGCAACGATACTCGACATACAGTAACACGACAACATTTGTTGTCGGATGTTACTGCGGTGTGGATGAGTAACAATCAACAAATAGTAACAAGGAGCCACAAAAGTTACCGAATGTTGCCGAATGTTACCGTGTTGCCTTTTGTTGCTCCACAAATGTTACCGGCGGTGTGGATGCACCGTTAGGCTTACCGACTGCTGGTTGGCTGTGGAAGAGGTGAAACGGGCAAGAGCGGACAAAGATAATTATGCAAGCGTGGTGACGGACAGGCGTAAGCGCAGGGACGACGAGCAGTAAGTGAAGAGACTACTAGTTGACGACGAGTCACACCACGGATCGCGCTTGTGAAGGGTTTACGTTACAATTCCGATTAGTGTGCTTTTCAGTAGGGAGTTTCATACAACGGATACTAAACAGCTCTAGTTGATATTATGTTTACGATCCGTTTCCGAGTTGATGTGTGCTGTGGCCCGAAATGTAGATATTACTTAGCACGTGTTTTGACTTATAAGTGCTCTCATCTTCAGGAATACTAAAAGAAAAAAAAATAGTAACACAAAAACACAAGCATCTGCCACTCAGTCAAACCGTGTGTGAAGTCCTTATCAAGTCTAAGTTTAAATCTATAAACTTAGTGATTCCTGAAATAATGTTCAAGGATTTGTTATTTCATCATCATAAACGTATGTTCTATAATGTATGGAAGTATGATAACAGTTCATTGACCCATTGTTAGTTAACCTCAGAAATCGCTCGAACGCATTATGAGATAGTTCGATCACGAAGACTGGTTTGATAGTTTTCTGATAAAAACTAATTAATGCGTCATTGTATTTAAATAATTATAATAATAGACAGGACAAAGTGACCAAATCCGTCATCTCGATTTTTTTTTTATTTGAGATAGGATTGTTATATTGACTCTAGTCTTACCCAGAAAAACAAACTAAAACTATCTTGAAGATAAAATGTTCATAGTGAATAATTTTTTATATCTTAATTATTGCACCAATTTCCTTGACCTGATTATTCGATGATGACACCGCGGTCCTCCGGTACCCATTATGTGATAAATCAAGATAAGAAATAAGTTGTAACAGAATAGCACGAGTAAATAAAAAAATATTCCCTACATACAACAACTTGAGGCTCAAATATTCTCAACAATTATACTGAACGTCTCTCAGGAATATTTATATTTGCTATCGAAGGTTTTAACCCAGCCAATCGCATAACTATGTATAATTTATTTTATCACCACTGCTCTCAAAATGGTGAAGGAGAACATCGTTAGGAAACCGGCATGTCCTAGAACGATTCGACTGTGACATCTATCAACCCGCACTGGGCCCGCGTGGTAGATAACAGTTACGGCCCACCCCTACGAGTTAGCTGTAGGTATCCCAGCAGTGGGAGAATTATGGGTTGACTATTATGCAGGGAAACGTGGTCTTTGACTGCTGGCCTTTTAGAAAGACTAAGAGTCAATCACGCTGGATGCAGGCCGCTTACAACCGGTCCTATTGGAAGTCTAAAGGGGAGGCCTATGTTCAGCAGTGGACGTCTTACGGCTGATATGATGATGATATGATGAAGAGTCAGTCAAGGAGCAAAGGAAAGAGCTCGGAGTTTCTTTGCGAGAAGAACCAGGGTCACCGACATAGCTCGTAAAATTTGCAAGCTGAAGTGGCAATGGGCAGGCCACATCGCTCATGAATAGAACTGACAACCTATGGGGAAAAAAAGTGCTCGAGTGGCGACCACGGACCGGAAGACGCAGCGTAGATAGGCATCCCACTAGGTGGACTGACGACATCGTGAGGGTCGCGGGCAACCGATGGATGCAAGTGGCGAATTGTTGTTCGGCGTGGCGGTGTAAGGGGAGGCCTATGTTCAGCAGTGGATGTCTTCCGGCTGATAATGATGATGATTATTATGCTATTCATCAAATAATTGTAACTGTGGTTTTGCTAAGAATTTTCTTCGCTTTACATGTAAGGAGTAGCACACCATTTTCTTTTAACAATTTGCACCAATCGGTCTCGGCTCACAATATCCAAGTCACTTTATATTCGCCCTGCCTTAAGCATTTGCTTTGCCATGGATAATGCATTATATGTAGGTAATAATTCGTTTGATTCGATTACCTTTGACAATTTTTATTTCGTTACAGTTACACGTGTATAACAAATTGTTGATTTTAAAAGATATCAGGCGATTGGGATGCTGAAAAAGAAAGCAACATCATTGAAGAGCCTAATAAATAGAGCACACTGATAGCTGGTCAAAGGTGCGCGGCGGACGAAGTTTCCAATCGCGATGACTTTGAAACTTGTATTGATTTTTTCCATATAACTTATGATAAAGGTCTCCATAATCTTATTTCTAGATTTTCCTTTTCTTTTTTGTTTTGTACAGGAGATTGCGAAAGTACTAGCATGACTAGGACATGTAGGTACATATCTACGTGGTCATACTAGTGTGACAAACTATTATGACCACGAGGAAACAGTGCAAGATTGTGGGAATGCCATAAAAAAATTACTGAATTCCGGCACTAATGGGCTTATTAGAGGCCTTCAAAACATTATTTACAAATAAGCAATTTACCCTTTCAGACCGGGTTAGCATGACACCGTATAAATAGGTTTCGTCTACGGAAGAATAGACAAAGATTTCCATCGTCATAAACAAAGCGATGTTTTAAACACATTAAAAAATTAAGTATATTATTTTATTTTTTTGTCGTCAACGGGTCATTCCATACTCAGGTAAAAAAATCTATGTGTGCCGAAATATATTTATATATTTTTGGTAGAATAGAGATAAAATTGGTTATTGGTCTACACGTGTAAAGCCTCCTGCAGACACACGCGATTAATCGCGCGGGGCGACATGTCGCGGTCCATTCGCAGTATTTTTAGAGTGGAAATTAGCTCGGCTCGTTGTCGCAGCGCGATTAATCGCGTGTGTCTGCAGGAGGCTTTAGTCAGATAAAAATATCCGTTGAGGACAAATTAAATAAGGGGAAATGAATTCATAAGATAACAATGTATTTTTAAACAAAGGGTTATCAAGTGAACCGCTTTTTTTTCCTAATTTGAACAGACTACCAATAATAACTTTTTAACAAAAAAATCAAACCGACGAAAGATTGAACTGAAAAGCTAAAAATAAATTTTGAGGCGGCGCCAAACAAACATACAAACATGTACCTAAATTAATTATTTGAAGCGAAGCATAATTTTATTGTAGCTAGGTTGCTTTTCGTTGATTGTTTCTTTGGCGCCGCCTCAAAATTTATTTTTAGCTTTTCAGTTCAATCTTTCGTCGGTTTGATTTTTTTGTTAAAAAGTTATTATTTTTAGCTTTTTAGTTGTATACCATGATTAGAGTGTTTAACACATGGGAAAACCCGTCTTCCCTTTTGTCATTGTCAACGTAACCGTCACAGTAATTAGTATTAACTGTTGAGGACCTGTAACTTGCAACTAAAAACTCCACTCTCAGTCTGTCAACGACTGTCAAATCCCAACTATGTTTAAAGTTCTTATCATGATGAATGAAATGAGCCCAAATACGACATAGTTGCTGTTAACTGTTGAGGATCTCTTGCTACTGCCTTCTGTCCTCATCATCAGACCCTCGATGACAATTATACTCCAGCTAGGTCTAAAATTTTCATCAAGACTAATGAAATGAGCCCAAACACGATATAGGTGCTGTTAACTGTTGAGGACCTCTTGCCCCTGCTTTCCGTCACCATCCTCAGACCCTCGATGACAATGATACCTCAGCTGGGTCTAAAGTTCTCATCAAGCTGAGTGAAATGAGTCCAAACACGATATAGCTGTTGTTAACTGTTGAGGAACTCTTGGGACTGACTTCACAACATAACAGGGATCTGGAGTTGATCTGATGATGGTGACACCATCATGTTATCTTCTCCACATCTCTGCTATATAGTAATGTCCTCAGAACTACATATGTTAACTTTATTTCAAACGAATCGGTTCACAACTGAAAATTCTGTAGGAAAGTTGATAATCAATTCCTTTTTTTCTACCCTTAGAGGCCGATTTTAGTTTTGAAATTAAAATGGGACCAACTTTGAGATATACTCTTTCCAACAAAAAAAGAATTTTTGAAATCGGACCACGCTGGGAAAAGTTATGCGTGGTCATACATAAAAAAAAAAAAATAAAAAAAAAAAAATATACATGTCGAATTGAGAACCTCCTCCTTTTTTTTTCGTCGGTTAAAAAAAGAGAAACAAAAATAGCCGATACGCTATCAAAGAACCGGGATGTGATCTGTCGCTCGGTTATCACAAACACGTGTAGACCAGGATCAGGTCGACCTTGGGCGACAAGCAAACCAGCTGTGGTCTCAGATAAGTCATTATTATGTCGAGCTAAAATTGGTAACATACTTATTCATGGTAAAAATAAATTATAAATACTGAAGTTTACATTGGCCACGTTTATGATACGCGTGCTGATGTCGTACGCTTTGTGTGAACAATTCTTTGTCTACCCAAGAATAGACAAAGTTATCTCATGGTTACTTGTATAAAAGGCAGTTTTAACATTTTTGCTTTTTTTTAATTACTCAACCACGCTGTACAATAAAAGCTAACTAAAATTACTCCAATGCTGTATTCCCACCCTCTTCCCGCTTCCATCTTCGACCAGCCCCTAAATCTTGTCCCACTCTGAGACGCCATCACGAACAGCTGGGAGACCTGCAATCAATCATGAGCGCGACTGATATTAATTATCATTACGATAAGCGATCGGCAGACAGATATTTTTCAATAGGTGATTGAGTATCATTTGGTGTACGAAATTTTATTGAGAGTAATTTTTGAGGTTAATAAATGAGGGGTGGATTGAACGTGTTACTATCTTTTTAAATAACATTACCATGACAGGAACCACGGAACCGGTGACGAAACCCGAAGACGCAGTCCTCCGCGGACCGATGATATTCTTGAGACTCGCGTGCAAGGGATTTTTTCAATTGGTGGACCGTCTATCGCCTTCGTTGTGGTGATCTAAGCCCTATCGTACACAACGCGACGCAACTCGCCGATGCCTTTGATGACTTTGACATCCAGGCGACTATCGCAATACAAATCCATATAGGTTCGTACAAATGCACGCGTCAATGGATAACAAAATCGTAAGATATCGGAGACTTGAGTCGTGTTGTGTACGAAGGTCTAAGTATGACTGGAGAAGCGCTACGGCGTCCTTACCTACCGTCTGACGCAGGTCCTCACTGGACAGGGCTGTTTAGGGAGGTACCTGCGTCGGATTAGGCAGTAGGAAACAAACGGGTATCAACACTGAGTGGATCGCCCGGAAAACACGGTGGAGCATACGGTGGAGACTTTCGTTTGGCGACGGCGGCGATGTTTCGCGCTCTGAACTGGTTCAGGTTATGCTACTGAGCGAGGGGAAATGAGAAGCTGTCACCTCCTTATACGAAGCCGTTATGCTAACGAAAGAGGAGGCGGACTATATGAGGGAGAGAATATCCTCCACCTCACGACCCATCTGCCGTGGGAGACGCCCACAGGGCGTGTAAAATGTTTTACCGGTCCACTATTATGTGCGCCGGCCCTTATAGCATCATAGCCGATGCACCAGTACACCTATTGGCGATCCTGTAATTTCAAAGGCAAAATATTGAATATTCTAGTTTCCTATTTACCCAATATTTCGAAGCAAACACGTTCAAAGCTTTACCAGAAAATGTAAACAACATGAGTGAATGAAATGTACCTACGTGTTTATTCGAGAGCTACGGTTTTACTGAGCTGCAATTTGAAAAATAAAACACAGCCCATGTTATTTGCTAATGATAATGTAGCTTTTTATAAGAGGAATAATTAAAAAAAAACGACGTAAAAGTGCAATAAAAACAAACACACAAAGTTCAAACGTTTTCTCATGATAAGTTTGTAGTTCATCCTTTCTATAATTACTAATAATAATATAAATACGAAAGTTTGGTTGAATGAATAGATGGATAGATGTTTGTTTCTCAATCAAGTCAGAACGGTTGAAAAAGTTTTTGATTCGATTTGGCGCAAAGGTAGAATATAGTCCGGATAGGATACTTTTTTATGCCAGTAGTATTATAGTCGCTGGCATAAATTGTTATAACAAAAATAATGTATGTAAAAAAATTGTTGCCCTATATAAATGGTCACTTATCTTCTTTAGATAACGTGTCATTACCCAGCACCCTTAAACCCGGGAATTTTGGGTAATGAATACATAACTATATGACTTGTAAGATAAATAAAGACAAAATACCTCCTCACATATTAGATCTAAATGAAACAAAATTCAAATCATGTATTAAACGCACACTATGTAGGCAGGCATATTACAAGTTGGAGGATTATATCTATACTAATATTATAAAGCTGAAGAGTTTGTTTGTTTGTTTGATTGTTTGTTTGTTTGTTTGTTTGTTTGAACGCGCTAATCTCAGGAACTACTGGTTCGAATTGAAAAATTCTTTTTGTGTTGAATAGACCATTTATCGAGGAAGGCTATAGGCTATATAACATCACGCTATCACCAATAGGAGCGGAGCAGTAAAGAGAAATGTTTCAAAATCGGGAAAATGGATTCCATTTCGAGAGCTTCCGTTGCGTGCGCTGCGTAAACGGTTAAAGATACGCAAAAATAATGTACTACGGAATTATTCCTGATAAAAAGTTCTAAAATAAAGTCCGCGAGAGCATACATTTATCTTTTAAGGTTAAGTCATTATAACCTTTTTTATGGAAATCAAATTTGATTTTAAAGTAATGCATTACTTGCGAAGGTATTTTCATTAACACAATATTAATCCTTATCCAAATAAATACGTTAATCATCACAAGCATTTAATTTTGAACAAAATTGCCCTTGACATCGTTTGATTTCAATGAATATCTTAGGAGATATCATAGTTTCAAAATAATACCACAATAAGCATTGCCATCCAACGTGGCAATGCTGCCAGTCTTCTGGGCACGTTTCCGGATGACAGCGATGCTGAGGAGTACTTTGACGCCTGAGTCTCTGCCTTTTTGTGTTTTTATTTTTTTATATTATTATATTTTATATTATAGGATGGGATAGGATGGGATACGATGGGATACGATGAGACACGATGGGATATGATTGGATAGGATGGGATACGATGGGAAAGGATGGGATAGGATGGGATACGATGGGATACGATGGGATACGATGGGATACGATGGGATACGATGTGATACGATGGGATACGATGGGATACGATGGGATACGATGGGATACGATGGGAAACGATGGGATACGATGGGATACGATGGGATACGATGGGACACGATGGGATACGCGTTGTGTTCAACACACGCCTAAATGTGTCATCACAATGACGGGCCCCCCCTTAGAAGGCCAAAGCCTGCCGGGGTCGCGGAACTATCGAATTACCTTGACCCCGGAACGTAAAGGCCTATTATAGGATTTATAGGACACCGAGGATTTTAATCAGTACAAGTCTGACAGTCCCTCTTACCCTGCCCTGGGTAGGAGGACTCATTTGATGATTTACGTACGCATATTTATGTATGCTCCAGAACGATGGTTTACAGCTAATGTTGTTAATAAAGAAGCACTAAAAATACATTGTTGAGTTCCGACCTCCACGCGAACGAAGTCGCGGGCACAGCTAGTTAATGATAAAAATGCTTGGCTCAATGCTGGTCCTGCTCCACAACATTAGGGGTCAACTTATTAATTAGGTACCACGCATAATTATTGTGGAAGCTGCAGAAGATTGTAAGATTAACTTAGCATTGTATCGATTCAATTTCTTAGTATTGTATAATTTTTATTGCACATAATGTGAGTACTATGTGCTACTTATTAATTATCTTTGACTCGATTTTGCCCTGGTGGTTGAGAGAATGTCATGCTCACTAAAATGTCTCGCTGATGGTGGCGTGTGTGTCGGATCATTTAGCTCCCTTCAAAATGGTTGAGCTGAATGGTGCTGATACATATGTCATGTTCGTGAACGGGCGCTGTCAGTTGAGACTGGTCATCTCTTAGCTGCCACGGTTTATTTTAATTATTATTTATTTTTGAATTATCTTTTTTTTGTATAATTTTTACTGTGGACACTTTTAACTTGCTACATCGTTCTCACATAATGCACCATCTCAAAATGAATGATGTAACAAAGGTTTTGTAACAATTTTGGCGATCTAAAAAGAGTGTCCATGGAGTTTCTTGCCCGTTCTTCTCCATAGAGATCTACTTCTTGGAACGGGCATCTACGGTACTTTCACAGTTTTTATGTCTTGTGACTGGGACTGTAGCACCATAACTTTGTAGTACTTAATTCTATTTTCTTTGTCATTGACAATTCAAAAGTGCCTATAAATGGTCTACTTGAAATAAATGATTTGATTGATTGATTGATTGTATACCTATTAAACTCGTTTGTACATTATTCAAATGCACCCACATATCACCAGTTTTAGAGGGCAGCCATCACCATAAAGCGGTCAAAAATCCGGAATTCGATTTATTAATAAGAAATTACTAATTTATAGAAATAAATTAGTTTTTGCCAGATCCAGGCTACGAATTAAGGATCCCGAATAGTATTCAGAAATTCTGTCAAACAGTTACCAAAGGGTATTACCCAGTTACTGGATTGTGGAGGTCAGACAGGCAGTCACTCTACCTTTTGTAAAATACTGATATTCAACTACATCCGATTCGATGAAAGCCGACCTCAACATAGTTAGGAAAAGGCTAGGCAGATGATTCTGTGTGTCTAGTGGGTTTAAGCACGACCTTACCAATCGTAACACAGAACTATTTCTAAAAGAACTTTTCTTTGTTCCAGATGTGCAATCCCAGAATGCGAAAGCACACCAAACACAAGCGTATGGCTAAAATACGCTATACCACAGGAAAATAATGGATACTCCAAATGTGAGAGATACGCCACTTTTAAGGGCGATGATACTAGCAATAGTACTTGTTCGGCTAAAATGTTTAATACTACACTTAAAGAACACTGCTCTTCATACGTTTATAGTAATGACGACTCCGCTGTCAAAGATGTAAGTATTAATCTCTTGTTAGAAAGAAAAAAAAAAACAAATGTTTTTAAAACATAAAAAGGACCGCTCGTTGGAGGGTATGGAGGAAGATTTTGACCAACAATGAGACAGTAGAGGCTAGCAATAAATAATTATTAATAAGTAAGACGACATAGTCAAAAAGTTATTAAAAGATTAGACAAATCAGTTTTAAATCAGAAAAACATATTTAAAAGTAATGCATTCAAATTAGGTTGAACCTAAAATGCCGGCTTTACCCATAGCACACCCATAGTCTTTTATGTTCAATATTTCTCCCATTCTCTAAAAACAAATACGAAAACTCGTTATCGTCATTATATCAACTGAAAGACATCCATCGCTAGTCATAAGCCTCCCCAGTGCTTCCGCGTCCAGTGAGTTTCATCGGTTCATTGGTGACCATTCTAAAACTCTTCAGTTCATTTACCATTCAAACTACAAACAAATTCTTGTAAAAATAAATAAATAATAGGTCTTTACCTATGAAATTGCCGTTTTGTATGAAAAAATTTAAACGATTTTTTTTTTCATGTATTTTTTGTTTCTTTTAATCGAAGTAATCACCCATGCAATCAATGCATCTTTACCAACGCAGTGGCAGTTTATTGATGCCCTTCTTAAAGAAATCAGCTGGACGGGAGGCAACAAATTCTTCAAAGGCATTTTGTACTGCCTCTCGGGTATTGAATTTTTTTCCCGCCAAGAAGTTATCGAAATTCTGGAAAAAGTAGTAGTTTGTAGGTGCAAAGTCTGGTGAGTAGGGCGGATGACGGAGAGCTTCCGACCCCAGTTCTTGCAACTTAGAGACCGTCTGCTGTGCAGTATGAGGTCGCGCGTTGTCGTGCAGGAGCAGCGGAGACGAGCGATTGACTAATGCTGGTTGAGATGTGCCAGCTTCTCCATCATTGTGCTCAGTTCTTCATAGTACACATCTGCAGTAATGCTTGTGAGCACATCGTTTGGTAAGAAGCTGTGATGATTCACACCGGCGCTAGAGCACCAAACCACCAACCAAAATTAAATTAAATTAAATTAGAATTCTTAGCCAAACAAAAATTATTTTGATTTGAAATGGCCAGTACTGCAGAACGGCAATTTCATAGGTAAAGACATACGCTGTACTTCAATAATTTTGGCAAAAACTGTTAGTTAGCAACAAAACTATCTTTCACAAACATATTATTTAACTAATTTTTCGATTCCCCCGTACCTACATAGTATACTATCACGCGACCTGTCACTCTTTGGCCACTGTGTTGGTCGGCCATTTATCGTATCAATGGCCCGATGTTATCGTTTATCGTAATTTTATTTACGTTGAGTCAACACGTGTTGCGTGAATGGATTTCATGCATTCACTGTTGCTGAACTAGTATTAGATAATGGTGATCGTTAATTTTATCATTATGAAATCACCAGCAGTAGGATTACTAATTATATCACTGTATCTGGCGTTCGTTTGCATCAAATCAGATAAAAATCAAAGTAAATCAAATACATTACGAGTAGTGTGTACTGTGTGGTAGTGTAGGTCGTGACTTCGAACCTAAGTGTATTTTGTCACTGGTTTCAAAGCGATAAAGAAAACTTTATGAGGAAAAAGGCATGTGGCAAACGGCATAGAACCAAAAATTGTACCAGCATGGGTGGATTACCATTTTTTTTTCATGTCTTGGAAAATCATCAAACTGACTGACATCAAAGAGACAGTCCCGCGACCCATGGGTGCATCACCATACGGTGGACTAGAGCTTACCCCTACTCCTATACCTCTTTCTCCTCCTTTCCTACCTTTCTCAATAGAAGGAAATCTGTATCCCAGTTGGAGAACATTAAATTCAGATTAGAGTTGCGCTGAATTTACTTTAGTCTCTAAATTCTTCCCCTAATTTTATATTCCACTTATTTCAAAAAACCATTTGTTTCAGTTCGATCTCGGCTGCCAGAACTGGAAGAGGACGTTAATAGGCACCGTACACAACTCCGGCCTATTTCTCTCCTTGCCCTTAACTGGCATCGTCTCAGATAGGTTCGGGAGGAAAGTGGCGATATCTATCGCAGCTTCCATGAACTGTATATTTGGTTTCTTGAGATCTTTTTCTACTCATTATATAATGATGCTGGTTTTTGAGTTTATGGAAGCAGGCTTTGGAGCTGGTGCTTATACTACTGCTTTTGTTTTAGGTGAGACCAACCTCGGTTGACCATTCGGCCAATTTTAAAGACTTTTATACATCTTTCATTGTTATAACTAATATTGGTGATTTACGTATAATTGCTTCACAATAACTTTACAGACAGATACCTACTGTATCCCAAATTGAGAATATAATAATGTTATTAATTTCGCACTAAGTACTGATAAGACGTACAATTTTATTCATATAGTTTTATTCGTACATCTTTTTTACAGCTATGGAACTTGTAGGACCCCGGGGAAGAGTATTTGGAAACACCCTCATAAACATATTTTACGTGGGTGGCTTGATGACCCTTGCTGGTCTACATTGGGTATTGCAAGACTGGAGGATGCTCCTCAGGATTATATACTTACCATCCGGCTTAGTGTTCTCATACTTATGGATCTTGAACGAAAGTATAAGATGGTTGTTAAGCAAAGGCAAACAAGACGAAGCTGTAGCAATAATTAAGAAAGCAGCAAAAATAAACAAAGTAGAATTGACAGATCAAGCTTTGGCCCCATTGCATGAGGTAGAAGAAAAGCCAACGGAACACAAGGAAGATGCTGTAAATGAAAATCAGCGGTCACCTTTCTTTAAAGTGATTCGGTCGGGCATTATAATGAGGAGATTGATAGCCTGTTCCTTCCTATGGATCACATGCACGTTTGTGTACTACGGACTGTCAATTAACTCGGTGTCTTTAGCAGGAAATAAGTACATCAACTTTATGTTAGTGGTCTTCGTAGAAATTCCTGCGAATCTCACCTGTTTGGCGGTTTTGGACAAATTTGGAAGGAAAAAAGTCCTCAGTATCACTTATATTTTGAGCGCGATCCTCTGTATCAGCTTGTCGTTTCTGCCTAAAGGTGAGTAAACCTCATACATTGCGATTAAAATTATGATTCATCCCTCTCGTACCATCATCACAAAATGGATACTTAATGCATTAAAATATCAATTTAACTTTTTAAGTAAACAAGACCCATCCCGCAAGCCACGGATGTTTGTTCAAGCATTTCAGTTTCAATTCCCAAAAAGCAAAAATTAACGTACAATCCAATTCTTATCTGATCCATAGTTTAAACGTGAATTTTATAACCAAACGAGTTGTAGTTTGTGTTCACAATTACTTCGCTTACAATCAAACGAACAAACATAATTTGACGGGAACAAAAGGCGAGTTAGATAATCCTGGAACAGTTTACGAGGCGTAGGAGTGTTCCCATTGTGTTGCGATGAAGGCTTGCCGGATAGAAGGGATACTATCCCTTTGTCCTAGAATGAGGAAGTTACATTAATGAATCAGGGATAGGTAATAACGACAATTCAGTCGAAGGAGAGATTATTACAGCGGTCGTTGATAGAGAGTCCCTTTTGCGAAAGGAAATATACGCTCATGCATTGGTTCAAACCGCGTTATATCCACAGGAATTTGATTTGACGCGGACAGGGCACATTTTCGAATCCGACAAATAACATTTTTCTCCCGCTACAATGGAAACTAACTCTGACACGAGTTTTGAGAGAATTTTGCGCCACTGTTTATTTAGTAATCACTGCTTGTATAACAGCCTGAATTAATGGAATATTCAAGTTAAACCGATTTCAAAGCCGACGGCGCAAACGGCAATAGTAAAACATAAATAATTTTCGCGGTTTTAACAAACTTGGCATTTTCGGAATGGTTTGTTTTGCAAACATTCTGACGAATAAATGAATTCGGGATTCCAATTTCAGGAATCGATAAGTAATTATCATGATCTTTGATTTTCGTAGATAAAGTTTGATTATATAGTGTTAGTTTTAGGATTAAGTTGAGCGCTTACGTAATTGAAAATAGTGTTGACTATCTTCTTCATTAATAAATCCTCAATTGCCATTCCACTGACATGGCATGTGACCCTGTTAAGCATGTGATATTTTGAATACAATATTTGCGAAACTTATACCTTACTTCTTATGCATTTCTTTGTCTTTAACTTCCACTACCTCGACAAACATCCGAACCACCTTTTTATCCATACATTGTGTTCCAAACAGATCAAACCTGGTGGGCCCTCATTTTCTACCTCTCCGGCAAGTTCTGTATCACGGTGGCCTACAGTTCCGTCTACATCTACGTGTCTGAGGTCTTCCCGACTAATGTCAGGCAGTCACTGCTGGCCATCTGTTCGTCTACTGGCAGAGTTGGGTCTACGTTGGCGCCTTTGACTCCTTTATTGGTAAGTGTTGAAGCTTCTAACTTGGCATTGGCGTTAGTTTTTGTTACTGCATGTTCATCGTTTATCCAATCTCAATTTCCTTTTTTTTAAATTTCAAATTGCCTACTATTGTCCGCTGTATTTGTCCCGGTGTTAGCAAAAAGAAAAGTTTAGTACTAGTACTAGACCAAGTCATTCCAGGTTTCATTTTACCACCAAAGAGCATAATTCGACACAGTTTTCTAATTGGCACTAATTGAAATATTAATCCACACATACCACCGAGAGCAGTGGTGGCCCAGTGGTATTGGCCTCGACTTACGAGTTGTAGGTCGTGGGTTCGAACCCAGTCAGGCGCATTACTTTGTGTAATTTATTTCAACACCACTGATCTCAAAACGGTGAAGGAAAACATCGGGAGGAAACCGGCATGTCCTAAAACCAAAAATTCGAAGACATGTGACATCTACCAATCCGCACTGGGCCCGCGTGGTAGATTACGGCCCACTCCCTCTCACAGAGAGGAGGCCTGTGTCCCAGCAGTGGGAACATTTAAAGGCTGATGATGATGATGATGACATACCACCGAATCTAATTTCTAGTGTACCTTATTAGATCAAAGGCTGTTATAGAATTGACTTAACCTATAAGTAATCACATTGTTAGTGTTACTTTTATTACCAACTTGTGTCATCCCACTACTGGGCAAAGGCCTCTCCCCATGACTTCCAACTATTTCGATCTAGGGCTAATGTGAGCCACTGGTCGTTAGGTCGAATACAGAAAGAAAGCTGGCAGCCTACTAGCGCTTATGGGAATCGGTCCATGTAGGTAACCGGCGCGGGCGCAGGCCAGTTTTGTATGAACAAGCGCCGACGAGTTCCGAAAATGTTCGACACGCGCCGGTCAGCGCAGCTGCCACCCGCCATTTAAAATTAATGAGCAACACTGCTTCAATCTCCTTGCTTTATGTAACTGTTACAAGAATAGACTAGCGCCGATAAGCGCTGGTAGAACGGCGCCGGCTACGAGTTTTCTTTCTGTATACGGCCTTAGTTTTGTCTAGCTCATCCCACCTTCTTCTACGAGGTCTGAAACACTGCGCTCCATTGCACGTTGACAAACCTTAAGTTAGGACTTTTGTATGTTTGTCAAAGACCAAGTTTGGGACCCATATGTCAAAATGGGAACAATGCACATGTCCAAGATTTAGCATTTTAGTGATACGGGAAAGGAGAGATCTCCTTTAATACTGAAGCTCACTAAAATTCTGCCTTAATTTTCTCCCCAGGCGTTATACTACGAGAACTTACCATCAATTTTCTTTGGAACGATAGCTACCATTGCTGGTCTTGTTGTCTTCACGTTGCCTGAAACCATCAACACGGCTCTTCCAGACACTATTGAAGAAGCTGAAATGTTATCCATGGGTAAACGTCGATCAACCGAAGATTTACAATTAAATGTTACCTAATTTAAGGAAGAGTGTTGTCTCGCTTTTGATGACGGGTTTTTGTACTGTGTAACAGAGAGAAATATATTTCTGTTAAGTCTTCTTTATATTTGGCTGCAAATGGAAGCAGATCTTATATAATTATGTTTTGTAACCCAAGTTTTACTTACTTTGGCATTTTATTTAGATGTCTACTCTTTAATGTTTTTTTTTTATGTAACAAATCGTGAACATTCGTGTTTCTGAACGATCGCTTCTATATCATTGTTATTAAATTATTATTAGGTTAGTATCTTCACGCACAATGTCTATTGCTCAGTTTATAATATAACTATGTGTTGTAACTTTACCGAGAACCCCCTTTTAATAAATGCGGAGTAAAGTTTTGTCAAACGCATTTATTGCAAAAGTGCATGGTTTATCTGAAGATAATAGGTAGGTCAAGTACTCGTAGATACTTCGATTTTAAAATTGAAACTACGTACTCATTTAAGCAGAAGTTATTTATACGGAATATTTATTGTACTTTTCTCAAAAGAATTGAGCAATATGCTGAAAGAATAGCTTTTAATTAAAAATCGGCGTATTTACATTGTTTGTCACTGGTAATACTTTTACTCCGTGTACAGTGCATGGATCTTTTGGCGTTTGAATGACATTGACAGTAGGGCGCTGTTGGTAAACATAGAGCCCAAGCCACAACGAAATCTTTCTTCTGCCGCGGCGCGAGCATCTATGGCATTAGATCGAATGGAGTTGGCAACTCAAAGATACTGTATGTAGATGGCATTTAAAAATGTGGTATCACGCACTTTCCTCAGGTTTTTGTGTAATTCTCTATGGGTTAAAGTAATAAAGACAAAAGATCGTTAATTCTAGTAATGGCCACGCGCCAAAAGATCTATGTACAGCAACAGTTATAAGGGAGGTGTTAAATGTTTGTGTAAGTGGTTTTAGTGTGTAAATAATAATATGATATACATATAATATATTCACAGGGAAATCTGTGTGCTATGAGTGAGATGTGTTGTGAACTTAAATTCTAGAATACCTACAATTTTCTTTTTTTTATTTATCATTTTTACAAAAGAATACAGGACTTTTCGTATTTATAAAATGAATCAAAACCTTTTTGGTTTATCTTGTTCTATCAAGAGTTTATGTCAATATTATTAGATACGTTATGTTACGTATAATATAATTATGTATTTAGACAATAGAAAGAGCAATGGTGATGAGTGCGATCGAGATCTTTACAGAAAGTCTAAAAGCAGTTATTTTTTAAATACATATTTGCAAATATATAATTATGTAACGTAATTAGGTACCTATACCTAATTAAAGTTTTAACTGTTATACTTTTATTTTTTAGATTGTTTTCGATAAGTTAGTTATGCTTTCCTAATGAGTAACAAGTTGAGAACGGTTTTGAATAAATGTGCCATAATCATTAGTAAATAATCATTGAATTAATTAATGAAATATTATTTATCTTTATAACCAGGTGCATAACCATTTAATTACTTAACTATACTACAGCTAAGAATAAATTGCATTTAATTTTATTTTTGAAAGGTTTATTTTTTATTATCAATAATAATTATTAAAAAACTTTAACGGTACAAATGAAACCTCATACAAATAATAAAGAATTACCTCATACAATTTTAAGTATGTACGTTTTTTATTTATTATCCACCATAAATTATGCTCCGACATGGAAACTATCCCCATTTTTCCCATTTACCCACTTTTTTCCATTTTTGCAATCTTATATTTTCCTTTCAAAATGAAGAGTACAATTTGAAAATGAAATAAGGACAGCAGAAAAGACGAATACCATGTCGAAATCCTAAACAACAACATTTAATTTTTTATTTTCTAACTGAAATAAAACATACCCAAAGCGCCTATAATTATTTATATAGCAACACTTTTTAGTGCAACATCATTGCCTTTATTCCAACTTCACTCGTCATCAGGACAAATGGACAGTACCTTCTGTCTCCTGCAAAACATTACAAAGTTCGTCAAACTCATTGCCAAAGAAGAGAAACAAAAAACATCGTCTTAGAAATCAATCAGGAAATACGATTCTAAGCTGAAACTAATTTCAATTCGTGTGTTCCATACTAAATGGATGAAGATCATCGCGGTCTAATGTTAGCTTAGGCTTGGCTACTTCAAAAGTTACATCAACAGAAATGGAAAAATTGTGGACTCGCTGCGGACACCGGACACAAATGCCAGCAATTTTTCCGTGTGTTTTTATACTTAGCTGATATACGGTGTGTACTTTTTTTTTCTTTTCTTGGGAATCATTTGATGGTTTTATCAGCAAATGATTGAGCGAAAGGAAACTTTCGTTCTTATTTAATAAGACCTATTACTTCACATACCCTTTACGTTTCAGGACCGCAGTGGTTTTTGAAAAAGGCAATCCCGCGACTATCGGTATATGCTCCACAAAAACTATAAATAAGTACTAAGAAGAATAACATCATGAAAATATTGTTCGTTTGCAAAGAGTGGTTTCACTACATAGTATAAAACAAAGTCGCTTTTTCTGTCTGTCCCTATGTATGCTTAGATTTTTAACACTACGCAACGGATTTTGATGCGGTTTTTTTAATAGATAGTGTGATTCAATAGGAAGGTTTATATGTATATAAAATGCATAATATAGTAGAGATTACACCCGTCCGGAGCCGGGGTGGGTCGCTAGTTATATAATAAATTATATAATAAACTGCTATGAAAGTATAAACAAGGTGTCATGTTAACGCAACATGGTGCTATAAGGATACTGGCAGGCGTTTGATAAGTCGACAAATAAAAACATTTCTAGAATGTTCGCGTACAATTTGTTCGTGTTTACTAGAACGAAAATTTTTGCTTAATTAGGTTTGCCCTTAATTCCAATCTATGCTTAAAATTGACAGAGACAAAGCCTAAGATGAAGAATGAGCTAACCCAGAGAATGTTAACAAATAGCAGCAATACTGACCCAGTGCCAACGGCCATTTTAGTCAGTACAAGTCTGACAGTCCCTCCCGTCCTGCCCTGGGTGGGTGGACACGTTGGGTTCAAAACCAGCCAGGCGCATTATTATTATCGTAATTATTAGCTCAGTGTCCACTGCTGTGCATAGGCCTTCCCTCAATCCTTCCACTTCTCATTGCTATCTGCGACCGTGAACCAATTCTTAAACCAATACTTAAAGTGTGTCAACTTACATGGACCACTGCTTACAATACGGTAAAGACAAACATCTGAAGGAAATTGACACATCCTTGAGAGATGGTAACCCATTCTCGGACCGACCTTGCCATGGGCTGCTTTACCTTGAAGATCTACCTATCTCTCTAGATCTAAATCTCTGCCATACCTCTAGATGACCAATATTATTAAAGGCTTTTTTATCGTGGTAAAATCATCAAATGTGTCCTCCCACCCCGGACCGAGCGGGAGGGACTGTCAGAATTGTACTGACTAAAATCCACGGAGTCCTTCAATGGCTCTTTACGTTCCGGGGTCATGGTAATTCGTTAGTCCCGCGACCATATTATTATAGACTTAAAAATATTATCTCCATAGCACGCACCACTTGAATAGACAGTATACATATTTTGTCGAATTAAGGGCATTTAACACAAGTACAGTGAGCAGTGGTGGCCCAGTGGTATCGGCCCCAACTTACGAGTTGTAGGTCGTCGGTTCGAATCCGGCCAGGCGCATCATCATCATCAGCCTATAATGTTCCCACTGCTGGGACACAGGCCCCTTTCTGATAGGGAGGCGTCCATTACTTTGTGTAATTTATTGCATCACCACTGCTCTCAAAACGGTGAAGGAAAACATCGTGAGGAAACCGGCATGTCCTAGAACCAAAAATTCGAAGACATGTGACACCCGCCAACACGCATTGGGCCAGCGTGGTGGATTACGGCCCACTCCCTCTCACAGAGAGGAGGCCTGTGTCCCAGCAGTGGGAATATTTATAGGCTGATATTGTAGCACAAGTACGTAAACATTATGTACATACACGGTTTCGCTTATGTAATGATGATGGGTAAATGGTAATTAGTTGACGCTCGTTTATATCAAGTACATTCATGTGTGCGGTGTTGTGTTACTTGGTAATAGAGGAATGGGGTCCTAACTCTAATTATTATAAATACGATGGTGTGCCTGTTCGTCGCGGGACCGTCTTATCAGGTAACCGTGAACCTAGAACGTAAAACGCTAATGAAGTAGGTATCACCTTGGATTTTAGTCAGTATGGGTCTGATAGTCCCTCCCGTGCGGTGGCACGGGTGCTTGGTGGGAAGACTCATTTGATTTTAAATTGAACACCTAAGGACTCCTCCTCCTCGCGTCGTATTCCTCATTGCTGAGGGTCGTGATTCCCCCCCGACGTGAAGTCACTTTGAGCTTGAAGAAACTCCGCCATCTGTTTCTGTCCTTGGCAGAATGAAGAGCGTCGTGAAGTTTCGTGTCCAGGGAAAAGCGAATTTGGTGCGACCATTTAAGTGGACTGCAACCCCTCGGAAGCTTGCCATCAACCTTGCCAGTAATCTAATGACTAAATGTCTAGATATCTGTGGCTTTGGAACGCAAAAAGAAAAGGATTTATGCTTTTAGATAGGTAGAACGAGTTTTTTTTAAGTGTCTTACAAAAACAAGTTATTATTTTACAGGTACTCTTTAGACTTTCTGACAGAGTCTGACAGTCCGTTCCGCTTCATCCAGAGTGGAAGTCCTAGCAAAAAAAGGAGTTGACTGTAATCCAGCACGTCGGCACAGTGCGGATTCGTGTATAAAAATATATCAAACTAAAATAGAGGCTAAATATAGGTGAATGAAAGATAACAGTAGCCACTCACATCGCGGAAGAAAAGTCGCCTTTGTTCACCCAGGTGATATTTTTCCGAGGTGAACAAAGTGGACAACTTCGGTGTCCGCAATTCACCTGGGTGATATCACTCAGGTGATATTTTTCCGAGGTGAATTGAGGACACCAATGTTGTCCACTTTGTTCAGGTGAACAAAGTGGAATAAACAAAACAAAAGACAATGTTACTAAGAGGATGTAGATGCTGTCGTAATAAGAAAGAATTAATTGAAAATAAACCACAGAGCGAGTTTAACAGACGATATTAATAATCATCATTTGCATAGCCTTTTGGGGTTGGGGTCAGCTTCCAGACGAAACGGATGCATCTGAATATCAGTATTTTAGATAAATCGACTGCCCGTCTAACCTCCACAAGCTAGCAACTGCAACTGGGTAGTACAATACCTTGGTTAGGCTGGTTGTCAGACTTTCGTGCTTCCATTATTAGTCATCATCATCATCATCATCATCAGCCTTTAAATGTTTCCACTGCTGGGACACAGGCCTCCTCTCTGTGAGAGGGAGCAGGCCGTAATCTACCATGCGGGCCCAGTGCGGATTGGTAGATGTCACATGTCTTCGAAAACCTCCTGCAGACACACGCGATTAATCTCGCTGCGACAACGAGCCAAGCTAATTTCCACTCTAAAAATACTGCGAATGGACCGCGACATGTCGCCCCGCGCGATTAATCGCGTGTGTCTGCAGGAGGCTGAATTTTTGGTTCTAGGACATGCCGGTTTCCTCACGATGTTTTCCTTCACCGTTTTGAGAGCAGTAGTGTTGAAATAAATTACACAAAGTAATGCGCCTGACTGGGTTCAAACCCACGACCTACAACTCGTAAGTCGAGGCCGACACCACTGGGCCACCACTGCTCATCCATTGTTAGTAACGACTGTCAAAGATCTACAAATGACAGCCGGGGCCAACAGCTTTATGTACGTTGAGATCTGACTATTGATGAATAAAAACAGATACTATGAATTCCACGTAAAAAATTGCAGGTTGAACTGGGCAAAACCAACTACCAGACATACGTGTTGGTTAATAAATCCGAAGAACTAGAAGTCTTGGAGAGAGACCTTGCATAGCTGTGAAAAAACAGGCTACAGTGTTTATACTTTAGACAATTAATTATAAACTACTAGCGACCCATCCTCGTTTCACACAAGTTTCTGATAGGTAATATAGATTAATCTAAGTGAAGAGTAGGTAGGTATATGAAAATCGATCCAGTAGTTTTTGAGTTTGTGCATTACAAACATAAATAAGTACCTACAAATCAGTTCTTTTTTTAACTATAATAAAAAAATCCAAAAGTTGTAATCAGTTCAGAGATATCTTCTTCTCTTATATATAAAAATCAATTGCTGTTCGTTAGTCTCGCTAAAACTCGAGAACGGCTGGACCGATTTGGCTAATTTTGGTCTTGAATTACTTCTGGAAGTCCAGGGAAGGTTTAAAAGGTGAGGCGGTACGAAGTTTGCCCGGTTAGCTAGTCTTATATATAAAAAAATCAATTACTGTTCGTTAGTCTCGCTAAAACTCAAGAACGGCTGGACCGATTTGGCTGATTTTGGTTTTGGATTATTTTGGGAAGTCCAGGGAAGGTTTAAAAGGTGAGGCGATACGAAGTTTGCCGAGTCAGCTAGTTAAAAATATAATTGGGTTGGATTTTAAAACGAGTCGCCTGAATTTGAGGATATTGGTGGTGTAGGCTTAAGGGAGTTAGTCTTAATCCCCTCAAAGTAATGTTGGCTGCCGGAGTTGCATTTAAATATTTTTGAAAAAACACTCCTTGATAAGTAGTTATCAGTTATTGGACCTAGGATGCAAGAGCGAGCGAAGCGAGCTCGGGACTTTGGGGCATCCCGACACGGACAGGTTAGGTTCGAAGGGGGAGGGGGGGGCAACTATTTGCGACGTTGCCAACTTTCAGAATACGCGCTCTAACCGAACCAATGATATTCAAAATTTCAAATACTAAAATATCATTGAACCGAACCTACTGAGTCTATCACAGATAACATTCATTCTTCTAATTTCAAAGGCCAACGACTTCGCATAGCAAACTGATAAGGAACGTACTATCAATGTAACACAGATGAGTCATCTAAAACGTGTCGGCGCTTCCACTAGTCTCCCTTGAGAATAGAGATGTTTATGTATCGATATATGTACTTGCAATTGTATCGATACTTTGAGTTGATACGAATTGGAACTATGCAATACGATTCAAAGACTATTCTATCCTAACTTATATTATAAATGCGACAATAAGTTTATCTGTTGCCTTTTCACACCTCACTGAAACAAGTAAAAGCCATGATACGGGATCATGGCTTTTCCAGTAAACTGGAACTTTGACGTTATGAAATGATGAGGAAATGTAGACATGAAATGATGTTTATTAATTTGTGCAAATAAACATCATTTCATTTAATAAATTAAAACGTTAATTTGAAGGAAAAAAAATGTTTCTCGTTCGTACGCTAGAAGCGCTTTTTCATTTGTGCCTACAATTAACGCAATAAATACTTTAAGTACGCTGTAAATAAAATAGGTACAGATATCTCGTGATACGGTCTCTGGTCGTCCTCAAATTGAATATACGTTGTCAGTAGTAGAGGACATGGGGTACCTTTCATCCCGAAAACAAGTACTGTTCCCGAAAAAACAACAATTACGTGTATTATTACAGATGGCGCCACGTGTTGCGAAAGGAAAGTCAAATTCTAAATTAATGCAAAACAAGCTGCGTTCAAAAGCTGGCATCAAATAACTTCCATCCGATTCTCTAACTAACGTAGTGTATCGTCCTCTGGGATCCACGAAACTTGATATTGTATATGAAGAGAATATAGGTACACTGGATGAATCTAGATAGCAAATATTCATGTGATGCAATTCTAGTATCATACCGAATGAGTTTGATTTTAAGAATATCGGATATCCTCTGGTATTATTTAACTAGATTTCTTTCTTACTCATCCTTGTTAAGCTAGGTTCCCGCGTTCCGTGATATTGGAGATAGACGCAGACCGAGCCCGCACCGACGCACCATATTTTTATTTATTGTGGTAAAATCATCGAAGGTGTCCACCTACATTACTGTTAGACTTCTTTCTTCTTCTTCTTTCTGCTGACTAAAATACACGGTGATCCTTCAATAGCCCTAGGCGTTCTTCCGTTGGCCTTAATTCGGTAGTGGGGAATGTCAAATCGACCACAGTGCGCGATGTATTTAAATTTGCACTGGAACCTTTTACAGTTATTTTAAGGTTTTATTTAATTTTTAATGAAAAACAGGCCGACAATATCAATATACACAGATGGAAAAAAATGGCAGATTTTATTACCTCCAATAATGTGAACATTAGGAGGCGCTGTCATCACGCTCAGCGTATATCACGCACCGTGGAAATCTAGCTTAAGAAACTCGACAAAATTCGAAACGATTACTATCGTTTTCTGATCCTTTTGTGTTCTCTTCACTTATCTATTCCAAGAAGAACGTAGCTGGATACGATAACTGCGATACCAGCATACCGACGCCACACATTAACCTACCTCAATCCGTCAAATTCCTTTAATATATTTTCAACCTTATCACAATAGTGGAAGATTAATGTTCGATTGGTAAAAGACAGATTGGGGTAGGTTGAACTGCTAACATCTGTACTTTTGTATCGATCCAATCAACATCTATTCGAAGTATTCGATCAAAAATATTGATCCTATTTCTGATCGATGCTTCATCGTTATCGATAATAACGATGAGGCATCGCATCAGATCATGCGTCACTACTTGAGAACCTTGTCTAGACACCGCCTGCCATGCTCGACGCCATTGCTCATAGCTCTTAACCTTAAAAGGACGGACAGACATTCGAGAAAGTTCCGCAAAGGTTTATAGTAGTAGAAACTTGAAATGAACGATTTTACGATGTTGATTTGATGACATGTTTGGTGAAATCGATGTTACAGATCATACAAGTATGAAGAATTAAAGATACCTATTAAAATATAGAAACTACATTCATTGAACCAGCAGTTTACGACTTTCTACAAAAAAGTTAAACATCTATTAAACACTTGTCTAAAAAACTGTCAACGTCAAAACAGCATTAGACGTTGTTATAAGGGTCGTTTTAGACAATTATTCAACTTTTTGTGGTAAGACGGTATGTACTTTTTTTTTCATCTCAAATCGCTGCTTAATATTTAGTTTACTTGGTTATCTGAAACATTAAAACAATTAATATAAAAATATTTATAAAAATTGAAAGCGAAGTAAATTAACAGTTTAACTACCGTTTTATAATAATTATTATAAAACGGTAGTTAAACTGTTAATTTAAACACATAATTCGGCCATTAATTACAAAAATGCTCAGAAATAAAAGAAAATTTAAAATACCAGTTAAGTATTCTAGTTTAAGTCATTTATTATGGTAATGAAAAGCAAACTGAATTAGTTATAACAGTGACATTGAACTAGATAGCAGTCATTCAGTCTTTTTTAACAAATATGGTATGCTCTTGTTAAATTTAATAACTGTTAATCAGTTACCCCCTTACTTATAAAAACTTGTGTTGCTTAGCTACCGATTAAATATCACCTGTCCTTGTCATTTCTATTTTAATGAATAGAGATGGCAAGTGACTTAAGAGCTATTTAAGATAAGTAACGTCTAATCAATGTTTATAAGTAAGGCCCTTATTGATTAAAACAGGAAAATATTATATTTTATTCGGATAGTACTGTACCTAAATAACCTTTGCAGTTTTAAATTATGGAAATTATATTCAAAGAGTAAAAAGGAATAACCCAAAAAAATAAAAAAGGTTATCAGAAACATGTGGCTGGCGACTAAACGTAGGTAGGAGTTTTTTTTTTTTTTGTAACGGCAACATTATTTGTTTATTCAACAATGCGCCATACGCCATCAGGAATGCTGGTTTTTTTATTAATAATCATAAATACTTTCACTAAAAGTCGCATTTCTGCTGTATCGTTTATATATGTCATTTGGAGAACCATTTTCGCGCGTTTTCGTACAATAATATATTGATATGTCTACTACATCACGCCACGTGTAAATACTATCAACTTCCTTCTAGGTCATTAACAGCTGATTCATTAATTTATACAGTTCTGCACTCTATTTTAAAAGTGCTAAAAATCATAATTGTTTGAACATTTTCGACATGTTTTTTTTTCGTACATACGATCACGCGATCATCACGCTATACACTCACCTAAATAATATCTAATGGGGTCATCGTCACTCATTCATATAGATAGGAAATCGATACTAATGTTATAAGCACTTCTGATATTTGTCTCATCACAGCTCAACACGATGAGATTATATTAAAATGCATTAAACATTAAGCGCACATTGCACATTTCGACCAACACACACAAATTTGAAACACAACAATTGGATTTTTTTATTGATTTCGCTATCTGACGCCGCTCGCACACTGGAATACGTAAATGAGCAGTGAGAATAAACAGACATGTAGAACGTGCAAGCGATACCAACGGTTGGAAATGAAAGCGGCGTAAGCGCGTCGCGCGATAAAATGACGTTTGTGTGACGAGCCAACCCGCTCGGAACCAATGCAGTGTTGAGCCCGCCAGACGTTTCGCCTCAGTCCGACGCGCACGCTTCGCCGGCCGGCCATTCTTACCCAAATATCGTACAAAATTCCGTGTCAATTTAACTCCTACTGCTTTTTAAACTTATTTAATATCGTGTACAAAATAAGTGCATTTTCAAGTGTCGTCGTTATAGTTTTAAGGTTATAAACTGCACATTCCAACGTGGTGTTCTGTGAATTGGGTCATGGTGTACAATTTATACGTTTCTCTGTAAGTATTACTTTTTAATTTTTCGAAAACTGTATGTGAAATCAGAGTAGTGTTGGCGGTGCACCTTAATTTAGTACGGCTCGATTAAATCGATTATTTTTAGTCGACATCGAGTTCAAAACTTTGTGTCTATTTTTAAAATTCATTCCTTTTACATTCAAGTGTATTTTTTCTTTCATATGTTCCAACAAGCAAATTGGATTACCTACACATTCCACGTAACATCAGAAATGTAACTAATGTCGTAACATACGGTTCTTACAAACCGACAACGTATTCTAATAAATGCTTGTAATATTTTTCGAACTGCCAATACATTTTCTACCTTCACATGTTTTTAAAAGAAATATCTTTTGTCTTTGCAAATCTTTTGTGCTTCATCATACCCAATACGGCAATAACCGTCACTCACATCTGTACCATAAATCGAGCAGTATTTAAACGCATACAATTTTTATTAATGACATCTCGAATAGACGGTTAAACTTTACCTTTTACTTTAATAATTTAGTGTTGAAGAATCGCTATTTCGCGTGAGCAAACTTCATTGTCTTCGCTAACGTGTTTCTTCTTGTTAAAAATTACCTGACACGTCTTACAATACAAACACGGTGGGAGTTCAGTTGCGTTATGAATAGCCATAACTAACTGCTCAACGTGAACTGACTACGTTACCGTGGGGAGCAAAAACAGTCCAGCTGACGAAAATAATGATGTTACCGAAAGTGTTAACAAAAAAATTGAAGATGTGGGTGAAAGCAGGCAATTTTAACATCAAACATAACATACAAATTTAAAAACTGGTAGAATTAAAAACAAAACTTGAAAAGTAGTCGACATTACTCGAAATATTCGGAACACACTTTTTAATATTGCTGTTGCAACAAAATTGTAAAGGAATACCACTCCAAAGATCTCAACACGTTTAATTTCAAATAGCAAGGTTACTTTCTTGCATTTTATGGAACTGTGCAATGCACAAGAGTCTCAAATGAAAAGGAATTAATATAGCATTACTCTGTTACTCCGTTATTTAAGGGCAACTATTTTAAAACAACGTTTAAGTCATTGAAACAAAGCTTTTATTCCGTTAGCAGCTGATACGAAAATAACTTGTGTGATTCACTGTTGCCAGGGAAGAGCATCCTACAATGGCAATATGTTGTATAGGGATGCATCGATACGCTTTTTCACCGATACGATACCGATACCGATACTCTTATGAAAATATCGGCGATACCGATTCCGATACCGATACGCTTATTGTGAATTAAAAAATTAAGATAAAATAAATAAAACACAAGTCAGATGTAAAAACTAGTGACATAGGTTTATATTAGATAATTATACATTATAGTAATTAAAATTAACATTAATAAGATTTTTCTTTAAAAATAAAGTACCTAAGTACCTACTCAGATTCCACAGAACTCATTTGGAAACTAAAGTACTTCTGCGCAATTTTTTTCTAGTTTGGTTATAAGACATCATTGCACCATAAAACGAATGGATCTGCATCTCTCGATATATTGGGAGCCCTTAGGTATCTCTCGACTTACCCTACATTTTTAAATAAAAAAAGTATCGTTGAATCGGTCATAAAATATCGTCGATACCGATATATCGGCTAACCCGATGTATCGCCGATATATCGGTATCGGTATCGGCATCGGATGCATCGCTAATGTTGTACTAAGTTTCCTTATTCTAAGTTCGGACAGTGATCTGCGTTTAGGAGAATAACATCTTATTCTTTTTGTTGAATGTCATCGGACCTATAGTTGATTTGCTGGATGATTTCATTTGTCTAGATAGAAATAGTCAAGACGATAATTTATCAGTATCTGTCTCATCAAGATATTATGTACCTACGTACAACATTTAAACTAATCTCTTTATCTCGAGAATCATAATCGTGAGTAATAAAATCGTCATTATCATCTCTATTGTATGGTCCCAATTTGTCTGCTGTGTTGCTACAAAAAATTGATAGTTCAACTTCCTAGGCCTCCAGAATCCAATAAGTAGATGAAGTGTGAAGCCAAGTAAGATTGGTTATCAAATATTTCGGCTATATTACCCGTAACTACAGTCAGACTTACAGATGTCAGTTGCAACTTACAACAAGACAAAGAGATTTTTTATTAAAATAATCGAAAATAATATATAAACCCAGTAGAATTTATTTAGTCCGCGTTGAAACTTATCAAATATCATTATTATAACAATTAACAGTAGAATATTTACGCTTATAATTGTAATCGTACAAATTAAACGACCGTAAAAATAAATATTGAAGGTATGCCTTCGGTTAGTTAAACTATTATTCGTTAAGTACACGAAACTCGTTTTAACTATGCCGTCTGATGAAGGTCTTATGTTAATCTAAAGGTTTCAAGAAGTATCCGACAGTTAAATTAATCTGAATACATTAACACAGTTACAATTTTTGTTAAGAAATACGGCTTTGTTTTAAGTGACCTGATTCTATCATTCCGACTCGTAGTCCGAAGAAAAATGTATGACTAGGTAGTCTTAATTTTAGTATTCGTCGTCGATTACATTAATTCAGAAACAAAAAAATATACATTCTTGTAGATGAAGATGTAAATGCAAAAGAGAGTGTAGGTATATGAACCAATGCTTTATGGAGTATAGAACACCGATACAGAAAGTTATAAGTTTAATTTTTTTAAATAATTCAAAACTGAATGAATCAAAGATTTGTCTTGTTAAAACTCTAAACCCATTAAAGTCACGAGTCATTCAACAGATAATTTAAACACACAGAATGAAAGTATAAATAAGATAATTTACGCAACGTTTATAATACCTACTGATGAATCACAATATTTGGTTTTCGATAAGGAACGAATGTCAATACAGACAAAGAGGACGATTGTGCCTTTTAAAGATCGATCTACTCTGAACTAATTTGTATCGGTAACAAAACTGATCTTAGCAACCTGTATATAAGGTCTATTCTTCAACTGCCTGCTCTTGATTCATGTTATTAATTTGTTACAAACTCAATGATGTACATCATTGAGTTTGTAACAAATTAATAACATGAATCAAGAGCAGGCAGTTGTGTTATTTATGAATAAATTAGGATTGCTATAACAACTAAAACCAAAACCTGTTTTTTATCAGATTTTGATTTCGGCACACTTCTTCTGCACTATGAAGGAACCAAGCAATATTCTCTCTTCTATTCCTTTCTGTTTACATCATCAATTTTTTTTTATCATTCATATCGTTCATGGAATCGATTCAATACTGTTTTCTACAACGCTTCCATCTATTATCTATATCTCTTACCCTCTTTGAATACCTGTTTCATCAACTCACACGATGTCTGGAAGGTGTAAGACAGAACATTCTAGAACTCTTCAGACGCAGTTTGTACGTGTACGTTGCAGCAATGTTTTTTTTTCGTGCACTGTTAGCTTGTTATTGTCCATTGTCAGCTGTGGATATTTTTAAACTGTGTTATTATTAATTGTGGTTTAGGGAATTGTAACGGATGTGACATTTGTTGTGGTAGGTTTGATATTGACCCTTGATAGTCCATTTTAATTATTTTGGCAAATTTATTTCGTTTCTTAGTATATATTTAAAGGCATTACCAATTTCACTCGTGGTGTAGAAATGTTACAAATTATTGTATTCATTCCTATTGCTGTATACAATTAAGTGCATCGAAACTTCAACGTAAACTACTCCAAAAGGAAGCCCGTTTGCTTATTTGCAAGATTGATCGAAGTATGCAAGTTGAAAATTAAATTTAATAACCACTAATACATACTACTGTAATAACTAATTTGTTCTGACATATTGAGTAATCCTGAACAAGTCGAGAGACATCCAGGATGTGATAATAATAATTTGTCAAACATGTGATTTCTGGCCGTAAGTACACTGAGACATAGCAAAACTAATATTGATAAAAAACCAATTTCAGTGAATTAAAATTCATGATAGTAGTTACTAAGGAGTTTTTAAATTAAGTCGTTTCACAATGTGAATCAAATCTTAGCGTGATGTTGACCATATGGCCTTTCGATTCGCATAGACTTTCGATTGCATGGAGTAAATTGAGCAGTCAATTTGGGACTCTAAAAGTTTTTAATAGTCGTTCTATTTTGGTGTACCTACTAAAAACTTGATTGCACAAGATTATATCTTTGTATCATATTGCATAACTGGCAAAATGTGGGTGTATTATTGCATTGCTTCTGCATAACCCTTCGCAGACAACGAGCGCCCTGCTGACTTTTTTTATGCAATCCTTTATCTACGTTTTATTCATCAACATTGTCTGATGGGCCGTTAGCTTTAAGTCAGTCAAGCAACTCATTTTTTATTGAACTCTGAAGTCTCAGTTCTGTTCCCACACCCGATTAAGACAGTCCCTTTCTCAGTCCCAACTTTAGCCCCCGTGATATTTGATCGGACCTTACCTGCTCCGTTCATTCCACAGGGGATTATCTTGGGTAATAATCCTCATAATTGTTCGCTGTGTTTAGTAAAAAGGGCACAATTTAAATGGTTATTTATAAGAGCATTATAATATGTCTCGGAAAGTTATGCTGTGTTTATTAAATGCTTGCTTCTTCATTAATGTTCATTGGAGAGTGAAGAAACCAAGGAATGTTTAGTGCGTGCAATAAAAACTGAAGAATTTAATTAATTGATAGATTGCCATCTACTTGAGTGGCTTTGTTTGAAACTAATAAGTGTTATAAAATATATTGCTATGACGTTAATAGTATCATCGTTTAATGGGTTTAGCTTGTCAACAAGGAATGGAAGATTTCAAGGGGAATTACGAAGAATGCTTTGCGTCTTTTCTATAGGACTAGATGCAATACAAAGATAGCTAAAAAGACATGTTATCCACATTATTGATTATTTAATAAGATTCAGCACTGTCTGATTCAAACAACAATTTGGGCTTCGTAACAACTTTTATAAAAAACATTTTTTTTTGTGTAGGCACCAGGTATTTCATGTATTTGTGATGATGTCGGAAATTACAGTGCAGTTTAATCCTTCAGACCTTCATTAAAACTGGGAATATGTATTTAAAATTTTGGAAGAGAAATGCAAAACCGCAAATAATGTGCGAATGGTAAAGTATTGTTTACAGTTAATGTGCAAAATATTTTTTCACATGTCTGTGATGCAAATCATGAAAGCGTTGAATATTTCAGTAAAATTAATATGGAATTTCATAAACGAGAATAGTGATGACAGATTTAGTATCACTATTTAAATATTGGTGTGAATGACCGCACCGCGATATTTATGAATTAGCTATTTTTGGTAGTCCTATGATAACGATCCCGACTTACGAGCTGGTTAAGTAGCTGTAGGTCGTGGTTTCGAACCCAAATAGGTACACTCGGCTATACATCAGCCTGCCAGGGTCGAGAGATTTTCTCATCTGGTAACCGTGACCCTGAAACATGCTCTTTGCTCATTCCGGGATTCCCGAACTTCCATCGAAAAGAACATTATTATCCTACTAGTATAAACGCTTTGCAATAATAGCGTTGTTTCTATTAATGAAAGATTTTTTGATAAAGGATGAAAAGGTTTAGAGATTACGTTCCACACATAAGTACATAAGAACATAAGTGCTTCATAGGAACTTTGATCTTTCACATCAACATCCATAAGATTACCTTGACGCCTAAGCGGCTTCGTTGTAAGCATGTACAATTATTTCTTTAAAAATTCAAACTGAATAAAAAAGATGACAAATACCTATACATTATATGAACTTCTCAAAACTTTCTTGCTGTTTATAATCCACTAGCTGACCCCGGCGAACTTTGTTCCGCCTTAGAGGCAATAAATGAGCAGATTTTCGATTTTTTATTAGGATATCAAATATAATTCTAAAAAATCTAGTCAAACATCAATGATTCTTTATTAGCCATGTATTTTGGTGCATGGGTTGCACTGTTCAGTGAAGCACGTTGTGATAGACGACATTTTTTGTTTTATTATCACGCGAAAGAACAAATAACGCAGATGGTCATTCGACCCCTGAACATGCCACATAACATATATCTAACTGGCCATGTGAAAAACATGGATTTTCTGTATTCAGACCACAAACTTTCAAGCATCGGCCTAGTGATTTGTTAATGGTCATGGCGAATGCAAGACGGCGGATCGGAAATTGAGGTCGTTTAAACTCAAACGGCATAATTATCGTTTGGGATCCTCGAAATAAGAACTTCCTCACCTTCGAATTTTCCTTTGAGTATCGTCGCGTAAATCACATTGTTCATCAATTTACTTACCACCAAACGCGTTCTGTTGCACAGCTTTGGTTGGTTTATATTTCGAAGCATGATGACTACGAAGCCAACCTTCATTCGTAATTTTATTTTGTGCGGTGGTAAGCCAGGCATAACCAAGGAGTTTTAATTCAATTGGAAAGTTGGTGGCTCAACGCAACTGACATTTTTTTTTAAGCGTGGCAAAATCATCATGTGAGTCCTCCCACCCAGGGCAGAGCGGGAGGGACTGTCAGACTTGTATTGACTAAAATCCACGGTGTCCTTCAATAGCCCTTTACGTTCCGGGGTCACGGTAAATCGTAAGTCCCGCGATCCCGGCAGGCTTTGGCCTTCTAAAGGGGGGCCCCGTCATAATGCTGACACTCTTTGAGGCGCGCGTGGAACACAACGCGCCGTCGACCCGGGCATGGTCCAAGGCGGACAGCGAGTCACCCATTACTCGCCGCCGGCATGCCCCGAGCCTACGGTGGCTGGAGATCTGGTGACGTCCGTCACCGTAGGCTGTACTGTAGTGTCCACTGCGGCTGGGGTGGAGGGAGGACGTGTCCTATCCCTCACGCGGTGCGCCTCCTCCTTCCATAGCATGACTGCTTCGCAGAAAGAGGCGACCGCTTCCCACTCCGTCTGCCGGGCGCGAGAGATCTTCGCCTATCGCCGTCGTGAGGACACGGCGGTGCTCTGCCCAAGCGGGGCAGTCCTGCACCGTATGCTCCACCGTGTCCTCCAGGCGATCCTCGCAGTGGTGACACCCAGGCGTTTCTTCGTCGTATGGTTGTATTGAATTTATGCAGTTCTAGTACATTTTTTGGGTATTCAGTATTCACCGAAATACTTTTTGAGCATTGAAGACCGGTGGGTGCATGCCGGGCGGCATGAACATATTCTTCATGTTTTCCTAGTACTTTTTGTTCAGATCCCTTATTCAATTTCGGCACCAAGACCTTCATCGTGATCATGTTAATACGTTTTATATCACGTCTCACGGAAACAGGATAAAATTTGATCGTCTTGGTGGCGGCATGGCATTGATAATTATGATAATATCGACACAATAAGCTTAGAAACTCAATACAAACACATCGCCCGGTCAATTATTGACGTTTTGATTGATAAATTTTTCTTTTTGCTGTCATTCCATGTCAGTTGCGTTTTATTATACCACGTTTTATGTCACGTCCCACGGAAACGGGATAAAATAAAACGAAATAAAAAAAGGTGAAAAGTATCCTATATGTTGCTCCTGGTTCTAAGCTACCTCCCCATCAATTTTCAGCCAAATCGGTTCAGCCGTTCTTGAGTTATAAATAGTGTAACTAACACGACTTTCTTTTATATATTTGGACGATTGCGGGCGTGCGGAATAATACTCGGCAATGTTTATAATAACGTTTGTATTGATATAAGCGCAAGCAAAGGTTTACAGGGGCGAAGATGAAGAAGAGATGAAGTATAGCGAGAGTTGAGAAGATTTAGAGTAAGGAAGAATATAAATCAAAGATCTAGGTGATAGCGAGAATGAAATATAGGTTTACGATAGACTATAGCAATAACGCGGTAGCGAGCCAAAGCGGCGTGGATTCGCGATGGAGGCGTCTAGTTGACTGGCCGGTGGTCGGCGTCGTCTGCGGCTGCAGCGGGCTGCGGGAGGCGGTGCGGCGTGCGGAGTCCGGGGTGAGGTAAGCCAACAGGTTTCCGCGGCCGGGCGGCGCTCGCGCACGCCGACGAGGCGCGCGCCTTCGCGCCGACATGAAGAAAAGGGTTAAGCAGAACTTGCGCTGTAACTATGAAATTTAATGTAAGTTTGTGGGTCAAGAATGTTGACGCCACAGTACCCCCTTACGAATAAAAGGGTCATATTAAGGAACAAATCGTTCAGGGAACCTGACTTTACGTCCTGAACGGGTAGTCAGTATTGGTTGCGTCTCCTGCGTATCGTGACTTTGTGCCTCCACATCCTCACGCCAGGTATACGCAGGCTTAACTCGGTCAATTGAAACTTTTACAGTTTTATTGTTGAGCACAATATCAATTGTCTTTGGACTTCTTGAAACGACCTTATGAGGGCCACTGTAAGGTGGTTCTAACGATCCTCGCAGCAAATCTTGGCGTAAAAACACGTGTGTAGCGGTACGTAAATCTTTGTGCTCAAATACTTTATGCTGCGCATGGTCGGATGCTGGTCGCGGTCGTAATTCGGACATTTTCTGTCGTAATTGACTGACAAAATCTGGGTAATCTACCTTGTAATTGGTTATGGTGAAAAACTCGCCAGGGACACGTAACTGCTCTCCAAACACCAATTCAGCTGATGAGCACTGCAGGTCCTCTTTGTATGCTGTGCGTAGTCCTAGGAGAACTATAGGAAGAGAGCTAACCCAATCCTTTGTACCATGCGTCATTATAGCAGCTTTGAGGGTGCGGTGTAGACGTTCAACCATGCCATTGCAGGCTGGGTGATACGCTGTCGTCCTCGCCAATTTGATTCCATATGTCTCTGCTAGATGTTGGAATAAGTGCGATTGAAATTGTCTACCTTGGTCCGTGATTACCTTCTTCGGGCAACCATACCGAGCGATCCACTCCGTCACGAACGCCTTCGCCACAGTCTCTGCTGTCATGTCAGGAAGCGGGATCACCTCAGGCCATCTGGTAAACCTGTCGGTTATGGTAAGACAGTATTTAAAATTGGATGATACTGGAAGTGGGCCAATTAGGTCCATATTGACCTCTGCGAAACGAACATCTGGTATGTCAAATTTACCAAGAGGTGATGTAGTATGCCTTGTCACCTTTGACTTCTGACATGGAATACACTCTCTAACCCAAGCTCGAACATCTTTCCTAAGGGAAGGCCAAATATAACGCTCACTGACCATCTTGATGGATGCCCTTGCTCCGGGATGGCTTAGGCTGTGCAACGCTTCGAACACACGGCGTCTATGGGTAGCTGCTACAAAAGGTCTGTGTTTGGACAAAGAAACATCACAATACATTTGTACTTTTGAATTTGGTACTTGCGCTAACTCCAGTTGCAGCGAGTGGTTACCCTTTAGAAGTTCTAGCAGCTCTGGATCATCACGCTGCGCAAGGGCAAGCTCAATGACGTCCACTGGCGCGGTAACTGCCTCGATTCGAGACAAAGCATCTGCCACCTGGTTGTCCTGCCCCGAAACGTGTTGTATGTCAGTGGTAAACTGCGAAATAAAATACAGTTGATTAATTTGTCGCGGTGAACCTTGTTGGTCTTTCTTTTTGAAAGCACTTATCAGCGGCTTATGATCGGTATAAACAGTGAAATTTCGTGCTTCTATCATGTGACGAAAGTGTTTGATGGCCTCATAAATTGCAAGGAGTTCGCGATCATAAGCGCTGTATTTTTGCTGTGTGGGGCTCATCTTCTTCGAGTAGAAGGCTAAAGGCTGCCAGACGTCATTTACTTTCTGCTGTAAAACGGCTCCTAAAGAAACATTGGACGCATCTACTACCAGAGCCAGTTGCGCATTCGTAACTGGGTGAACCAGCAGAGCTGCATTTGAAAGGCTACGCTTGCAGCGCTCAAAAAGTTCTAGTAACTGTGGAGTCCACTTCACTGGTTTTGATCCTTTCATACCTGGTCCTGCCAATAAATCATTAAGTGGGGCCTGTAGTTCAGCAGCGCCCTTCAAGAACCGCCTATAAAAATTGAGCATCCCTAAAAATCTTCTCAAGCATTTGATCGTCTGAGGTGGTGGGAAATTTTGTATGGCCTTTATTTTCTCCTCTAATGGGCGTACTCCTCCAGCTGAAACAGTGTAACCAAGAAAAGTTACCTCGGGCTGACCGAACTTGCACTTAGCCACATTGATGACTACGCCGTATTCTTGAAGGCGGGAAAACAGTTTGCGTAGATGTTCTTCGTGCTCCTGCGTATTTCTAGAAGCTACTAGAAGATCATCAATATATGGGAAACAAAAATCCAGATCGCGTACCAAACCATCGATGAAACGCTGGAACGTCTGTGCAGCGTTTCTCAGCCCAAACGACATAAAGGGAAATTCAAACAAACCAAACGGTGTCGTGATGGCTGTCTTCTCAATATCCGCCGGATGTACTGGTATTTGTTGGTAAGCTTTGACCAAGTCTATGACAGAAAAGATGGTGCTTCCATGTAAGTGCTGTGAAAAATCTTCAATATGACGAACCGGGTATCTGTCAGGCACTGTCCTTGCATTCAGCGCTCGGTAATCGCCACAGGGTCTCCACGTGTCGTCATGCTTCGGCACCAGATGTAAAGGTGATGCCCAAGGTCCGCTGGAGCCACGAGCTGTTCCCTCCTTTACCATAGTTTGAAATTCAGCCTTGGCTATCTTCAAACGATCTGGTGCTAAACGTCGTGGCCTGCAGAACACGGGTGGGCCGGGGGTGGTATTAATAAAATGGACGGTAGAATGACGTACCTCCCTTGGTGCACCAGATGGACGTGAGATGTCTGGAAACTCTCGCAGCAGCTCGTGGTACCGAGAAGTACCGGTAACAGCTTTGATGCTGGGTAACTCGGTCTTCGCGACAGCTCCGCTAACAAAGAGGTTGGTCAAACCATCAATCAACCGATTATTGTAGCAATCCACTAAAAGATTATAATGCGAGAGAAAATCATACCCAATTATCGGTTTTGAGACATCTGCGACGACAAACTTCCAACTAAACTCCCTCCGAAGTCCTAAATTCAGCTGCAAATTAATATATCCGTATGTAGATATAACAGAATTATTAGCTGCGCTAAGGTCATAATTTACACGTGTCCGCTTTTCATTTAAATAATGGCGAGGGTAGACACACAGATCGGAACCCGTATCAACAAGAAAATGTTTTCTAGATTGCAGATCGGTGATGAATAAACGGCTGGAAATACTGCAGCAATCGCTCGCCGTCATTAGCGACTGGCGTTGGCGTTTTCCGAAACGAAATTGCAAGGCTTGTTGCAGTGATGCGCTCTATTCCCAAATGTGTCATGGTACCAACATATATCGCGGTTGTCCGCCATTTTGTAAGTGCGGCCTCGTGAATTACTCCTTGAACGGGAAAATCGTCGGTTACGACTCCTATCTGGCCTACCTGCCCGAGTTCGTCGTTCTACCGTAGTGGTCAACTCATCAAATTTCCGCGTGAGACTGGCTATTTCAGTACGCATTACCTCAAGTAAGCTCCCATCAGAGGACGAAGTACTCGCGACCTGGGCCACCGGGTTCACCGGTGCTATCTCCAATACCCGGTCAGCCAGCTCCGCAACAGCTTCCAGTGACGTGGCAACCTGAGAAGCTATGATTGCCTGCAGACTCGTGGGCAGCCGGCTGGTCCAGATGGTGCGCACGAAATCCTCTGGCACCCCAGGGCCTGCCAGGCTCTGCAGGTGGCGAAGAAATGCGGACGGCTTGCGGTCCCCAAGCTCCTCGTGGATAAGGAGTTGTCGCACCTTCTTTTCCTGGGAAACTGACAAACGCCTAATTAGTTCGGATTTAAGCTTCTCATACCTATTGGATGCCGGAGGATTCTCTAAAATATCTTCTAGCTGGGCCGCGACGGCAGGCTCCAAGTTACTCACTACAGTATAATACTTAGTCGCATCAGACGTTATATTGGACAGGGCAAACTGGGCTTCAATTTGAGTGAACCATACATTTGGTTTCTCTTGCCAAAAAGGAGGAACGCGTACTCTAACCTTTGCTATCTCTGCTGATCCCAGTGCAGCAACCAGCGCTTCAGTCAATTCATCCGCCATCTCGCAATTACTTGCAGAATATTTTTTTTCCGACGTCAACGTGTCCTTCGCGAACGTTCCGGAAGCTTCTATGACGTCGTGCGGTCACGCGGTCGCGCTATACGTTAGCTACGCGGCGAATCACGTCGGGGTCACCACTTTTGGACGATTGCGGGCGTGCGGAATAATACTCGGCAATGTTTATAATAACGTTTGTATTGATATAAGCGCAAGCAAAGGTTTACAGGGGCGAAGATGAAGAAGAGATGAAGTATAGCGAGAGTTGAGAAGATTTAGAGTAAGGAAGAATATAAATCAAAGATCTAGGTGATAGCGAGAATGAAATATAGGTTTACGATAGACTATAGCAATAACGCGGTAGCGAGCCAAAGCGGCGTGGATTCGCGATGGAGGCGTCTAGTTGACTGGCCGGTGGTCGGCGTCGTCTGCGGCTGCAGCGGGCTGCGGGAGGCGGTGCGGCGTGCGGAGTCCGGGGTGAGGTAAGCCAACAGGTTTCCGCGGCCGGGCGGCGCTCGCGCACGCCGACGAGGCGCGCGCCTTCGCGCCGACATGAAGAAAAGGGTTAAGCAGAACTTGCGCTGTAACTATGAAATTTAATGTAAGTTTGTGGGTCAAGAATGTTGACGCCACATATATATAGATTATTATTCTTTACTTTTTCATGTTTTCGTTACCACTGATGGAAAGTCCCCAGGGTCGGACTACTCCAAGACTACTCAGACTGGCTCTCGGCTCCGCAAGCCCCGCAAGCAAAACCAGTAAGAGATTCCGAGCATACTGAGGCCGGCAAACACCACTCACACAACAAAAACCCTGATGTTGTTTTTTGAAATTGTGTGAGAAAACACAACCGTTGTATGGTGGCCTGGTGGGACTTTAGCAATAGCCGAATCTACAAAGTCAAGGTGAAGGTCAAACCTAACCACATCAGACGTTAGTTTACCTCTCTATCGTGTGTTTTGTGCGTCAATCGAATCAAAGTTAATGCACAAAATACATTAGATTTAAAAGGCAGCACTCAGCTTTGATCGCTTATTTACGAACTTGCACATTCTTTGGTTAGACCGTAGATCTGTCAAAGTGTAATAGGTATTATAGTTTCGGTTTCACTATCTTTTATACCCGCAGCATTGCCCAGGTGAAGCTAAGCATAATACCGGGATGAGTCGACGGCGCGTTGTGTTCCACGCGCGCCTCAAAGAGCGGCAGCATGATGACGGGGCCCCCCTCTAGAGGGCCAAAGCCTGCCGGGGTCGCGGGACTTATTCCATTACCGTGACCCTGGAACGTAAAGGGCTAATGAAGGACACCGTGGAATTTAGTCAGTAGAAGTCTGACAGTCCCTCCCGCCCTGCCCTGGGAGGGAGGACTCATTTGATGATTTTACCACGCAAAAAAAAAACATAATACCGGGATGAAAAATATCATAATTATTAATCCAGGTTAGATACTATCTTATTTGCTTCTTTAAGCCTCCTGCAGACACACGCCATTAATCGCGCTGCGACAACGAGCCAAGCTAATTTCTACTCTAAAAATACTGCGAATGGACTGCGACATGTCGCCCCGCGCGATTAATCGCGTGTGTCTGCAGGAGGCTTTATCCAAATCCGTATAGTAGTTTTTGTGTGAAAGACAAACAAATATCATTCTTCACAAACTTTCGCATTTATAATATTAAAATTTTATTTATTTCTGTCGACTTCAAAAAATTAAGTTCAGAAGTAATCGAAAGCGAAGTTATGTCAATGGTTAGTTTCAATACAAATATAATTTAATTCCGTTCAAAGTAGATCAACAAATAAATAATAAATAAGGAGATATTTATGTTAACAGCAATCGGAACTTTATCCAGACATAACTTGGGGCAGGTAAATAAAACATTAATAAGTCTTCAAGTTGATAACTACGTAAATACAGAGTTTATAAGTATTCCCTAATTATCTGTAAGGCAATTTATTTATTTGACTTATTCTTCGATCGATGAAGAACTACTTGATGTCTTACCAACTTTTTTTATCGTGGTAAAATCATCAAATGAGTCCTTCCACCAACGGCGGGACGGGAGGGACTTCAGACTTGTACTGACTAAAATCCACGGTAATCCTGTAATAGCCCTTTACGTTCCAGGGTCTGAGACAACCCTGGGACATGATTGTACTAGGTACCTTGAAAAAACATTTGAGAGAGTGGAGCAACCGGACCCAGTGCTCGTTAGATAAGGGTTGTCCTAATTCTACCAATTATAAATAGCTAATAGTACAACGCCTGTCACAATATCTAATAGCTTATGATATTACTAGAGACAATATCAATAATAAACTAGATAACCAATAAGCTATTAATAAAGACGCAATAAATATGATTCCATAGTGAGATTATCCAGAAATCAATCGTAAACATTATGATAACATTATTACTATGATGAAAGTGCTATCATTGCATTTCATGGGCAGAAAAATAATCAACTTTAATCAGTTTAACCTTTCGTTGTTAATGAGGAAATGACGGTAATAAATTGACAGATTTACTGTGATTGTATCGAAGAAGGAAAAAAACAAGGATCAAAAGAAAAATACTATTTCAACTTTAAACATTTTGCCATTGATAATGGTTCAAGACTGAAATAGAAGCTAGCGACACATCGAGCACTTAAAGAGGCTGTTCCTATTCTGAATATGGATTAAAAAAATTGCAATTTGTCAAGCCAAAGAAAATATTTGACAGCTAATTGCGACGTTGCCAACTTTCACAAATCACTCTATCCAAATCAAAGTGTGCTGTCATTTTGAGCACTAAACACATACAAGTGTGTACATTTTGAACTTATTTACCTTATCAGACAAAGACATAACATTCCTTAGTACACGACAGTCTAAATCTTCTTACAAAAATATACTGTTTATATGCCTTGCATTGTATCCTTCTTAAAAACCAAAGTTTATACTCAGAGTCTAAGGTCAGATCTCGTTACTTTATTTTATATATTTTTCAACCAAGGTCAAACACAGTCACCTCATTCAAGCTCGGGTTTTAAGGTTTAACCAAACAATTCAATCCATTGAGACGATAATCTTGAGGTTGTGTCGGCAATTAACGGTAATTAATAAGATAAAGCTTAATTTATTACCTCAGTGAGATATGATTTATTAATGTAAGCATATAGATAGCTAAATACTAAGTATTTAAGACTCGTTTTATGATGAGGTTAGCCGGAACATTTTGATCTGTAATTCTAATTATTCATTCATCTTTACATAGGCTTATAAGTACCTACTTAAAATAAAAATTTACCCCTCACCACAGATTACATATTATTATGAATTTCTCTTGTATCGTGGGTGCGTTTACAAACATAACTCGTAAATAAAGTGAGTAGATTTAAGTAAACGTTTATTTTTATTGAAATAACCTCTCTTGTAACGCTGCATTATGATTAATGCATATCTTTGGATGATGGCTACATCCCGATTCAACACTATCGCATTTCAATAACTAAACAAAATAACATCTCAAAAGTGCCGCCACACCACAATAATTTACATTTTCATACATTAGAGTCTCGTTTCAACATTAATTTATGAGAAAATGACCAACTACCCCCAGTCCCCCGGATTGCGTCACAGATACTCAAAAATGAGTCATGTCAAATGACGTCACTAATGGACGCTCTTTTAATGCATCCCACTCCGTTATCTGTACCTATCCATCCATATAAGTGGCGATAAGGGGATTACAATATTAGCCCTAATTGTTCATAAGCAGTCGTGCATGTTATGTGCTAAATAATTTGGCTAGTAACCGCATCGTTTCTGAGTTAATCATAAAATATTATACCTACCTGGAAATATACAGAATCAACCTAGAATGTTCACACAGCTGAAACACAAGCCTTCCCTCTGTGAAAGGGAATGGTCTGGACGTGGTAGATCCACGCGGGTCCAGAACGACTTGATGTCACATTACTTAATTTTTTTATTTCTTGGACTTACCAGTTTCCTCTCAATTTTTTCCTTCGCCATTTTGAAAGCAGTGATAATGAATTGCAAATAGAAATGCGTCGGACTGGGATCCACAATCTTCAACTTGTAAATGGGGGTCAGGCCGTTACCACTCAGCCACAACTGCTTTACCACTGCTCCCTTGAAAGCTATCTGTAATTTAAGGATTTTTATCAAGTGGTTTGTGGTGATCTAGCAGTCGTTCGTAAAACTATTTTTAGCTGAATTACGAAGTGATGATGGCTTGTTGACAAGGCATCGCAGTTCTGCTATCTGGGCAGAACAGTAGCATAATTTCGAGCCACGTTAGGTAGTTCTCCAGAAATGCTATTCTCTAAGAAAACATCCCCACGTACAGCGGCGAAACCACAGCCAGTCCCCAATAGACTTTCAACTATAAGCTTAGCGCATAAAGTAGAAAATCTACTAAGCAAAACTGCAGTTTCGACGCGACGCTGCGTCTGCGCCAATAGCTCTGCTGATCTCTTTCCAACGGTCAATCTCAACGGAAACTACTCATTAACTCGGGAAATGTTATATTGTCCAAACGGGTGAATAAACACAGGTGTGTTCTCTATCCCCTCTTTCATATTTAATTTCTAATGGGATGGTAATCCGACACGTCATGGGAGACATCAATGGATCCCATTATTGTTTTACCATCAATCGAAATCGAACGGAATGTGTTCGAAACAAAACACGATCGCTTCTTCCACGCAACACGTACCCTCCATTTTTTTGTGATAGTAAAATCGGGTGCCCTCTATCTGGCAGAAACTTGTTGCTTCGAAACCTATTTGGCATAACTCACTTGGCATAAACTTTTTTAAACGAACATTGTTATGGTATAAAAAATATTTAATATAATTGTTTTTTGGCCTAATGTTTTTATGTCCGAATTTAAAATGGGATACTTTTAAGATGGCAGAATTGTATTGGGCATAATTACCTTTGTCAGAGTTACAATTTTGCATAATTTCATTTAGCATAACGTTTATTTAGAGCGCCGATTATTTGGCATAATTTGACTTAGCATACTACGAAGATCACAGAATTTCAATAGAAATAATTTTATTAGTCATATTGAAAAAAAAATTGTTTTAAAAAATCACTATGTTGTGCTACAAAAGTTAGTGACAGAAATGAATCGCTGCAAAACCGACTTCACGTAGTCTTGTCTGCCCTACCCTAGAGTGTAATTTAAACCCGCGAAGGCGCGGAGGGGCGAGGCGGCCCGCGAGCTGAGGAGCAGGTGGTTTTAACGCACACCGCCGCGGCTGAGGCTGGCCGGCGAAGCCGGCCAGCAAGCCGAAGCTGCGGTGGCGGGCGTAAAACCATCTGCGACGATTAGCTCGCGTGGGACCGCTGGAGCCCCGCAGCGCCGGAGCCGTGACAGAAGCCATGCCTGCTGCACGTTGCATGCTTGCTGCATGCTTGCTGCATGCCTGCTGCATGTTGCATGCTGCATGCTTACTGCATGTTTGCTGCATGTTTGCTGCATGTTTGCTGCATGTTTGCTACATGCTTGCTGCATGTTGCATGCTTGTATGCTGAATGCTTGCTGCATGCTTACTGCATTATCTTACTGGTAGGGAAATAAATAATTATGCTCAAAGTAAACTGTTTTATTGAGTGATAAATCTTCTGATTCTTCTGATTCTGGCTGTGAATTTTCTGCGATATGATGGTTCTACTTTTGATTATTATGGATATAAAATATATGCCAAAAGATGATTCTGGTTGTGAACTTTCTACAATATGATGGTTATACTTATTGATTATTATGGATATGAAATTTATGCCTAAAGATGATTCTGACTTACAAAATTATGGGTTTCGGTGTATGGTAAATGAGTGTATGCCAAACGATTTTCTGCGAAAAGAGGTTTATGCTATCCGTTGCTATGCAAAATAAAATTATGACGTAAAAAGTTCTGCTATAAAGGGTGGACCCAGTAAAATCGTCAAATGACTCTTTCGCCGGGTGGAACAGAAAGGACATTTTTTTGACAACCACACCGCACTGTTCCCAAATCACTGCAACTCCTGAAAGCCAGAATCAACAGTGGCGACCAGAAATGCGCAAAGACAATAAAGCTTGTCGGTGTTCGGGAGCAGGGAGAACTGTCAGGCTGTTACACATTTCAACCCTGTTCCCTCGATGACTTTTTGCTTTCCATAGCTACAATGCCCTTTAAAGCTATTGTCAAACAGACAGGCGAAGCGAACGCGAAGCGAATGCGATCCGAGTCCTGTCATATAGAAAAGCAAAGGCATTCCGATAGTCTAAGTGACAGGCTTCAAACAATTCCATACATTACAAACAAAAACGCTTCGCTACGCTTCGCGTTCGCTTCACCTTTCTGTTTGACAATAGCTTAAAGACGACAGTACCGCTTCCCACGTGACCACTATGTGATCCTATACTCCTACACACTCGTGTGATATACGTCACAATGTGTTGTACTTGAACTTTTGTGTGTCTTCATTGTTTCAACACTCACAGTGTTGCGACAGTCTGATATTGTACTCATTTGTGTCTCCTACCTTTATTGTGGGACACAAAGTATAAATTATGTCAATGTGTATACTTGGTATTTGCATTATCTTACATATCACACACGTGGTTTCTAGTTTCATCGCGGTTCTCATATGATTTTATTTTCGTTTCTTTTTTTTTCTTGATGTTGTTTTCGGAGTCGGGGGACTGTCTCTGGGATCGCGGAACTACATATGTAATTACAAACAAGTTACTGGATCGTTTTTAGCCAGTACGAGTTTGACAGCCCTTTCTGCCCCACCAGTGTGGGATGACACATTTGATGATTTTACCAAATAAACGCTAGTCATTTATTTAAAGACAGCACACAACTTACCGAGCTATATTTAACCTGTATAACCTGAACGTTCATTGTATTGGCAGACCATACAAAGCCAGTTCAAATAATGTTAGATTATGTTTGATGTGTCGCCGAGTGTACTTACTAGACGCCGAATCACATGAAAAAGAATTACCCGTTGTATGAAAAAAATGTTTGTATAATTTTACGCGCAGTTTTTACTGTATTAAAATTACGATAGCCAAAAATACACATTTATCAACATGCACAATTTTGAAGCAGTTGTGTTAATTATAGTGCACAATCATGCATATAATTAGTCAAACTCCATGTCAGCAATTCCGTGCCTCATCTGAACCTAAGTTATCTCACAACACTATCGAGTACTTTCTATCTACACTTATCGATATATCGATAAACCTATTTTTATCTTCACTTATCGACATTCAAGTTATTGAACTTGCATACAAAGCAATAAAATCAGCCTATTAATATACAAAGGAGCCTCAGATTGACTTTATCGATATAATAAAATTGTCTTTATTGTGTGACCCGGTCTTTGAGCATCCGTTTTGGTTGAGACGGCGGCTTTAATCGAATCGAGACCAGAATAAACGAGTCGATTAAAATCGAATACGAGTAGCAATGCTAAATAATAACAGCCGTAGTAAGGCCTTATATTCAAGGTTAAGTCGACTCTCGGAAAAAAAAGGGTTAATAAAAGTGTGCAGATGAAGCAACTTTTTGTCGATACTTACAGAGAAAATACATCTGAAAAAATATTAAGTAATCTACATAGCGTAAACTGGTTTAGCCATTTTTGTATCGGCATCGGCATATCACATAATAATATATACGTATACACCAAATCACCTCCTTATCGTTAAAACCATTTTGCTCCTAATTTTTTTCACAAATAAATAATTTGAATTTGAATTTGAATTTTTTTTTTACTTCTAACAAGAACCCAACCCAAACATTGAAAAGAAAGGGAAGTGCACTTCCCCGGGCAACGGCAACGCTAGCTACCTGTAATGGGCCTACCACACGCACAAGCTTCACCACAGTTCTGCCTGCGCAAGCTTCTCTCATGAAAAAACAATACACGGTCGGCAACACTGAACGCCCAACCACACACAGGCCGGGCTTGCGCAGGCAAAACTGTGATGAAGCTTGTGCGTGTGGTAGGCCCATAACCTGTGGTGACAGCTGAGCCTTCCCACTCGCAGTGATAGGTCTCACCAAGGCCGCCTGACTCGCGATCTCCATCAGGTCGGGAGTCAACGGGAACGGGAACAATTTTTACTGTGTTCCATCGGTACTTAGGAGTACCAGTTCTTTCTGAGTCAGCTCGACCTAGGTCTCATCTCCGATTTTGGCCAAGTTTGAGACCAAAAGAAAACCCTGTTCATAAAAGAAATCTAGGCAACAGAAAAATAAACAAAATAGGTTAAATTAAGTAAACATTTTCGATAATATTTGTTTAACTAATGTCAGTACTATCTTATCAACCTTTCAAAAGTTATTATAGTAAAAAAATCAAATAAAATCTCTTTGGGGATTTTGTTTTTATCTATTGTGTGTTTGGTTACTGTCCTCGATGTCCTCTGTGGAAGGTATATTAGGGACAAAATTAGGCATATTTACTGCAGTTTATTGATAAAATTCATTGAGAACAGTGAAACTTTATACAAAAAAGCAAAGTATATAGAAAATGATTCCAAAGTAAGTTTTATCTTTATAATCATCATTATTGCCAGTCTTGTGTAACCCACTGCTAATCCTACCGCCTTTTGTGCAATATCAACAATGTCTTAAATTGCATATATCAGACTTAATCCTCGATCTTCCGGGTATCGGCAGCCCATCAGCTATTTGTTCGTCACTTCTTCTGCGTATAATTTTAATACCTAGTAACACTGTGCCTTATTTTTCTTAGTGTATTTTTTATTACTCCTTCTATAAAAATAGGAAGTCTGTGTATCTGTGTATCTTTCTGACTGTTCGTCATCATCAGCCTAGAGTAGTCCACTTCTGAGCATAGGCCTCTCCAATCGCACGCCGGCTATACTCTCACCCAGCTATTACCGTCCATCTTGCGAAGATCATCCCTCCACCTTACCTTACGTCTACCCCAACGGTCATCGCTGTTATGGCTAATATGGCCTTTGGCCGGCCCATTGCCACTTGTTCCAGACCATGTTCTGACTGTTACATTTACACATTAACCAATTTGGATAACATGGTACAGAGATAGACAGTGAATGACCTGCTAACGGAAGTTTTTACCTTGGTAGTACGTTCCCGTGGGATTTTTGTAACTTCCTTCGTGATGTTAGTGATAAAACTAACTGCCATATAAAATATGTCTATTTTTAAACCAACATAAATATCTTTAGAGGCCAAACGCATTATTCAAAGACACAGCGTATTCATTCAACTGTGTGCTAATACATTCTGTTGCCATAAGCGCGGGAACTTGGATTCTCGAAAGTTCTAAATTCATAAATGTGTTTAAACCACGTGAATCTAAACAATTGTGGAGATTTTGCGGTTATTGACCACGAAGTATAATCAGTATGCTCTCGATTCTACAAATACGTCGAGAATACCGAAAATTCTCGATTCTTTCTCAATATTTCCCTACCTTCTGGAAGGGGAAGGGACTGTTAGACTCTTACTGACTTAAAGTCTACCTAGTTCCTTCGGTTGCCCTTTACGGTCCTGGGCCCCATGGCCCAGAGGGACTATCTAAGCGGGATACCATTATCCCGCTTAGATAGTCCCTCTAGAACTGGGAGCATACCTTAAATCAGCCAATAATGTTTCCACTGCTGAGACACAGGCCTACTCTCTATAAGGGAGGCTATAATCTACCACAGACCTGATGATTATTGGTATGTCGCATGTCTTCTTTTTAGTTCTAAGATATACCGATACACATTTAAAAAACAAACGTTGCCCCACCCTAGGAATTTCTCCTGGGTCGTATTCAAACATAGACTCACATACACAAAAACTCAGACTCGGAACAACTACTTGCACATCTAACTAAATCATATTTGTTCCGTTCCGGGGATCGAACAAGCGACACACTGTATCGAAATCAGTATATTATTCTATCTATCTATCTAAAGATACTTATTCCATGAGAACACACTACATCTTTATAATTCTATAGCGAAGATTGAAACTATTAAATAGTCAATGAGATCGAACAATAGGATCTAAATGGACTGTTTGGATTGTTCACGAGCTGCTCGAGTGCCATCGATAAGTAGTTTCATATTAAATGGCTTATGTAGACACGTGGCTGAATAATAAACAGCTGTATGTAACATCGACCGATGTTTGAAGTAAAGCTGCTCTCACAAACGTCAGGCGGCGGATGGGTGATGATCTGTTACATGATGAGTTTCCTTCGTGTTTCAGAAAGTGTGTCAAAAGGCTCTCGCGCCCGGCATTGGTTCTCGCGCCCGGCATTGGTCGCGGCCATGCTGCGGGGCGAGACGGAGTGGGAAGCGGTCGCCTCCTTCTGCGAAGCAGTCATGCTCGCGAAGGAGGAGGCGGGCCGCGTGAGAGAGAGGACAGTGTCCTCCCTCCGCCCCACCCGCAGTGGTGGACGCCCACGGCGACGGACGTCGCAAGACGATCTCCGGCCACCGTAGGCGCGGGCATGCGGGCGGCGAGTAAAGGGCAACTCGCTGCCCGACCATGGACCATGCCCGGGTCGACGGCGCGTTGTGTTCCACGCGCGCCTCAAAGAGCGTCAGCATAATAACGGGGCCCCCTCTCTAGAGGGCCAAAGCCTGCCGGGGTCGCGGGACTTATCTCATTACCGTGACCCCGTAACATAAAGGGCTATTGAAGGACACCGTGGATTTTAGTCAGTACAAGTCTGACAGTCCCTCCCGCCCTGCCCGGGGTGGGAGGACTCATTTGATGATTTTACCACGATAAAAAAAAAAAAAAAGTGTGTCAATAGGCGATGGTCGCGGCTGGCATTTGTAGATCTTTGACAGACACAGGTGGTATATGAACGATTGATACCCCTACCCAGAACACGCAGTGTAGAAGTCGCAGTGCTACACTGCGTGTTCCGGATCTGGGTGTTTATGTCATCATCAGCCTATAACGTTCCCACTGCAGGGACACAGGCCTTTTCTCTGTGAGAGGGAGTGGGCCATAATCCACCACGCGGTCCCAGTGCGGGTTGGTAGATGTCACATGTCTTCGAATGTTTGGTTCTAGGACATGCCGGTTTCCTCACGATGTTTTCCTTCACCGTTTTGAGAGCAGTGGTGTTGAAATAAATTACACAAAGTAATGAGCCTAGCTGGGTTCGAACCCACGACCTACAACTCGTAAGTCAGAGCCGATACCACTGGGCCACCACTGCTCTGTGTTTAAGTATGAGTTTAAATGTTTGTAAACGCTTCTTCTAATCCCGAAGTTCTAACAATCAGTATTAGGTACTAAGGGTTATTATTATTACCCATTGCTAATTAGATTGTGGAGGTCAGTTATGCAACCGCTAAAATGTATTGCTAGCATTCAACAAAAAGTTAGAGCGTATCCAAAAAAGCGTACCATTTTCTAATCAAACAAGTGACGTAAGTTTCTTAATTCTTATCAACTTTGGAAAAACCAAAACCACCCCTTTTTCATAACGGGAATTCCCTTTAGTCAACCTTGCATCCCGCTCACATATTTGTTGTCCCACTCGATATTAATGAATCATTTTTATACCCGTATCAGTTATGTTTTTTCCGCACATTGTGTACCACTTCTAGTACATAATTACGAGTACGTCTATAATTATTTAAAATAAAGAGTAATAATTTTGACAAATGAAATACATACTGAGTGATCTTTTAAACGTGAGAAGGGCGTTTAGTACTCGGGCGCTGCGCATAGCCAACACTCTGTAAATGACTAGTTTTTTTTTTCGTCGCAAAGTTAGCCGTATCCGTACATGCCACAACCCAGAAAAAAATACAGTGTATAGTCAAATGTATAAAGTAAAGACTTTAACAAAAACAATTCACAAGAGTGGTCTAAAACTACGAAAAAAAAATTGTCAGTATGACCACGAAAAAAAATTTTTCGTCTCGAAATTCTCAATTTTTTCAGCGGTAACCATTATATTTTTTGTAACTATAACAGAAGAAATGTCATATACTAAAGACATGTCTAATTTTTTTTTAACTCAGACCTGTAATTGTTTAAATATTAAGTTAAAACAAAATTTGCAAAATTTCTTACATTTTTTCTTACAATTTTCCCCCGCGCGCAGTTGCTTCACCCCCGCGACTACCTTTGCTACATAGAGCTTGGGTACAGCGCCTTATGGGAACAACCTTAGCATGACCACAATAAAATCAGCTGATCCATTCATCTATGGTCTCATAACTCGAAAAGATCAATGGAATTTGTTTATACCTCTTCCTCCTCCATGTTTCCTACGAGCGTCTCCTTCTCGCGACCCTGTAGGCGACCCCTATATAGGGTCCTGGCGTTCAATAGATAGGATACTTTTTAACCCAGTATGACACGTGACGTTCCCGTGGGATAGTTACCTATCTTCACGCGGGCAACACCGCTAGTCATGCATAAGTCATTTCAAGTTTGTCTATCTTTGGGGGGTTTACACCGGTCGATTTTAGCCGTGCGACAAGTCACCAGTCGCATCACCGAACGATTAAAATTGTACGCGATTTGTCATTTCTGGAGAATATGTTAAACTGGTTGGACTTTATTGTCGTCGTTAGTAGTTCAGTTATTTAAAACTTTTTTGACTGAACAGACCATTTACATGATCGATTTTAGTCACCCGCCGCTTGCGGCTTGTTGCTGCACGACAAAAATCGGAAAGTACCAAAGTCAAAAGTTATTTATTCAAAATGCTGATTTATCACCACATTTTGAAGGTCAATTTTTACATAAGATATTCCTCTAAATGTCTGCCTTTCGCCACTTCCTAGTGTTTCTTCACCAATTTATAGGCTTGCGATTATAATTAATAGCGGCCTAGTCAAATTGTCATTTAAGATGATAAATATTCGCCATGCGGCCTAGTCGTGCGGCGAAAATTGACCCGTGTAAACCCCCTTCTAAGTAAAAAAAGCCGTGACACGAATCGAATGAAACAAAAGCATCTAAATGTCCCAAATGAATCGATCACGAATCATTCGAGTGCTATCGCTACGCATGTCGACAGTTTCACTCCGGGCCAAGGTTAATATCGTTGAAGTTTATGTTTTAAAACATTTTTTTAAACTGTGTCACTGTATTTAGCTTAAGTATAAAACTAATTAAGTTCATGTTCTTAATTGGCTGATTATTATGTAAATGACGATGCATTTCCTAGTTTATTAATATAGTTTATCTATCGATTAAAACTCGAGGAGGAACTCATGGCTAAGTAATAGCCACATGAGTTGATGTTCAAGGTTAAACCGTGCTTGCTTAGGTTCCTTGTCTGAGTCCATACTTTCTGCAAGCATAATTGTGTTATATCAGCAAATTAGATCACTACAGTCCCAGTAGTCGGAAGTACATAACTGGTCAGAGGTATCTGCTGTCCGGCTTCCACAGTCCACAACTGAACATAAGCATCCTTCAAGTATTGCACAACCTGTTTCTCTCTGTCTTCCATATGCAGACCGCTAGCCGGTTTTTCAGGATGTCGTTCTACGCTGCGCTTTCCATTGATAAGCGATCTCCACTCCGGGACCAGCGTCGCGAGATGAACAGCCTTTGTGAGGCTTATCATCGCCAATAGGATCGCTCAGCCGCCACCGCAGGTAGTCTGCGGTGCCGTTACCAAGGGATGGACTGCCACCACCCCAAAAATCTATCCCATCCTTACTAGCCATATCCAACCCTCTATCCATCTAGACATCTTTATAAGCCATTTTTCATTACTTTGTTCTTCCTCTACATATATTTATGTATAGCCACATTTCCACACCTTTCCTTACTACATTATCCTCATTCCACCGTACCACGTCTAATCTAACATTATCTACTACAAAAGTCGCGTGACAGTGAAATTTCTAATCATGAAACATATTTTGTTGATTGTCTTATATATCTGTGACATTATCTTAAGCCATCTGGTCAAGGTCGAAGGAAATCCTTATGACAACTGTTATCTCAACGGTCTAGCCTTAAATAGATAGAGGAGAAATGTATCAGATCATCAACTTATGTATGTGAATCCAATCATTACACGATGTCTTCACGTTTCCAGAAAGATGTAATATGCTGATCTTGCATTAACTGTCATTATATATCGGCATTCCGTACAGTGGTATTTATTATATCTATACTATGTTGGATTATATGTATATCCATCTGACTTTTCGGGGTTCCGTGTTGAAATGGTTCGGAACTCTTCACGCACGAGTCCAACTCGCACTTGACCGGCTATTTTTCAACTTTTTTAAATTCTCAACCTAATGATGATGAAGCGAAGAGTCTGCTCAAGTTCAAGCCCAAATATAATCTTAGATAGGTACCTAGTTCTTATTTCGGTTATGATGGTACTGACATACGCATGGCGATTATACATATTTTAGTCCCTAATTAAATAAATAAAGAAACTTTTTAACAGATTAGTCTTACAGACAGACCTCGAATTGGGTTAGAACATGGCATCCTTGGCAATATCGATGTGCGTAAAAATAACACGTGTTGATGAATAGAAGAATGTACAATAATGGCACGAGCCTCACGAATAAGGCTATTGCATCAGACGAAGATTGACTGGTCAGCAATTTATAATAACGTTTACGAGTTCGAGAGTATTACGGACGTGTTTAACGTAGATTTTGTCTCTTCAAGGCCTTGCATTGAGCTGATATGAATGAATGCTAAACACATCTGTCTTTGAGTCAAAGATCGCTGTCAATATGTTTCGAGTACAAACAACAACTTTAAAAAGAAGTTCGGTAATTTCTCGATAGCTTAATGGTCACTCTTTACAGTTTAGACCTGCGCGAACGGCACTTTATTTGTATTACACAGATTTTAGACCAAAATCCTGCGTTGTCAGCCAGCGTGTAATGCCAATGTGTTATTTTTGTTTTATCGTAGACGATACGAACTTGGGCCTTTTTTTTTTTTAGCGTGGTAAAATCATCAAATGAGTCCTCCCACCCAGGGCAGGGCGGAAGGGACTGTCAGACTTGTACTGACTAAAATCCACGGTGTCCTTCAGTAGCCCTTTGTGTTCCGGGGTCACGGTAATGAGATAAGTCCCGCGACCAGATAAGTCCCGCGACCAAGATAAGTCCCGCAGGAGTTCCTAGTAACAGACCGCAGTGCCCAGATCTTGTGGAATATGCAACGAGGCGTTACATTATCACTAAATATCCTTGCGGTAGTAGATGATATTTATCTTCTGAATATTATGTTTATTCATGGAACTCATCTTTATTCTTCGGAAACCAACAAGTCCTTGAAACTTTTTTTTCTCGACTCTTGTTACAAGTCATTTTCTTACATGCCCACTAGAATTTGATCAAGTTTTTCAGATTTTTTAATTTTTACCGTAGCTCGTCCTAATAAACCAGGTGATATAATGATGTGTAATGGCGTAAACAATACATTGATATGCGATATCAGCAATCAAGGTTGATTTGCTGTCATACATTGAACCTGTCTTATTCTCACTCTATGACGAAATAAGAAAATATACCTTTAAAAAATCTGTACATGTTAATTTTGTCATTTAAACAAAAATCTTCCATTATTTTTACCAACGGTTCAATCTTAGCACTAAACAAACACCAAACAATTGGCAAACAAGTTTTTCTTTTGTCCCAGCGATATATTTCCCAGCATTTTATCGTCTGATCCAACGATAAATTAGTAGATCTACTTTTAATCTCTGCATCGAGATTCGTTTAAATTCCACGAATGGATCCGTTCCGATTGTCCACTCGACTTGTACCGTTAACTTGGCTCCGAGCCAGGGATCCACTTGCTGGTTAAGCCTTATTTTAATTAGCTTAAAAATGCACTTTAGGATGGCATTCAACGGTTTAGCATGTTTGAGTAGCAAGTCAAGTCAAGTTAGGGTTTTTTTTTAGAAAGTCGGTTTTGAAATTTCCTCCTCTGATTGACTTTGAAAACAGGAGGTACAAGGATTTTTCTTATGTGTACGTACATCTCAGATTTATCTTAACCGGGTTGAAGTAAGTATTTTCTTTTATTTAAAAGAGATTACTTTCTGTGTATTCGTATATTCTTTTATGAGTAGAACTTGCAGGGCAAAGGCGTTGCTTTCATTGTCATCAATATCCAAAGATCTTATTGGCATATCTATAAACATTTATTTCTTTGAATTTTGTTATGCGCATCTCTAAAGTCATACCTACCTGAAGATCGAAACTCCACATTCCATGATCACTATTAAATAAAACATACAGTAGCCTTACTGTATAGTAATTTGTTGGTTTAACATTGTAGGTTCTATTAGGTTGTATAACCTAATAGAACCTACAATATTAAACCAACAAATTCCCATGATCATCCACACCATTCATCAACAACAACCAACAACCGGTTTGGAGATAATTGCGCAACTGTGATTTTGCAACGTTATGATTACTACCAGTTGGTCAACTTGCAATTACCTTCAGGGTAATGACAACCGTATGACAATAATTGCCAGTTGTATCATAAGTGCTGAAAGCGAAAAATGCTCCTGTATGATGAGACAGGTAAACCAGAGCCTATCAGAAAGTTATTTTACCGTATAGCTTACTTGAAGCAAGATACGGCGTTTATTGATTGAAAAATGAAAATTTTCCATCAAATTAACGTGAAAGTTCCCGTTTACTTTACGTCAGAAAACATGATTGTACTGTCTTTCTACAAAAAGTTAAACGTCGATTGAACACTTGTTTAAAAGTGTCAATTGCAAAACGGCATTTATTTTTATTTTATTTTATTTGGACATAAAACAGTTAGTGGTACATTTGACGTAGATACAAGGGTCGTAAGACGGGAAAATTCGTGCTAGGTCCCCCGACTTGGTTTATCGACAACACCCTAAGGCAAAATAACTCAGTACCTGGGTGTTGGAGGTCCGATAGATTTCGGCTTCATTCGGTTGTAATAGGAGTCGACCCCGGTTTTGTTGGAATTAAGTTAGGCACATGATTGTGATGACGATGCCCCAGATTAGAGCTTATTTCACCCAAGATGATATTTAAAAACGTGTGTGCACTTACTTGAAGAAGTGAGCTCGTCAACGTTACAGAATAACATTACAGTTCCATATTGCAAAACTGTGGCGTGAACAGCGTGTCAATCAAACTTTTTGGTTCGTAAATAAACATGTCTGTTATCCCAAATGTACTGGTTTGACAGAGATATACCCGTACCAAATAAAAAATAGTGGATTCAAATCACCAGCTAAGTATACAGGGTGGTCCAGGCTTCAGGCCAGATGGATATAAACATTTTTAGGTAGTTGGCTTAGGGACCTATTTGTACCTGCCAGATTTTTTTTTTAATTTGAGTTTACGAAAAATCTGTCGATATCAAAGAAAGTAATTATTCTTGCATTATATTAAATTTTAATTAAATGCACTTCAAAGAAGAATGGCGAACTTCTATGTAAATTGGGACCCATTGATATTAGAATCATACATTATTGAAACTTAGTACTACTTATAGAACTATACAAAACTAGCAAAAATGCAAATGGATAGTCAGCTGTAAAAGTTGGGAGAAAAAAGTTATACAAGGTAGAAGATTATAACCTAAAAATCTAAAAGTTAAAATTATCTGTGAACTAGGAACTTGGTGACTATAGAAACTTGGCTAACTGGCTAAAACTATAGATAAATGATGTCTTTAAGCCCAGCTTAGATTAATCGCAGCAGGCTTAAGACTTTTCTGTTAGCGTTCCCGCCAAACGCAAAGTACACAATGTATGGTATTGACATTACCTGAATAGTCACAAGTGACAGACGGCATAAGTTGAACCAAAACAGCGACCGACTTTCAATGCGCAGTAACAGATTTTCGGGTCAGCGAAACAGCGGGGGGCTGCGCGTAACCATAGCTACGACAGCCATTTTGGTTCAACTTATCTGTGGCCCACTATACCTAACGGTAATGCATAATAAACATTGTCAATTAGTACTTAGTGTTTGGTAGGAACGCTAAACAGAAAAGTCATTTGTCTAAGCCTGCTAGTAAAACTATAGGAACTCATGTGGGTAAAAACCTAAAAACAAAAAAAATAGTGTAAGTAACGCCTATCTATTTAAGATAGGCGTTACTTACACTATTTTTTTTTAAGGTGGTAAAATTATCGAATGAGTCCTCCCGCCCTGGGTGGGGCGGAAGGGACTGTCAGACTCTTACTGACTAAAATCCACCCGTGTTCCTTCGGATGCCCTTTACGTTCCGGGGCCACGGTATCCTGTGTTAAGAAAAACCGAACTTAAACGTCCAAAAGCATTAGTAGGTGATGAATTTGTTTAATTATGAAGGTTGGAATGCAATCGGTGACACGCGATGCGTTCGTAAACTGTACGATAACTTATTTTCAATAGAATTAATTTATTTCTAATTTTTAATTGCCATAAGCTAGCAACTCAATATTTTTTATATAATCCTGTATTAAACTCTTATTTTAAATTTATATAGACTTGCAAGTGAACGGCGCTTCCTTTATTTTTAAATCATATGGGTCCATTCTCGCCGAACTTCTTTGCAGATCAGTCTGATTTTTTTTCTGAGAGAGTGCAATGTTTTTCATTCTAAAAGTAATTAAAAAATCATGAAAACATTAAAAGTGGTGATACTTCTAAAATTTAAAAAAAATACCTTGTAAGCGGGTGACAAGCGATTTTTTTCCTGGCGGGTACAAATAGGTCCCTAAGCCGACTACCTAAAAAAAAAAATGTATATCCATCTGGCCTGGACCACCCTGTATTTTAGCCATAAGTCTATTGCACAAATCGTTCTCCGGGCCGCTACTGAGAAATGCATTACTTGAATTGCAAACATTAACTAGTACGAGTGTACATATGGACCAGTCCATGACTTCCTCAGATTATTCTAATTGCTGAGGATGCAACAGTGCTTATTATATTAAGAGGATGGGCTGCAACATCCTTCCTCGTTTATAATGGCATACTCATGATCACAGTCAAAAACATAGATAGTTTAGAAAACCCTGATTATTCGAGGCTCCGCCCTGAGTCTTTCATCCAGAGCGGAGGAATTGTCAGACTCTAACAGTACTAAAACCAACCCTGTCACTTCAGTAACCTTTCGCGTATTGGGGCCGTGGTAACCTTTACTACAATCCCAGCAAATTCCCCAACCCTGGGAAAATATAATAACGATTGGAATTATTTCCACATCATCATCTACCTAGCCCAATTTCTTACTTAACGAATTAATTTCTTACAAACTTACTGTAACGCATAGGTACAACCTGAATGTCTTCAAAGTCAGAGTGCAGATTCATCTTCTAGGTAAGCTAGCACTAGCAATACATTTTAGATTTTGTCTCTGCCTTCTCTGAGTAAAAATACATCTGAAGTAAAAAAATGTTACACCATTAAAAGACATAATGATTTTCGATTAAATAAACTTATGTCAAATAAAATTATACGAAATGAGTTTAAGGCCTGGATAAATAGTCGTTACTAAGCCAAAGCCAATCCTTGGCTACGTCAAATGTCAGAAATTTCCATCAAAATTATTGACATTTGACGTACCCAAGCACTGACTTAGGCTTGGCTTTGGCTTAGTAACGACTATTTATCCAGGCCTAAGAGTAACACAAACATGTAAACGTTATTGAAATGAAAATAATTATATCAAACTAGCAAACCCGGCGAACTCCGTTTCGCCACCAGATGGCTTCGTTTTATGTAACATTTCGTTCGGTGATTAAAAGAAGAAGAAAATTTTTTTCCCTGAATTTTCTTTGCTATAACCTCACGGAGCCCGAGACCTTTCCAACGAATGCAAAACCGTGGAAATCGGTTCGTGCGTTCTGGAGTTATAGCGTCAGGAAGGAAAACCCGACTTATTTTTATATAGTAGATAACTTTATATGAAATGAAAAGCACCCATCTTCACCTCTTACCAAATCATTTCTCCAAACAGTAGTCTTCTGTTAGTAGTCTTTGACCCATTAACAATCAGATGCATTATCTTTCAATGTAAATCAAAACACACTCGTATCATCATACTACAGAGTATTCGTCGAAGCTGTCACCCGACACCGACCTTCGTGGTGAAGCTACAAGGAATCGCGCATCAGTGCACAGTAAATTATCGTGGATAATGCTTTAGAAAGGTCAACGTACAGATAGCATTGGTTTAACTCGAGCCGTTCAAATTCTTTTTAAACTTTCACACTGGGAATTTCTCGTGTATCGTGGGTGCGTAACTGCGTACCTACCCTGTTCGTTCAATAGCTTTTTATGTTCAGGGTCACGGCTTCCCGTTTGGACGGTTCATGACCCTGGCAGGCTTTGGACCTCTATGTGGCATATTGCTGACAGCTATTTGAGGCGCACCTGGAACTCGACGCACCGACGACGTTGGCATGGTCCATGATCGGACGGCGATACCCCTATTACTTGCCGTCCGCAAGTTCGCAGCCTACCTACCCTTTTCCTTCAATTACCCTTTGTGGGTCGCAGTCTTTTCATGGCACATCAAGGCTACATTGAATGGTCCCCTACACGAATGAACCAGGAAGGCTTCCCTGCGAGTGCCCCCTGATGTGACGACCACGACCACTCTGCCAAGAGTGTAGCGACTGAGATGAAGTAGCCTTTTAAGACATTCCCAGGCAAAAAGCGAATGAGCGAAGGCGATGCAGATTTTGTGTGTGCGTTGATCTTTATAATGCTCAATATGCTCATACACTGTTGCAGAACTAAGCACGAAATCGATTATGTGAACATCCTGTTTGTGTTTATTGTTTGACGTGATTTTGGGTGTTTTGTATGGATTCATGGCTTCATCGGAAGTACTTATTTGCTTCTGGGATTTTGTACTGCTTCTTTGTTGATTTCTGCAAAATTAAATCGATTGGGTACTGACATAGAGCTTCTTTTCTTTGTATTTTTGAAGATCTTTGTCTCAAAGACAAAAATCTTATAGATATTGTAGAATTTTCGAGAATTATTTATGAATACATTTAAATTTTGACATTTATGGCTTATTTACGTATACTTGAGTGTGTTTCTAAGGTAGAATATTTAATTTCTGAATGTTTTTAAGTAGTAGGTAATTCGCAATTAAGCTTTATGCTCCTTACTTTGTGTTCTTTTACCTGATTTAATCGAATATCTTTTGTAAGTAACTTTAACGTAGGGTACGTTATACATTAATAAAGGTCAAATATGGGGTTTTCATTTCATTTTCATTTCATTAATAAGGGTCAATATGGGTGCGTACTCAAAATACACTTCATATTTCGTTAGGTTCAGGTAGGTCACACTGTATTTAAAAAATCGACTGAAATAACCGTCAGATTACAACTTAATAATGTAAAATTACCAAACGAAGCGTTTCCAAAAAATAACTGTATCAATAATTCAACTGAACTGGTTTAATTCAGTTACCGAAACTCGATAACTGGTTAGCGCCGGTGTTTGTCGCTGCATTGCGAAATATTGCACTCAATCGTACTTTATGTGGGTAGGCAGTACCTACCATATGTGGACCATGAATCAGTTTTAACATTACCGTGTTTATTTTTAAGTAAATGAAGTGTTGATTTACTGTGAGAACAGGTGTTTTTTGCTCATTTTGATCTATAGGGTTTTTTCTTTAATGATTAAATATTTGGCTTTCCACCATAAAAGTTAACCCTATACTTTTACAAGAAAGAACTCAAAACTACAACATTCAATTTAAAAACAATCTTTTTTAGATTAAAACTAGGGATGCATCGATACGCCTTTTCGCCGATACGATACCGATACCGATACTCTTATAAAAATATCGGCGATACCGATTCCGATACCGATACGCTTATTGTGAATTAAAATAATTAAGATAAAACAAATAAAACAGAAGTCAGATGTTAAAAGTAGTGACATAGGTTTATAATAGATAATTATACATTTTTAACTGACTTCAATAAAGGAAGAGGTTATCAATTCGACTGTATTTTTTTTTATGTTTGTTACCTCATAACTTGCGACTGGGTGAACCGATTTTCATGATTCTTTTTTTATTTGAAAGCTGGTGCTTCCCGTGTGGTTCCAATGTCTCCATTTCAATATCTGATGATTGGATCCTGGAGAAGTCGAGGGCAACCCTCAAATTTTATAGACCCACACATCGTTTTTCGCAAATATTATGAAGTAATTTAAGGACTTGCGTATGGGAATCAACATTTCATGTAGCTGAGCTGATGATGGAAGGTACAATTCCTAAACAGTAAGGAGTAGGCATCGACTGATTTAGTAATTTTTTTTTTCATTAAGTATTTCAAAGCACTACAATTTAATAAGGGTCTGGAAAATATCTGATGATGGAGCCGAGAGACAGTCGAGGGAACTCCTCAACGATTCACAGCAGCTATCTTTTGTTTGAGCTTGATTAATTTGTATTGATAAGAACTTTACACCTAGATGAGTTGTAACTGTTATTAGGGGTCTGATGACGAAGACGAAGGAAAGTTCAGGGAATTACTTAATGGTTTACAGTAGCTACCTTGTGTTTGGACTTAATTCATTTATATTGATGAGAACTTTACACCTAGATGGGTTGTAATTGTCATTAGGGTGCTGATGATGAAGACGAAGAACAGTTCAGGGAACTCCTCAACGGTTTATAGCAGCTATCTTGTATTTGGACTTAATTCATTTATACTGACGAGAACTTTGCACCCATATGGGTTATTGTTCGAAGCAGTATACCTGCCATTTGGTCCCATAAAACATTTATTTTGGTGTTCTTGCTTATTGGGTACATGGGCGATGTTATAACCGGTGCTACGGATAATAAAATTCTAGTGCTTATGGTAGACAATTATGTATTTGACAAGAGTTTGGGTTGAATATTTAAACTAAAAAGGGTAATAAAATAATAAAAAAGTTAAAAAAAATCTAACCGACTTCTAAAAAAACAACCACAAAAAAGGGTAAAATAACCTACCAAAAAACTTTTCTTTCGGAAGTCGGTGGCAAAAAGTCAATGAAATAAAAAAGCAAAGCCACCGACTTCCGAAAGAAAAGTTTTTTGGTAGGTTATTTTACCCTTTTTTGTGGTTGTTTTTTTAGAAGTCGGTTAGTTTTTTTTTTAAACTTTTTTAGTGATAAAAATTAACATTTATAAGATTTCTGTTTAAAAACAAAGTAAGTACTCAGATTCCACAGAACTCATTTAGAAACTAAAGTGCTTTTGCGCAATTTTTTTCAAGTTTGGTTATACGAGTAAGACGTCATTGCGCCAGAAAACGAATGGATCTGCATCTCTCGATGGGAGCCCTTAGGTATCTCTCGACTTACACTACATTTTTAAATAAAAAAGTATCGTTGAATCGGTCATCAAATATCGTCGATACCGATATATCGGCCAACCCGATGTATCGCCGATATATCGGTATCGGTATCGGTATCGGATGCATCACTAATTAAAACCTAGATTTTAAATTGAGAACATTTAATTTAAAATTTTCGGCTTTGTTAAACAGTAAACTCGACATTAGCGACCTTTACAGTAAGAACTACGTACCTACTTGATTATTACGACGTAAAATATGGAAAATGAAAAATGCCTCCAGTGCACGAACGAGATATTTACTTTGTCCATCAAATTAATGTTAAAGTCACAAAAGCTTGAAAACTCGTGCTAAGGCCTAAATTAAAAATAGTTACAATAAATTCTCAACTTTCAGAACTAACCCTTAAATATTTTAATTACATTTATCAAGTTAAAGAAACCGAGAGTCAATCCTTAAGCCCTTACCTATGAGTCAGCCGAACAATCCTAGTTAATAAAGTCACTCCCATTCATAAATTAAAAGGTCAATTAGTGTATCGAGTGTCGGCTAATCGTCACAATTACCCGTTGGACGATTAATTTATACAATTAAGATAACTACGGATTAAATCAACGTATATAGGGTGCGTCTATGTATAGGTAGAGTTATAGGGTGTAGCTAAACTGCATTGTTCATTTTATTGGAGCTGAAAATTGTTGCATTATTGTCTACACCGCGGTTGGATGGTATTATTGTATTATTTATTATTCTAAAACATTTCTATCATCGCAATGATGGACATTTATTGATACGAACATTAAAGTCTATTTTCGTAAAGTAAGCGGCATTTCCCGTTAGTGTGGACCACGCATAACATAGGTATACATTATTTTTTAAATAATATTCCACAACTATCACACAACGCCATCTAGTCCCAAGCTAAGCAGAGCTTGTGATATGTGTACTAGACAACTGATAACATACTTATAAATTTCTAAATACATAAATATTATAGATAAATTACACCCAGACACAGAACAAATGATCGTGCTCATCACACAAACATTTGTCCTAGCAGTCAGGGTCACTAACCCTTAGACCAACAGGCCTTTTTTTTTTTTTTAGCGTGGTAAAATCATCAAATGAGTCCTCCCACCCCGGGCAGGGCGGGAGGGACTGTCAGACTTGTACTGACTAAAATCCACGGTGTCCTTCAATAGCCTTTTATGTTCCGGGGTCACGGTAATGAGATAAGTCCCGCGACCAAAGACCAACAGGCCTGTCGAAATTTTTGTCATGTAAATAGCACGTTAATACACGGAGGCTGTTTACTAGACATTACTTATTAAATTCCGAATAAGTCTCCAATTAGCATTAATTAAGTAGTTACTTTTTAGATCCTTCTAAATCTTTTTTTTTATTTATTCCCCCTGTACTTGACATACGAGTACAACCTACTGATGTAAAGATCTCTTATTTCTCTAATAATACAAAAAGTAATAAGGTTCGACGATTAATATAATATTAATATCTGGACCTGTTTCTGAATTAATGTAACCGATAAGCGCTATTAAGAAGAATACGAGATTATGATCTAAAGATATCTTGGATGGACTGAATACTGATCATAGTCTTTAGTAAGAGATGCTTAATTTTAGAAAGATTTGCTTAAAAGTCTTGGCAAATAGTGGTTTTCGTCTCTTTCTAGAGGGAATTTTATCTGTCAGTTAGGGAAGGCGCATGTCATCTTTATAAACCTATGCACTATGGTCCATACCATCAAAAGCGATCTACTGAAATGCGCAATGCGTCGCGAGTTAACAAAAAATATTCGTATGATCTACAAATATTTGTCGGGTCTGGGTGTTTGTGTATGTGAGTTTAAATGGTTGTAAGCACACGACATAGGAAAAATTACTAGCACAGGGCAAGGCCTTACAATCTACCAAGTCGCAAGTGCTGGGAGATAGGCCTCCTCTCTATAATAATATGAAAGAATAGAACCAGACCTGCCCCACATTGATTTTCTACTTTATAATTAGAGCATAAAAAGTTGAAAATCTACTACAAACTGCAGTTTAGACGCTCTGCGTTAGCGCCGCCTCCTTGCGGTCAGTACCTCTACCATGAGTTTACACAGCCTAAACTCGCTAGCGTCTCCGTAAATTATTTGTATGAAATATTGTACAGCGCCCTAGCGGTCACAGTGAGAATTAAAATTCGTACCATGAGCACTGTAGATTACGATTGGTTAAAAACCTAACGTAATCTATACGACGGTCACTAGCGTTTTTCAGCTGTCATCATACAAAACGATTCCATGAGTTACCAATACTACAGGCGCTAGCGAACGATACGCTTGCTATAGTAGTTACGTAGCTCACTAGCTTTTTGCCGTGTGAAACATGTATTTACATTAAAAGTATAAACGTTTTTGAGTCTAAAAAGTCAAAATAATGCTTGTAAGAGCTTTTTAGCATGGACTATCTTAGTTTCCGCTTAATCTGGAGACTACAATGTGAATTCCGAGCTTAAATAATAATTTATTTTGCGTTTGACGATTTGTGCACATTATTGTTGATTTGTTGCGATTCTCACGTCTTTAGACACTTGAACATGGTTGACTTAATAGGTACACTTCCACATTTTCAAGTGGCTTGGCACATTAACTTGCGTTTAGGGGAAACTATTTTGGAATTTTATAAATTTACGTTTTTAAATAATTGAATACCAAGTAAAAACATTCCTTTTCATGAAATCCACCAATAATTGACACAGTGAGGCACTTTGTAGTAAATAATCCAAATAATCTATTGTTGTAAACTTTCAAACCAAGAAACGCTGTAAATACTGGAAAAACGCTGTAAAGTAAAAGAGTGAAAACTCGTGCTAAGGGTACAGTTCTTTAAAAATTTTGGTGTAGGTAAGTACTATAAAATACGTATACTATATTCTATCTAATTAACTACCTATTGATTTATATTATTTTATTTAAGCAATTGTCGAAAACCGAGAGTTTTAAAAAGAGAAAAGGGCCGTGAAGAGGGACATAAGATTATTACTAAAAAAAACATAGTTATTGATAATAATTGTAAGCATGAAATTAAACATACCATACATAACAACCTACATTATCTCAATTTAGATTAGAATTACTTGTAAAATAAGTATACATAAACGATCAAAAAAGTTTGACAGACATGTTGGCCAAAAAATAAAAATCAAACAAATGCAACATGACGTTTTCATTAAACAAAAGTTCAAACACCAGCATTTTAGGCGTTTTTAAGCTATTGCATAGCTTTTATCGCAGGCTCTGAGCTCGGCGCGCGCGAAAAACGTAACGAAAAAACCTGACCACATTTGACAGCACGCATCGTCTAACGTCGTTTCAGTTCGGAAGACTTCGCCAATCATAAAGGTGCGGACAGACGTGCTCATAAAGGTACGGACAAACGTGCTCATTACTAGCACGAAAGCATGCTCTATTGAGCAAGGGGCAATTTTATTGAGGGAGAGGGAGAGGGAGAGGGAGAGGGAGAGGGAGAGAGAGAGGGAGAGGGAGGAGGAGGAGAACATTTCTTGACGTTTCACTTGATTGACGTGGCTGACCATAGCCTAATTAGTACAGTAATAAATAGGTATAATAAATAAATAATTATAATTGCATAAGTTGGTAAAAAATGCTATGTAATAGCTTTACCGCGGCAGTCACCGAGTGCCACACGTTTTTTTTTAAATAAACTTGTTTGTCAAACACAACGTCAAGCAAGATTATCACGTCGAGGGACTGTCTCATCAAGTAACCGTGACCGTGGAACATAAAGAGTTAATAAAGAATCACCGTGGATTTTGGGTATGAGAAAAAAAAAATATTTTCATCAAACACATAAATCTGTTTGACTAAAGTAAAACAAAACTGACATTACTTACTCACTATTTAACAAGCAACGTTCTTAAGTGAAATACGGTTAGCAACAGTGAGCAAAATAATAATAAAAAAGAACTGTTATTAATATCGCGCAATCATAATATTAATAATACCGCCACAATAATTAATACAATAAGCGCCACAATCCAAGCCATTATGTAGAGTGCGTGAATCATTCACAGATACATTAATATTCCTTCGGTATGACAGCGTGTGACCATGTGGGAATCAAACCAGGAAGGGTTTACCTCGACATTATGGGTGAGCAAATTGTTAAGAACAAACCTCAGCGTTAGATCTTTCGAATTTCTGGTGTTTTTTTTGGGTTAGGGAAAAAACGAAAAAATAATTTGCAGAGAGTGCAAGAGGAAGGAAGTTTAAATGCAGTGGCAAAAATAACATTTTGTTAATCAAAAATGACAAATTTATCGTAAAACGTACAATATTTCTAATTAGTATGCATGAAACATTAATTAGAGATGCAACCATTAAAAACATTATTAAAAGTTTTCTTTCATATTTTGTAAGACATTTGGTATATTACGAGTATATCAATGACATTATTTTCGTATAATAACTTTGACAAGAATATATAATTATTAATATATATTTATCTGAAAACCACTGAATATAATGAAACAAAACTAAAACCGCAGATAATAAAAGTAGATAATAAAAACAATAAATAAGAAACTATTGGTCACAATAATCAGAACACAGTAACACAACGTGCACACAATACCTCATTTACATTACCATGGCGTGTGGGTGACTAAAAACTTGAATAATGAATTCGAATAACAATTAATATGCCCTGAATACTTTGCGAAATGAATAACATTAATATTATAATCATTAATGCAGTGTGATCCACTATCGTTTTAGTAGATGATAAAGATAAACAAAAAACTGCGTGGCGTACTAAAATCAGCATGGTAAACTGTAAATTAGTCCTTCCTTATTAGCGAGTCACAATATTCGTGCTTAATTACCTGTCGATGAGGTCAGATTCGTCACAAACTGGCCATCAGATGGGAATCGTTGCCGAGAGAGGACCAGAAAACGCTGGCGTGACGACTTAGATGCATTTATCCGGGATAAACCACAGAAAACTGCAAGAAAAAGAGTAGAAGTTTATGGAAGAGACCTTTGCCCAACAGTGGTATAATACAGGTTTAATTCAAAAATGCTGCAACCTAAAGCAGCTTAACCAAAGTTAGATATGCGCAAACCAAAGACTGTCGCATTTTGGGACCCCGAAATTGCGGCAGCAGGGTACACAGCTTACATTTTATAATAATTTAATCGTAACTATTGGCCTTAACAACCTTGAACCAACCGTGAAAAAAATCTAAATTAGATTTTTTATTTTAGAATCTTTAATTATTTTTCTTGTTGTATAAGCAATTTCCATTGCGATTTGCGGAACAGATGCATTATACACGCAACAACACAAATACGATTAAAGCACATACCAAACTTGAATAAAATCGAGAGAGACTCTAAGACTAACAAATAAAAAAATCTTTGTTTGTGAAGGCGATAACTATAAATAAAGCGGAACCAATGATTCAGTTCCAAGTATTCAAGTCCATAGAAATCTTGGAAAGAATGACGAATTACCCGTCCATGACTTTGCATATGCAGTTGTGTATCAAATTGTATTTCATATTTAAAACAGACAATAGGAGAATAAGATAAACAATGCAGTCATAATCCTAATGTTATGCAAAGATAAACAAACATAAATGAAGTTAATGACGCATAGATAATAGTATTCAGACAAGATCTGGCTTGTTTAGTCTAGCTTCAATAAACATTTTTATCAAAGAAACTGTGCATCCGTACAACATTGACTGAACTCTGTTGTGTTTAGGTCAGCTTCCAGTCTACCTGATGAAGTTTAATAACAGTGATCACTTTATATGGACCCTGTCTGTGCATCACAATCCAATTAAGGGCGCTAATAAAAATGCTCACTTTGTAAAAACAGTCTTATGCCCCTAGTAACATTAATGAGAATTTGAAGTTGAGAACTTGCCAAAACGCTCTTCAGAAGGTTTCAAAATTTATCACCACCAAAAATAACAGGGAATCATCATAATCCACCTCCTAGCGGACTGGGCAACAACACCACGGGCAGACTTTATTACTTGTAACTTACGGTGACAGCTGATCGATCCCACGTGTGATAGTAGGCCTCTCACCATCTGAGGCTTCTAGGCTAGCTTGAGGCCAAAAGGCCATCTTGAATTAAAAACAAATTTATAACGAATCTTCAATTCTTCTTTCCAGATAATCAAGCTGAGTAAGGAACCTGAACCATGGAGGAAATGAAGAAAGAGATCAACCTGGACTCGGTCCTCGAGAGTCTGGGACCATACGGCAGATACAACCTTCTCAATTTCGTCTTACTTCTCTTCCCCGTCCTGTTGAGCAGCTTCTTCGAATGTGGGTTCATCTTTGAAGCTCAGGAACTGGCCTATAGGTGAGTTTAACTCTGGTATTTTTTTATTTTACTTATCCTCACTGAGCCTAATTTTCGACATAAACACGAGTGAAGCCGCTGACAACGGCTAGTACTAATATACATATTTTAAGATAAACAGCTCATGATTTTTTATATTTCAATATAACATTCTCATCAAAATAAACAATGTGTAGTCTGTTTTTATAGTTACGACCGATTCGTCCTTACTTTGACCTAAAACAAACAGACGCCTAGTCTAGTTCTTTTTCGTTTATATGATTAAATCTGATGTACTGTGTACATTTCGAATTCTTCATTTGCCATTTTATTTGCGAGTTCTTCAATTGGAATATAAACCAAATTAATTCTAAATAACTCATAGAAATACGGTTGAAAATTCAAAGGAATAATTAATGAATTATTTACGTTTTACATTAACAAATCCTCCTGTAACCTTCACAGTTGGTTAGATTTGTATAATGGTTCTTACGATGGATGATTCGCCATGTTGAGTTTAATTTCGTTTCTCAGGACCTTATGAATAACCTCTAAAATATCATTACTTGAATCTCATTGGGATCAAGTTCCATCAGTTCTAAAGACACGAATCCCTTCGTTTCTATCAAAGGTCACTATCGTTCACTGAAGTGTTCGTGTATCTTTTGAGATAGCTTAATTTATTCTTTGCCTTAGTCACAAGTTAGCTCAATTATATTAATTTGCGTCGAAGTTCTTAATCCTCTCTTGTTATAAATAGGTGAGTGAACGATGCTTTTTTAAATTTATAATCTTAGGGTTATTTTCCTTAAAGGTTTTTTTGCAACTCTTCTATTTTAAGGTAGTATAAATCGACGTTGCAAAAAATAATGGGAAAATCCTGATGGGCTCAAATTAGGATACCCCCATTAACTGGTTATGTTTGAATGTTTTAAATGCAGCCCAAGCAGGTGGCACGCGATCCATGATTCAATGACAAAATAATTGGGAACTTAATTAGATAAAAAAACTTCTTTGAAATGTACTCGTAGGTATATAATGTAGATATGTAAGAAATTCTAAGCGATGTATAAGATGCAGATTTATGTGAAAAATTACCCTGTGGTAAAAATGACGAGTGCATATTCCATATTTTCCTAACCCCTTTGGAAACTGACGTTTAAACTAACGTTTAAATTAATTTTGATGTTAAAAAGAATTGCAGAATTTCGTGCTTTTAGACCAGACGTTATGTGTAGTCAAGAGTATTTATCTAAAGTACAATTTTTCAAACAGATGCGAGATCGACGGCTGCGAGCAACGCTTCAACGACACCTCATGGGTCAATTACGCCATCCCAACGAACCAGATACACAACAAGCCAGAATCTTGCATGATGTACATACCCCTTAACACCTCCGAGTTCCAGTGTCTTCCACAGAACTTCGACTTGAACAAAACCATGGAATGTGATAAATTCGTCTATGAGGACGAATATTCACTTGTTAAAGAGGTTAGTAGAATAGACGATACTCTAAATTAATTAGACTAAGTTTTATTTGAGAAAAGCCGTACTGTTTTAATGTTTTGTCTCAGGTCCGTATTCTATAAAATTCTTCAAAGGAGATACAGAAATTGGCTAGTCAGTACTATTTGAACTTCGAACGTCAAAAACCCTTCACCATGTCTAAGTTTTTACTGAAGCAATAATCCCAACTCAAAGTTGTAAGATTTGAGACGAGATTAATGCTCGAGTTGAATTCTAGAATACAGACTCAAGAGTACTCTCTAGACTTTTAAGCATAGCAGTTGATATATCAACCCTACCAACTGAAAATAATGTTACCTTCTAAAAGTACTTATGTAAAGTAATACTAAAATATTTGCGAAAGAAACTCTTATCCTTATTTGTGTAACATGTAACTGTGTCTATTTGCGTATTCCACTTTCTCATGTCAACTGCTCTGTGAATATTGTTGATTTTGGCAAAAAATAACCTTGTATCGTTTAACTGTATACTTTCATTTTTATATGATATATATTATTTTGTTTTGCATTTACTACGTCGCCCAAGAATTTTATTCGGGCAATTGTAGTCCAAGTCCACATGTAATTTGAACATCCTTACAAATTACACGTAGACTTGTTTCAAAGTTATTGGCTTTACATAATAATACTATATTTGTCCGCAGTAATCGATGTACAGGAGGTGGACGCCACTGCGCCAAATATGTAACTCCTCGATCTAAACATGCTACTTAATTTTAAGACACTTGAACAGTATCTAAGTCCTCTTCATCTTTCAGTTCAACCTCGGCTGCCAGGAATGGAAGAGGGCTTTGGTTGGGACGATCCACAACTGCGGAATGTTTGTCGCCATGTTGTTTACTGGTGCCATATCTGACCGGTTTGGAAGGAAGGTTGCTGTAGGCTTCGCGGCAACAACCAGCTTCATATTTGGTTTTGCGAGATCGTTTGCACCAAATTATTTGACTTATGTAGCTTTGCATTTCTTGGAGGCTGGGTTTGGCGGTGGATTGTATCCGTCTGCTTATGTTTTTAGTGAGTATTTTTATTTCTTATTTGATTCCTTATCATTTTCCGTGATATACCGTCGTTCTATATCTTTATCCGCTCCTTAATTTACCTTATTTATTTGATACGAGCACAGCATCTATTTTTTCTTCCATACCTTTAGCTGTTAACTTGTGGGTCACCTCCTTCCGTCCAGCTATTCTCCTTCTATTCCGTTCATCAACCAAACGTGTCTAATGTTCTTCAGTTCTATTATTTTAACAATGCCACTTCACCAACCCTCAAAATAATATTTTCGGAGGAGCTGAGTTACTTCCCTAGGGAAAGCATTCCGAATTAGTTAACAACTTCGGAACCCACCAAGTTAGGTAGTTGCCAACTTGGACGAATATAATTTCAGCAGTAATAAAAAGTTCTACCTGTTACCATTTGTCTAATATTCCTAGGTTATTAGGCCTATGGGCAATGATCTACGTTGTTAAGATTTTATCACCAAATTGTATTAAAGTAATTAACAGTTATCTTAAAAATATCATCAAGTCCATTAATTAAATTAAAATCTAAAACTGTGTTACGGATTTAATCTATTTAATCTGTAGATAGTGATTTTTAGAAATCTGTACTGATACTACAATATCAATAATGAAGACCTAGAAAGCATAAATATAAAGCACTATAATCAGCATAATAATGTTCCTGCTGCTAGGAAACAGGCTTTCTCTCTATGGGAGAGAGTAGGGTGTATTGCACCCCGCGAGCCCAGTGCGTGTTGGTAAATGTCTTAAAGTTTTTGGTTCTAAGACGGTTTCTTTACGCTATTTTCCTTCAATTAAAACAATAACATTTTCCTATATTGATTCCGTTTCAATTTCTACTAAACCTAATTCAAAAGTCACAACAACAAGTGTTTCTTCATCATTCTTCCTTATATGGTGATTGGCACGACTTGCCCATATTAATATTAATTTATTCTTTACAGTTATCGAGTTGGTCGGCCTCAAACAGCGAGTCATAGTATCCGCCATGTGCAACATGACCTTCGTCATCGGTGTGGTTCTCATCGCCCTCCTGGCTTGGGTCATCGATAGCTGGCGTACCTACATCCTTATACTCTACTGCCCTGCCCTTATCGTCGTCATCTACATCTGGTTCATGAACGAAAGCGCCCGTTGGCTTCTCAGTAAAGGCAAGAAAGACAAAGCTGTCACCGTCCTCAAAAAAGCAGCAAAAATCAACAATTTGGATCCGAGGAAACTTGAGCTGGACTCTTTGGGAGATCCTTTGCTGAAGGTCGAAAGTCAAACGACGGATAAGAAGTCTCAGCTGTCAAAGGCGATACGCTCGAGTATAATTTGGAAAAGACTGATGATTTGTTCGTTTTTATGGATGACCTGTTCGCTGGTGTACTACGGGTTGTCGATAAACTCTGTGTCGTTGAGCAGTAATAAGTATGTGAGCTTCATGCTGGTGACGCTGGTGGAGATTCCGGCGTACATCGTGGTTGTGATAGTGCTGGACAAGTATGGGAGGAAAAAGACGCTCGTGGCCACGTATCTGACTTGTTCGCTGATGAGCTTGCTGTTCGCTTTCTTGCCAAGAAGTGAGTATCATTTGTTATATTGACTGTTTAATTCTCTACTACCTTAGATTTGTATAATTATTTCCTTTAAATTCTTCATACACCGAGACATTTTAATTGACTGCCATCTGCTACAATACTTGCGTACTCCTTTTACCACATTCATTATTATATCTAGTCATACACACACTTAAGTTGAAAATGAGTTCGTAATGGTTCAGCGATTGCCTACATAACTGCGCTGTGTGTCGCGGGTTCGATACCTGTACGAAAACTATTTGTATTATTAGTTTAAATGTTTGCAAATGGGTTCACAACAATATTTTTAATTAAAAAAGCGTTTTTAAGGCAGAAAATCGGTAAAAGCTGAATGTGCGGAAAGATCATAATTTAATGTGAGACCAATATAAACTAGTTTTGTATACCTTGATGAGTAGCCGTGTGTACCTATTCTATTTTTATGGTTTCATAATAATTATGATTCACGTTTTATACCACATATTATTTTAAACTTATAAAGAAGACTAGGTCAATGTCATGACACCTACTTATTATTGTAATACATACCTATATGTATGTGTTGCCAGTACCCTATATTGAATCGTACAGTTTATCTTTTTTTCTAAACATAATTCAAAGTAGGTATCACAACTTGGTCATGCTCGCACTATCGTGATATAAAAATTACTACGATCATTGAACATGTCATTGCTAACGATATTTTATTCTGTGTTTACATTTAACCTTTACTATCATAATGATACGAGTAGGAAAGGACATATGCCTTTTACATCTGAACATCTGCCAACAGCCTGGCATGGTAAGGCTAATAGTAATTAATATGTTTGTGGGGATGGATGGGTGTTTGTAACTTTTCTCGTGAAAACTACTGAACAGGTTTGGATAAAATTTGGTACACAGATAATTTACAACTTGCATTAACTCATAGGCTACTTTTTATCCCGGCATTACGTTCGTCGAATTTGGTCATCAATGTTCTAAATTCTGTATTTATTTACGATATTCATATAAGGCAAATAAAGCACATGGATAAAGACATAAAATTAAAATCAATATGACGTGACGAGCCTACCATAACATATTTCATTTTAAGAAATATAGGTAATTTAAAGAAAATAAATAAAGGTCGTGGAAAAATTCAAATAAGCCTATATTTAGATTGAGAACCGATAAATTCCGTAACCCGAAGTGCGATAAAATATTTAATTATAAATCATTACCTCATTTATCAACAAGGCTATTGAAGTACATAAACACGTCTACAGAAAACATTAGAACACATTATATTGACAGCTGAATAGTAAACATATATTATGCGTTTATAAACAAGTTTTGTTTACTACGGAAACAAAATACGGATATAATGAATCCCACCAAAAACATTTCATGTAAAATGTTGCCAAGACGATCACGACATAAGGTTTTCCTAGCAACGTACAAAAAGAACTGAAATCCCACCAGAATTTCAGTTCTTTTTGTAAGTTGCTAGGATGATTTTAAATTTTTCCTTTTTTTTTTAAATTATGTTTTTGGGAAGAAAACTTCCCAGTGGCGTTTACGAAAGTTTGACAGTACGTATTAATAGGTTTTTTAGTTACTGTGTACAGTACCGTGTAAACTTTCATGTCCTATTTCATAAAATTGGTGAAAGTCTAAAGGCGAAAGTTATAAGCTTATCTGGGGGCGTGGTAGTGTTTTTTATAACTTTTTTTATAACGTCCACCCCCCTATTTTAGGGGATGGGGGGCGAAACTTATAAGTTTATGAATTTTTTTGTTGGGTTCATACTAAATTTAATTACATACCAAGTTTCAGCTTTCTAGCACTTCAGGAAGTAGCCAAACATTTTGATGATCATCAGTGTGTCAGTGACGAAATCGGTGTATTTTAGACATCAATAAAATCTAAAGTATTAGAGCTATTCAATTGAAACTTTTTGTGTTTAATTAGTCTATTTATTGACATCATATCCTGAGAATATGAACTATCTGGTACATTGGACACCATCTTTATGAGGGTTCAAAAACACAACGAAACACTTCGAGAAAAGGTAGGTAGTGCCCTTGCGCTTCGCTTGGCTCGTCTTGGCGGGGGAACTACCGTGTCCTCAGATTTAGTTTACATGCGGACAATTAAGGTTGGCTACACATTCGCGGTTTTCGAACGCATGACTAATTTGAATGTGTAGACCATTATTATGTCGCGGATTTGGTTTAACCTTTAATTTACCTCTCTCAGACAAGAGAATGCTTTTCTTTATTGTAAAAAGGTGTGATCACAAATTTAATGGAGACAGCAACTTAACCAATATACAAATAATTTAAAGCATTGTATAAATTCAATTTATTAGTACTTCTACAGAAATTTCGGGAATAAAATCATTAATTAGCAGCACGTAGTGAACAAGTAAAATTTTAAGTGAATTGACACGAAAGTGACATCGAAAAATTGAAGGACAATATAAACCCCTGATAAAATTATTATAGCTAAAGTAACTAATTTATTTTGCGCATAATAAACTTGAAGAATATGAAGTGAAAAGAACACTGATGCCTAAACAACCATTCGATATAATTTTAAGCATAAGAACTAGACCAATATAAATAATGCAAAAAATAAAATTACAAGTATCGATTAAAATCTTAAAATGTTTATTTTACTAACAAGATTAAAACAAACTTAATAGCCTGCGATAACGTGGAAAGTATCCAATAAAAACTTACAATTAAATATAAAAATGTCTAGTTACTTTCAAGTCGCGCGATAACTCGCCAATGTGAAAGCGGTCTTAGTTGACGCGTCAGTCTCATGACCTTGCAATTATGGCGGAACATTTGACACGTGTGTGTACTTTACTCTTAGCTTCGTAAACGTGTGGTCACGATCTAATGCCCATAAGAAATTGAGTACGATAAATATAATTATATTGAATAAAGCACGTGACACTGGTACACTGAGAGTGAAATTATTGGTAAAATGTTTACAGAAATGCTAAAATTAATAGCTTAAACCAATGACATCAATGCTAGAAGATAAGATATTGAAGACTGTCAGTAGTAATAAACGAAACAATGCTACTGATGACTTCATAAGTGACGGCTTTTCTTCAAATACAGTCTATGACTAATTAGTCTACTTTATTTGTGTTTCTGTAAATTAGAATGGTGTGTGTGGTATGTACTAAATATTCAAATACATACATATGTGTTTCTGTGAAGATTTTGTACATTGTAGGTACTTCAAATTATTTTGCAATCTTTGACAAAACGTAACATTGTTTCTTTTATCAATAAAATCAAATCAGGTATTACTTTGGCAAGAACATGTTCAAAATTAACTACGAGTATACGTTAATTGTAATAGTAGAATAGTACACATAATATGTATACTAACACAAATAAGTATAATTAAGAAGGAGTAGAATCTCCTGCTCAACGCTATCAGCTGCTATAGGGTTGAAAACGCAGCCTACCTTTAGTAAATCTTCAAAATGCCCTAAACCTATAGAAAGAATAGAACTGCTAATGATAAAGCTGGTGTCAACGATACTAGCCGCTTTAGCACTTGTATTTCTCTTCCTTCGACTGTCTATTAACCTCCATTTCTCTTCCAGACGACTACTGGTCCATTCCTCTGTACCTGGTTGGCAAGTGGGCCGTGACCCTCGCCTACAGCTCCGTGTATATCTACGTGTCGGAAGTGTTCCCCACCAACATGCGACAGACTCTCATCAGCATGTGTTCCATGGCTGGAAGGATCGGCTCGCTTATTGCGCCGATGACGCCTTTGTTGGTAAGTACTTGGGAGATATTCTTCGTAATTTTCCTCGCTTTTTGTCGTGACTAGACTGTGGCACCCAGTCTGCAACTGTCTATCCGATCACAATTACTATGTGGCTGGTAACACAAAATTTTGGGAAAGTTGGGGCAAGAACTATCAAAGATCTACAAAATAAGTGAGCCAGTCAAAATATTACCTATACCTACGTAAATGATTTACAAAATAACGAATTAGTTTTGGACACAACAATTTGTTTCAAAGGACCATAATTAACAAGGCTTTGCTCGATTATAAAAATAGTTTTCTATAAACGTTCTAAAAAACTTTAATTAAATCTAAGTCAGTATTGCCAAACTAAACAAAACAGTAACATAGCAGAAAATAACAGAAGGATTTTCTTTTACAGTCCCTCTACCACAAATCCATGCCAACGGTGATCTTCGCAGCCATGTGCCTCATATCCAGCACCCTCGTCCTGATGCTTCCAGAGACCAGAAACATGAGGCTACCAGACACAATCGAAGAGGCAGAGGACCTCTCCAGAAACAAATCCCAGAACTGAGGCTGTTTACGCTAAAATAAACTTAATTAAGTAGGTATTAATGTCCAAAATAAAGACAACAGGGACTTTTAGGATTTTTGTATTGTAATGCAGCTGATTAAGAAAAGAGTTGTTATTCCTGGTTTGTAAAAAATAGTGTTTTAAGGCTAGTTGTGAAGGTGTGTTTTTAATTCGTCTCAGTTAAATTCGCTACAAGTTTACAAGAAGAAATATTGGTGAAAAGCTGTAACCGAAGACTACGTCCTAACCAATACGATTGTACATTCATTTTGTTCCTCACCTTAGAATGCGTGATATCGCCGACAGATGACCCTCTCTGAATAAATAAGTGACCACGTGACGATTGTGATTCTCACACAATACCGCTTGTCCGCGCGGACGTACGGTGGCAGCGAGGGATGCGAAAGTGTGTTGGCGGTACACCGCGCGAAGAGACGGAAAGCACCACTCGTTCTTGCAGTTGAGGGATGTATCAATGCGAAATGAGATCCGCTTCACCGCTTGACCGCACGTACGAGTGGAGAATGACAATCGCTTTAAACTCGCGCGACTGATTGCTTTGGTTACGACGCAGGGGTAAACTTTAAGTTACTTTTTGATCGAATTAAAAAACACCAAGATATATCGCTGGTTGATCCAGTGAGACCTCGTTATGTAATGATAATCCAATATGTCGTGTCGTTATGTTATGTGTAGTCCCTTTTTACAATGCACTTTATATTATACTTATCTACTGATCTTAAAAGACTAAGTACTTACACAAAATACTTAAAGAATAATTAACACAATGCACTTAAAATTATACTAAGATACCGTCTTAAGAATATTACTTAAAATAAACTTAATTCTCATTTTTTTTTATTCCAAGGTTGTTATAAAAAGTCTACAAAGAATAATTTCGCTTTGATTCCCATTTACAATTTTGTAGACTATTATAGACACTTTGCCAAACCATTATTTACGATTAATTTACTTTGGAAAAACTTAAATATTCTTACAAAAGTCTGTTGAATTCCAGACTTTATATTCCTCTTTTAACACTTAATCAAATAAAGAATAATAGATACTTATCGGAAAAAACCTTATCTTAGAAATGTGAAATTATGGTAAAAACGATTTTCTTTGTAAAATACAATCCTCCCAAATTATTAGAGGCTTTAAATTATAAGTGCCCAAATACACAGTCCGTTTCAGCAATATGTACCTAGTAAATCAGTTAACAGATATTGGGATGGTAAAAAACATTTTTTTTTGCAATGCGCTGAAATACATAATAAGGCATTCCTTATTATGTATTTCAGCGCATTGCAAAAAAAATGTTTTTAATCTAATCTACACATATTTTAAATTAATTTCTGTATTTATGACCGAATAATTCGTTTAAATAATTAAATACCAATAAATCAGCGCCAAGCAGTATATATGACATTAGTCGCAGTATAAAAATAAACATCCGTTCTCCTAAAAACCTATTGAAAACTCAATGGGAATCCAAAACTCTTTTACACCGAGACGCGACGCTGTGCGCACATTTCAATGTTATAACTAAAGAACGGGCTCACATATCCAAACCAAATGTTTAGGCTTTGTACGAACTATTTAGTAGATGCTTTATGTGAAGTTTGCACAAAATCGGACGAGCGGTTCTTAACATACTCGTGCGAAGCTGGGACGGGCCATTAGTTTACTATACGAAAAGATACATATTTCCAGTATCGTCACCTCAGTCGCGTCAGGTCGTATCTCGGTGTGAACTGACCCTCAGTCTTTACAAACATTCTATTACAAAATCTATAACAATTTTATAACCTTTTTGATAAGTCTTCTAACAAAGGGCTGAACTTCACTTCAGCCACTCTTTTGATACATTGTGTTTTAATATCCGATATTCATTTTAGTGGCCGTATTTTAAAATGTCAGTTCACGGTTAAATCGATTGTGAAGCTTATTTTTGTTACTGCCGAGTGTGACTGTGTAGTCGGGCACTTATAAAAATAACTAAAAGATTTTTTGATTGTTCAAAACAATTTCTTACAATTAATTTGGTTACTTAACTCGAATATGATACATTATCACTTATTTTCTTAGTTAGTTGATACTGTATTTTTATATTTAAAAAAAAAACATTCACATTTCTCTGCATTGCAGGGGTGGATAAACAATGTATAAAAATAAAAATGTAAAAAAAAACAAAGATGTCCATTGTCCAAGTTGGGCGAGGGTATGTTGATTTTTTAACACAAAGGTTTTAAGTATCTAAGGCGGGGCTACACTCTTCGGGTTGCCCTGAGGTTATAACTCGAGTGCGCGGTGTAAACGTACTTCAATATTAACATTGAAAATACTCGTTCATTTTCGAAATTAAATAATAAAAAAACATACTTAATGGAAGATTATTTTTGGGCATGACAAAAAATTATAAAATGCTGTAAGTTTACGTAAGTATTTTACGTTTTGCACTGCGCGCTCGTATTCGCCTCTGATTCCCAGTTCGCGAAGTGGCAAAATAGTATCTGAATTTTGTCATACTGCTCTGCCGACTCCATTCAACACGAACCCAAACATATAAGTGTGGTGTGCAGCATGCCTAATATATAATAATATACATTTTCTCACTACAAACTCTTTTGTTGATATCTGTACTTGCGACAAGAGACTAGTAGCGCGAACAAATGTGCTTAAAACGTCAACTACCAACATCAGTTAATTTATTTAATTATATTTACGTTACTATTTAACAGTATTTTTGTATTAAGTGTCCACATTTTATAATTAGTAGATTTTAAGTTTAGTGTGGGACCAATATAAATAAACCGTCGCCGTCGTCCGTAAACTACGTTTCAATTTTTGGGACTGAGGCTGTTCATATTTTGAATTAATTGCATAGAATGTCAAATGTCATTGTAATGTGAGATTCAAACTGTCAACAACATCAAGTAGTTTTAACTTTCATGGCCTATGGTTTGACATTTTAGCATATAAACAAACAAAAATCATCACACTATTGTTTTTAAAGTCAAACTGTATACCAAAGGTGCAACACAAATTAGGTACATTTTCTTTATTTTTAAACGCATTTAAATAAAGTTAGTCACAAGATTACATGAATATTAAAATTCTCCGATAAAGGTTTAATTAAAACGAAATTTTCCAATACGCATGCACGTCTTAACATACGTGTCATGCATAACAAACGAGCTCATCGAATGAATGATGACTTAGATGATGAATTCATTTCTAATGACTAAATCATCACGTAATTATGATGCCAACTTGATTGCTTCATTATTTTAATCGTAAATTCTATTGTGACTTCAATGCTGAATATCGTTACAATGACAGTTCACCATTTATCATTCATTTTACACAATAATAGTCTGGTTGGAAAAACTAAATGTATATTTAATCACTTTTTGGATTGGTTCTTGATAGTAATTACTTCTGTGTTATAAATTATCACAATATTGTTGCAGATTTCAAGTTATAGATAAGTTTCATGCATTGTTAATTATGTGTTTTACGGGAATTCACTGATGGCTTCTAACCCGTTACTTGTTATTCATGTCAAATGTCATTTTTGATATTGTGATATGCTCAGAACAATAACTTATTGTTCTGAGGTGATATGACGGTGTCATTTAAACGTTGTCATGGAATTTGACATCGATGTAGTGGAATAAGTTGAATTTGCTTACAGAAGTTGAGATTTCGTTATAATTTTTTTGAAAACAAGATTTGCCTGAGAAGTAATTACAGAGTATTTAAATCCTAGCGGGAAAATTAAGATTTTTAATGTGCTTTTTCAATTATTATTATCATTTTTTTTACCAACACCGAATCAAGCTTAAATTGCTGTCCCATGTAAAAAAAGTTGGCTAGTTGTTGAATATTTCTGGAAAAGTGTTTTTCCCAAAGACATAGTTTATGGACATACCTTTTGTAGTGATACAACCGAATTACTACTGCACCCAGCATTTTTAGTTTATTAATATTAAAATACATTTTTGGTATTTTATTTAGTTTAAGTAATTATTATAATAATTAATATGTAGTGCATCAGTGATTGTCATTATTGTGCTTTTATGATACCTATTATTATTATTATTTATTACAATATCATTTTTGTATTTGGTACAAATACAGTTTTGTGAATACACAATTTGTAAAAATAAACCTTTTGTAAAATAGTTTCTGGTTTTATTTATTACCTATTTTTATATTACCTATCTCGTAAATGCTTTATGTCTAAATTTAATTTAATTTATTAAGGTTTTAATTAGAAAATATATGTATATGTATGGAAAGGATGAATTGATTGACGGATGGATATTCGTTACTCTTTCAGATAAAAACTTATAAACGGATTTGGATCTTTTTAGAATAGAATAGAATAGAATAGAATAGAATAGAATAGAATAGAATAGAATAGAATAGAATAGAATAGAATAGAATAGAATAATATTTATTGTAAAACATGAGTAAGCATCAAAACAATAAGTATGTGCAAGGTCTTAAAATAACAAATCGATCTGCATGTTTTGCCAATTATGGCGTACAATAATAGCGCAATATTTTTGGTTTAGAGCAAACCAAAAAAAAAATAGAATTTGATTCTACACAAATTTAAAATAACTTAATGCTAAAGACATTTTATTATAATACATAATTGGGGTTTAACAAATTGCTAATGAGAAGACAAAAAAAAGAAGAAATATTACCATTTAATTAATTTCTGTCATTTAAAAATTCCGATATGCTATAATAGCATTTAGCTATAAGATATTTTTTTAAATGTACTTTAAACAAAGCAGTAGGCATTTGCTTGATAGGTTTTGGGATTTTATTGTATATAACAGGTGCTAAACAAAAAAAACTTTTTTGCATCAATGCTGTGGTTGTTCTTGGTACGCACAGTCTATTGTTGTCTCGTCTATTACGAATAGAGACGTCTGATATTTTCTTAAATAAATTAGGATTGGTCCTTACAAAATTGGCTATTTCATAGATATAAAGTGAAGGCAGACTCAAGATGCTATATTTAATAAAATACTGTTTGCAGCTATCAGTCGTTTTCAAACCAAACATTGCCCTAATGCATCTTTTTTGTGATTTGAAAATTATTTCTTTATTCGTGGAGTTTCCCCAAAAAATTACCCCAAACCGCAATATAGACCCGACAATACCATGGTAGGCAGTTAAGAGCGCATTCGTACTTATAATAGGTTTTAGTTTATGGAGGGCATAAGCAGAAGAACGTATTTTTTTATTTAATTCTTCTGTGTGTGCTTTCCAGTTCAAACGCTTGTCAATGGTCACCCCTAAAAATTTTGCAATGTCTACCTTTTTTATAACAGTTGATTTGTGTTGAACATTAATATTTGGCGCTTCTAAACGCTGACTAAAGAACATAATTTTTGTTTTTTCGAGATTAATTTTTAGATTATTGTTGTCTAACCAGTTTACTATCGAATTGATGGTATTATTAATTTCCTGCTCATATCTATCTTTATTTATGCAATTAATAGTGACTGTACTGTCATCGGCAAACAATGATACTGGATAATTAGTTACTAATGGCAAATCATTTATATAGATTATAAATAACAATGGTCCCAAAACGCTCCCTTGCGGAACTCCATATTTAACTGTAAGTTTTTTTGATGCATATGTTTCTTCTTTTTTAGTGTTAATGTTTATTTTAGAAATTTCTGTATATTGTTTACGATTTTTAAGATAAGATTCTATGAGATTTAATATATTGCCTCTAATGCCATATGTTTCCAATTTACGCAGGAGAATATCGTGATTAACATAATCGAAGGCCTGGGTCATGTCGCAGAAAATGGAACATACCGGTGTTCTTTTATCCACATTACCCATGACGTTATTTAAAAAATCAAAAATTGCCATGTTTATTGTTTTATTCTTACGGAAACCTTTCTGGTCTTTTGTAAGAATATTGAATTTTTCCAAAAAGTTATAAATTTGATTGTATAAGTATTTTTCAAAAACTTTCGAAAATATAGGGATAAGTGCAATAGGTCTGTAACAGTTCATATTTTGCTTGTTGTCTTTTTAGGGTTCCGTAGCCAAATGGCAAAAACGGAACCCTTATAGATTCGTCATGTCTGTCTGTCTGTCTGTCTGTCTGTCTGTCTGTCTGTCTGTCCGTGTATGTCACAGCCACTTTTTGTCGAAAGTATAAGAGCTATCCTGTTGAAACTTGGTACAAAGATGTATTATGTGAACCGCATTAGGATTTTCACACAAAAATCAAAACAAAACAAATTTTGGGGGTACCCCCCATACTTAGAATTGAAACTCAAAAAAAAATTTTTCACCAAACCCATACGTGTTGGGTATCTATGAATAGGTCTTTAAAAATGATATTGAGGTTACTAACATCATTTTTTTCTAAACTGAACAGTTTGCGCGAGAGACACTTCCAAAGTGGTAAAAAGTGTGTCCCCCCCCCCGTAACTTCTAAAATAAGAGAATGATAAAACTAAAAAAAATATATAATGTAGACCTCAACCGAAACTACCAACGAAAATTGGTTTGGATGAGATACAGTTAGCAGTTTTTGAGATATAGTACATTTTCAAAAACCGCAAATATAACTTTGCCATTCATACAAATACTATGAAAAACAAAGTTATTTTTATTGTTTGTGTATATTACTTACTAATCTCAATATAATTATATCTCTAATCTATGCTTGCTGCTACGGAACCCTTCATGGGCGAGTCCAACTCGCACTTGGCCGGTTTTTTGAAGATGGGTTTAATGATGCTAGTTTTTAAACTTTCCGGGTATGATCCAGAGGTTATGCACATGTTAATGATATGGCTTAGGTGGTCGCAGATATGATAAGCGACGAACTTAAGAATTTTAGTAGAGATCCCATCATATCCAACACTTTTAGTATTTTTAAGTGATCTTATAATTTGCAGTATGTCATGTGGAGTACTTGGTGCCATGAACATAGATTGATTTGATTTGGAAATATTTACAGTTACATCCTTACCAGCGCCTGGTATTGGTTTTATCTTTTCTATGAAAAAGTTATTAAAAGCATTTGCAATCTCTTGTGGCTTGGTTATGGTTGTATGGTTTGTTTCTATGGAAGTGATGTTATCCTTTGGCAAATTGAGTTTCGACCTATTTATAATCGCCCACGTAGCTTTGGATTTGTTAGTAGATGATTTTATTTTATAACAATTTTGTGCACGTTGCGTTAAATTAATTATATTTTTATATGTTTTTGAGTATTGTTTAAATTTTATTTTATTTAGTTCATTACGATTTAGTCTATAGTTCCACATAAGCTCTCTCTTTTTTTTGCTACAGATTTTTATGCCACGTGATACCCACTGAGGTTTCACTTTGGTTCTAATTTTAACGGTTTTGAAAGGAAAACATAAATTATATATCATCATGAAAGCTTCCAAAAATGAATTATATGCTGTGTTAGGGTTATTTGTATTATAGATTTCAGCAAAAGAAAAATCTTTTATGTAATTTTTGAACTTTTTCATGTTCTCATTATTGTAGTCTCGTCTGTTTGTCCGCCAATAGTTTATTAAGATATTTTTTTTAACCGGTACTTTTAATACTTGCGCTGTGTGGTCTGACAGACCGAAGTCAATCACATTCGATTTACACTTGTTTCCCAAATTATGTGCAAAATTGTCTATACAAGTGCCGCTCGCGAGTCGAGTTGGTTGATTTATTTCTAACTTTAAGTTATAACTTATGAGTAAATATTCTAGATGTATCAGAGTACTATTTCGCTTAAGATGGTCAATATTATAGTCACCAGCAATTACAATATTTCTTTTTGGATATTTGTTACAAATAGTACATAACACTTTCTCTAATTGTTCAAAAAATACAGATAAATTATTAGATTTAGGTACTCTATACATACAAACAATAATTGTATTATACATAGTGAGATTAATAGCGCAACATTCGAAGATTCCGCTTATAGAGAGTTTCGCAATATCTTGAAGTTCCTTAAACTGGTGACCTTTTTTTGCAAGGATACATACACCACCTCTCCTACAGTCCTTTCTGGAATAGCATGTCGCTAAAGTGTAGTTAGGAATATACAGTAATTGTTCATGGCCAGCTATCATGAAATGTTCAGATAAACAAATAAAGTCGACTTCGGTATTTTTCTCTGACATCTCTTCAAGACATACAATAAGGTCATTGCTCTTGTTCAGTAATCCTGCAATGTTTTGATGTATCACGTTAAGATGCTTATAATCGAAAAAACTGCACTGTCCTTTGCTGATCATCTATTTCGTTGATTTTGCCATTTTCTATATTTGTGAAGGTATTTTCACGTATGTAGTTTATAAGTACACAGGCAGTTTGGCATCTGGATTAACACATAGGATACTTTTTATAACGAGATGACATTCTCATGGAATAATTACCGAACTACACCTGAGCAACGCCGCGAGCAAAAGCTAGTTATGTATTTATTTTTATTATGCCCGTTTTTCCTACCGTTACGATTGTAAACTACCAGTCATTGGACACTTAAGGGCCATACATTGACGAAAAATAATTCTTGGACACATTTATGAATCTACGTGCTAAAATTGTTATTATTTTGCTTATTCAATATGTATGTGAACATAATTTCATTTTAAAAATTATACTTTACAGCATTAACATTTAAAAAAATCCTGTTAAAAAAAAAGTACCCAAATATATAGTCATTGGACAGAATTTCTATTGTTGGACAGTCTATACTAGTTAATGGACAGCACAATTTAGCTCATTAATGTTATTTTATAAATCGATAAATAGCAAATAGGTAATAAAGGGGAAAACAACATTTTAGTTATGATATTATTAAAATTGCTTTTACCTACATATCTCTTAGAAGAAACATTAATTGCTTTCAAAACTACTCCGTCTTAGCAACTCTTATGTAATACAAAAAAAAAACGTTCATAGTCTTTCTCTTTCCCCTTGGGCATCTTTGGTTTACTTCTAAACACCGTTATCAGACAGTACCATTAGTTAGGTAGGTTTTAGTTTGGACAGGGTGTCCAATGACTAATATTAATCTTAAAATTAGTCATTGGTCTTTGGACAGGGTGTCCAATGACTAATTTGAATCTCAAAATTAGTCATTGGACACCCTGTCCAAAGACTAGTAGAAGTTGCTTAAGAGCAACACTATTAAAAATGGTTCCTTTGGCCTAAATTTATAGGCAGTAGAGTCCAAAATATTTGCAATTATTTTTAATTTAAAAATGCAGTTATTGGACACTTGTCCAATAATTAGATTTTAAACAAAAAAGTTTTCAGTTATTGGACATTACATAATAACTTAAAAAATCTATTTGACTGTATGTTATCATATTAAAATCAGTACAGAATATCATAATACATTACTGTGCAAACTACTAAGAACATAGGATGATCAGGTAGAATTTAAATCGTTAAATAATGTACCTATAGATAAACTTACCAAATTCTTTATTTCTCACTAGAATGACCGCTAACCGTCCGGACGCCGAGAAAAGTAAATAATTTTGACCAATTACTGCCGTCTATTAGAAATGTTTTGAACTTTTAAGTATTACCAATAAACAGAGTGCAGAAAGAGTCAGTTGCATTGTTAGACTCTTGAATCGTAACCTTAATAAAAACGCTTAAAGGGAGTTCTGTCCAATAACTGATAGCGTCCAATAACTGGTAGTTTACCCATGTAAAAATTTTTACGTTACTTGAAGAAATCTCAAAGACAACCAAAGCCGTCCCGATTCAACTTCCTCACCTTCCCAAATATCAACCCATATTTAAGTATCATTAGCATAGTAATAGTTCAAGCATACCTGACTCATTAAACTGAACCACAACACTCCAACTTACTTTAAATATTTAACCAAGCTTAAGTAATTACTTAAGTATGCAAGGGGTGCGATGACGTTGATGTTACTCATGATTAATTGTTGCAAAGTATGGTCGCGGTTACAGGTTAATGGGCGTTGATATGTCACTCGCATTTGACGGGTTAGGTTCGACGCGGAGTGCCGTAATCACGGTTATTGCGAGAGGGTTAATATGAATTTGTTGTGCAATTTACGTGAAAGCATTGCAGGGTTTTCGAGTAAATTATTTTGTCGTGAATTTTAATTTTTGTGGAGATGGGAAATGATGAGATATGTGTATAAAATTAGAGATAATTTTGCCTTAATGTTCCCAGTGCTGAAACACAGGTCACCTCTGGTGGGAAGTGGGCTATAATCCACCACGTGGACCCAATGTGGTAGAAGTCACATGTCTTCGAGTTTTTGGTTCTAGAACATACCGGTTACCTGATGTTGTTTTCCTTCTCCGTTTTAAGAGAATTGGTAATTAAACAAATTCAACAAAGTAATGCGTCTGTCTGGATTCGAACCCACGACTGGTCTCTAAAATCGTCCTGTCCACCAATACCTACTCCAAATTGTATGTAAATACGAATAAAATGAGTACTTGCAGTCAACGAAATGGTTTTTCCGCAAAAGGAGTGCTCTTCTCCGACAACGTAATACTTGTTATTTATTACCTCTCCAAAAGTAGAAAGTCAAAACAGTTTCTTTAGAAACTCTTTAGTCGCAATTCCAACATTAAATTCATGCAAAAATATCTTCTAAACCTCAGAATTCTTCGAGGTAAGGCACACATTAAAAAGAAGGCTCGCTACACGCCACAAAGCATTTTAATTTCACAAAAATTGCCTTCTAGAAAGGCAGGCGGTGCTATTTTTCTCTTGTTTTTCATTTAAAGCTAGACACATGGCCAGAAACCGTGTTTTTTGGGGTGTGAAAACGGCCTACAGCAAACTTTAGCGCTCTACGTAACAATGCAGCTAGAAGGAATGAGTCGTGGATGTTGGAACGATGGATACGGCATTTTGCCTTCGCAATGATTGTAAGGGCACCTTTTTTGGTAGTGTTAAAATTATCAAATGAGTCTTTCAACCCTGGGAGGATTACAAGGGACTATCAGACTTTTATTAATTTTAAATTAAACTTGTTCCTTTGGTTGGCCTTCGAGTGTTACCGTGCCCTTTTAAGACAATCCCCGGTTGTTGAGGTTAATCGGGAATTTTGACAGCACGATTGACGCTGTAGTAGAATGATTGACTGCTGCTCTGCGTCCGTTTGTAAACCCCACTAGAGTGGGGTGTGTAATAGGTATATGTCTTGTTAATAGATAGTAATATGGCGTATAATAACGTTCACATAAGAGTTCCTGGAAGGTATTGGGGAGGCCTTTGCGCAACAGGACAGCATAGGCTAATTAAAGAAAAAAACTCTCCACTTCTAAATAAAATAAAAAAAAAATGGAAAAAAAGGAACCGACTTCAAAACTTTTCTTTCAGAAGTCGTTAGCCATAGTCAATGAAATAAAAAACAAAGCCACCGACTTCCAAAAGAAAAGTTATTTTACACTTTTCTATGTTTGGTTTTGAAGTCGGTCCCCTTTTTTTCAAAAAGTTTATTATTTTCCCCTTTTTAGTTTAGATATTCAACAAAAATCTTCATACAATCGGCGTCTTCGAAAATCTACGATCCTAGTAAGCAACAAAAACGGATCTATGCGGGCAACTGCATGAGATATCCATTATATAGATACTAAAACCTTCCCCAGATGTAATGAACACTTTCCTGAAAACCGCATCAAAATCGGTTCAGCCAAACGCGAGATAATCGCGGACAAACACATACAGGTGGAACTGTGAACCTACTTTTTTCAAAGTAGGCTTTAAGGTAGGTTTTTTTAAAAAAGATAAACCTGGCTACAAAATCACTCTCAATCTTTCAACACACATGAGAAGACCAAGGTTTAGACTAATTAGTGGAACCGTCCGAACAAAGGCTCAAGGGCTGTATTGTATAATACGTTATAACTCTCTCGGTGTCATCCACGTATAAATAATTTTGTTTCAATTTAATATATTAAGCTAGCCATACATGATTAAGTTTACCATCAAATTTGCAACACGCTTGAAGCTGCGTTTGGTTCAGTTTCCAGAGCATCCATATACGGTTAGACTAATCACGTTTAAGTTAGTTTGCATGAGATATCCCACCCGAGAAACGATTTTATGACATCTATGTTTAGAGCAACGATTGTATTCCCGTTTGAGCACCTATTAATATTCCAGTCATAACTACGGATGACAACGCATTAGCCATCCTAGCGGTGCAAAAACTGGTTACAGAAATGAAAAAAAAATCATATAATCGATATACGAGTAAATACTGACCGGATGCACGTTCAAGTTCACATAACACTGCAATCTTGTCGACAAAATGTAAATCCAATTTTTGCTTCAAGTAGACTTGTCATGCACACTGATAGCCTACACCGACAAGTTTACCACACGCCGCAACCAGCAAGCTGCAAACTTGACGGTAAACTTGATCGCGTATGGTTGGCATAAGTTCATGTATTTAAGTGCAATTTTATCTATGCAGAAGAGTTCCTTGTTTCAACTAAGGCTTCCTGTACAAAACATTAAAATAAATAATGTGGGTTTCTTACACAGTAAGTAGAAATATGGAAGAAATACCTGTCACCGGACTCGTTCTCTCTCATTGTGAGTAGGATACAAAAGATCATATTGACATTTCATCATATTCATACTGATTGCAATTTCATTGTATGAATCATGATCTTTCTTAACTTAACCTAACACCAATTCTTTCTACAAGCACCATGGATCAACAGCCGTGATAGAGAGAACTGAGAGACACCACGCAATGCTCGTTTGCAAGGAACCTTGGCTCCTGGCTTTTGGCAACATTGGACTAATAAAGCCTAGCTCTCTCGCAGGCATCTGGCGAAAATAATACCACATCAAAAAGTAAGCAAATCTTCAAACACCTGGTTCAAGTCGTGAGTCGACGGCTGGTATCTCGGTGCAACAATAGCGCGGTCTCGTCCCTTTTGTGTGTAACGCCCGGGTCGCGGCGCCTCCCAAAATATTGCACTTCTCTAAATCGCCACACAGTGATGTGATACTTGTCGATAGAATGAAATATCGATAGTATGAGTCACCGTAACAACGAGCTTTGTCAAATGAAGAATAGGCAAAATGACGAGACGAAAATACCATACCATACTGTAGAATCTTATTGAACTAACGTCTGTCTGTCTGTTCTTAGTAGAATAGAGATGTAATTTAATCTGCTACACATGCAGCTCATCTTGGTTCCACTTTAACTATCTAATAATATCGGTTTGTTCCAGTCAATTAAAGTTGGAAGTCAATTTGCTAAACAATTCTTCCAGAGAAATTTATCCAAAAATAATGCAGTAAGAAAGTTAAAATCTGACTTTCGTGGAATAATAATGAAATAAGGTATATTTTTTAATCTATGTACCTATTTTTTTATATTTTATAAATTGTGTTGTCCACGTGGATTGTATTTATTGTGTGATTTAATTTAAAAGACTTCAACAAATTGATTGAAGCGACACAGAATTATCCTTTGTGGTTCACAATGAGCGTAAAATACGATAACATCGTAAAACGTGAGCGTGTACACTTAAAATAACAACACATTTATATAATGATTTACGTTACAATAGGAAAATAAAATCGTGTATGTTTTGGTATACATTGCGCCGATTAGTTAAGGATAATATGCTTAAGAATACCAATTATTTTTGCTTTCAAACGCTGTATTTTATTATAACAAGTTGTAATAAAAGTTTTGTGTCGATATGCCTCATTATTTTAATTGGAAATAATTAAATTTTCTGTATATTTTAAATATCTGTGGCCCATCTTATCTTTAGTAAGGTATTTTTTTGAAGAATTCACTGAAAACCAAGAGATATTGTAGAACCCAGTACTAACTGAGGGGTTCAGATCAATCGCTCCATGTAAAACTACTAGTAACGGTACTGGTTAAACTGGAAGATGACTCCTACAGAGTTGGGAAAAGGTTAGGCCGATGATGATAAGTTCTGTTTATAAAGAAGACGTCAAACATCATCATCTTCATCATCATATCAGCCGTAAGACGTCCACTGCTGAACATATAACACCTCCCCTTTATACTTCCAATAGGACCGGTTGTAAGCGGCCTGCATCCAGCGTGATCCTGTAGCCTTCATAAGATCGAAGAAGAAGAAGAAGACGTCAAACGATTTTTGAAAATTCATTTGCTAAAGGAGATTGAGTTAAATAGGAAAGTTCGAATGATATTTCAATATTTTTGCCAATGGGAAATCCCATTCGACTAGTTTTAAATAAATGTTTGCATTGCCATAAACGTACCGGATATTGCAAAAGCTACAGGAAAATTGTTTGATGTTCTAGTTTCATTAAAGGAAATGTTGTAAATCTTTTAGATATAACTTACCTAGAGATCTGCAAAGAGAATTCACAGTAAACAATGATATTCTGTATGGCAACAAGTTAATAATGTGGTATTTTGACAATACCATATTTTAAGAAAGTCGTGTTTTGCTTGTTTATGTTTAATTGGTTTTATGCCCCAAGCCATTATAACAGCTAAATGGTACACTCAAAAAAAATCATGTTCACTATTAAACCAACCTATAATTTCAGTAAAACAGCAGCAATATTATCATTGCCCAAAATACAGATTTAATCTACATCAAAACAATTTAATCGATATCGATAAGCTCGCAACGTTCCCATCCCTACAAGTTGACACCAGCATAAAGGCTCTTTGTGTGATTGAAGCGGAGACCGGAGCCTATCTGCTATCACCTCACTATGCTGATCAAGATTACAGGTGCTACACGTTTTGGCTTACTATATCTCGTGTATATGTTGTATAGCGTTAGCTTAGAAGCTGTTTAAAAGCTTTGCAATAAAGTGATGGATAGATGGATTAGGTTGTAAACTGGAATGTTGATATGTATTACAGAAAAATATTTCATTTGGAAATGGATTAAAATAATGTTGTTATAGTGCCGGACGGAAGTTTCTAGATTCGGTTTAGGCTGTAAATTGGTTTGGGTACTAATTAATTGTTATCTACCTATGTATGTTTTAACCCAAACCCGGTTTTTCCACATGTCCTTTGCGTTCCAGTGCTGCAATATCCTGCTTAGACAGTCCCGCGACCATGGACAATTACCCCCTAATAAGAAATCATTGTTTCCCTTCCATTACAAATCTCATTATTTCTAGTTATAACAAAGAAATAATCACACAATCCCGTTAAACCCAGTTCCAAATTCTCAATCATTTGATAACAAACTTTAAAGTCAGTTCATAAGCAGTTAGTACCTAGTTGTAGTTTGTACTAGCTTACTGCAATATACGTAAGTGAGCGTACCCGGGCGCATAAGTTTCTTGCAAGGCGCTCGCTCCAAACTACTATCCAATGATATTAGAAACAGATTTGCTTGATACGACTTTTATGAGGACGGACATTTTTGTTATTATATTAGAGAGTACAGTGTTAGTGTTGGAGTAATTAAAATGAGGGTTTAATAAAGTCTGCACGGGGTTTTCGTCTTTAAGAGATTTAAATTGAAGTTTTACCTATGACTAGTATTTACCTTTACCTATATTATGTACCTACGTTGTCCCACTGTCATATATTGTATATCTCATCGTATATATTGTAGTCTTTGCCCACTGTGACCCTAGAGCGTAAAGGACTTATTGAAGGGTCACCGTGGATTTAAGTCAGTACAAGCCTGATAGTCCCTCCCGCCTCGCCCTGGGTGGGAGGACTCATTTGATGATTTTAGAACGATAAAAAATGGCGAAGGCCTCTATTGCCTTTCCGCTTATCGCAATTGTAAGCCAATACTTAGAGAATGAGTCCAGCTCATCTCGCCATCTATTCTGTTCAAGGACATACCCTGCAAAAAAAATCGTATGATACCTGTTCCTAAAATTTTTTTTTTGCTTGGTAAAATCATCAAATGAGTCCTCCCCCAGGGCGGGGCGGGAGGGACTGTCAGACTTGTACTGACTAAAATCCACGGTGATCCTTCAATAGCCCTTTACGTACCAGGGTCACGTTAACCAGGTGAGACAGTCCCGCGACCCCGGCAGGACATTTTTTATAAATATTTGAGTTGGTTTACCCGCTACAGCTCTGAAGATTATTGAACAAGACTGGGACATGTTGTGCCCAAAAATGTCAGCCAGCTCTCAGAATTTAGTAAAATTATATTCCTTTTAAGTTACATGATGAGTGTCTGCCCTGGGATATGAATACTTGTCTGCATTCAGTCGTATCCATGCCCAAAGCCTTGAAGAGGCCCACCTACAATAATAAGCCAATGTTCTAAAAATGGTGTTATAACTGACAACGAATAATATCATGCTTGATTGCAGTATAGGATATGGTATGACCTTTCCTCGACGATGAAAGATGTCACGTCACAAGACATGAGTGATGTGGAAGGGACAGTCTGTCTTGACATTTTGTCGCAGTTTTAACCTCAAGCTATACAGGAAAAACTTTCCACGTGTCTACGTTTCAGGTACGTAACAATTTTTTCTCACCATTGAAAGTAATGTTTTTTTTTGTATAATAGGATAGGCTCGCGTTGAACCATTTTCGCCTACCTAATGGTAAGCAATGATATGGCCAACCGTGAAGCAAGCTTGTCTAGAAGAAATCTAATCACTATTGAATTAAAGATTCCAGTTGTAGCTATCAGGAAACAAAAACTCTGGCTGGGGATTCCACTATTTAGTTGTGCGCACAATGAACGCACAACTAAATAGTGTAAACTTTGCTCATTGCAAAACAAGGAAACACAAAGCTTGTACTTCAAAGGGTATTTTTTGTTTACAATCAGTTAAGCATGCTCGATAACGATTATTCCAATAATTTCCGCATACAAATCAGGGCTCGACCTCTAATTACTCTCCTACGCATGATTATAATTTAAAACCGGTGTACTAAGTTGTACTAACATAACTGTTTACGATTTACACTGCTTGGAAACCAGTTCATTTTAATATAGTGTGGGAAAATTGTTATAGTAATGGACTATAGTAGCAGATACTGGAACTGTATGGAGTTGTAAAAGCCTTTTCATCAGTTTAAAGATACGTATTTCGTAGAAAGAGAACCTATTGACATTTTTGCCAATTATGAAATCTCATTTACAAATTGAAGCTTAAAGCTTTTGAGAAATTGAATGGAAAACTCAATAACTCTACGTCTGACCTTTGAATCGAACCTGAAAGCTTTTTTGAGATGTGTTTGCTCTAGACCCAAGTGTAGGTCATAGGTGACGGAGACGAAGACTACGATGGAGTGAGATTACCGAGACAAAGCCTGTTCACTCTAATTTTGAAGAGATTCGGTTTGTTTGCGTTTGGGAACACAGATGCAGGTAGTGAGTTCCATGTGCCTTATGAAGGATTTTGGGAAGCCTTTAATGCGAATTAGTGGCAATTATCTATGGCCGGTAATTAGCAGTACATCTAGACGAAATCTGTCCGATTAAGATGTCCGATGGTAGAAAGGGGCCAGTTAGATGAGGTCGCAGAATTCTTGCGCATACTCTCCGAAGACTATAGAAGACCGACATGCAGGCCCCTTAAGCCTATAGACAAGGTTAGAAGCCATGCATCCACCAGTTCTAAGTACGCTTATTTCAAACTCGCGAATTCCAATGACGAAGATCAACTGATACAGAAATACATACTTACATAAATGGGAATGTAAGTTTGTTCGTTTGTTACCTGTTCACGCCCAAACTACTGAACATGTCACCAGGTGTACAGAGACGGACAAAGGGTGCATTTCATCCAAAAAAAGTACTGTTCCCGAGAAAACAACATGCAACGTTCAAATGACAAAAGATGGCTTATGAGCGATCTGTATTGATTGTCAAATTCTAAATTAACCCGAGCAAAGCCGCAGGAAAAAGTTAGTAAGTGCCAGTAAAGTTCCAGACGAATCCGAAAGAAACTAAACACCTTATTATAATGTAAGTAGAAGTACATATTTGTAAAAACCATGAAAACACTCGATTTTCTTTAAACAGGTTTTACTTTACGGATATCAATGAATGACAAATCCATTATGTATTACTTTAAAAGCAACATTTAAATGCGTGTGTCGAATTATTTTTAAAACATATTCGACCAGAGTCCGTCGCATGTGTATTCGGAAAACATTAACGTGTTATCGTGATCATTATGAAGGCTCTTATTGACAATTTATGATTTAAGGCTGTGGAAGATTATGCGATTGAAAATGGAAGCAAAGTATGAACTCGAGAGAGACTACAATCATACTTTGAACTGAGAATTTTAGATTTTTTAGAAAATCGTGGTGGAACCCTATAGGAAGCTTTTTGAAATCTGACTAAGTTCTTACTATTCGACCACTCAACGTATTTTGGGTCCCCACCACTCAATCTTTGCTATATCTGCACTGTACGTGAAAGATTTCGATGTTTTTTCTACACTGCTCTCCGGATGAGACTGCTAGAAGATGTGCAGACGCCAACACAAATCTGCTGTAAAATCCTCAATCGAACATGAACCTTCTACTTTTGTGATAAGGTTCATAAAATCTATTAGATCAAGTTTAACAGATTGTAATAGGTAGGTTTTTACAAACCACAGCGGTTGCTGTATAAACTGACCATAGAAAAGTCGTTTCTATTTCAATTCTACGCTTTGAACCCGTAACCGCCCTCACTATGACCACAGCCTTACCACTGTGTATCGTAGGAATGTTCAATTACTGTCCACCACTACGCAATATTGCCTCGAACAAATATTCATATACATACATACAAAGGCAAAACACGAGTATATTATGTAGAAGCGACTATGGTAAGCAAAAATAATGTGTTTAACAAAAATGAATTCGCATAAACAGCCAACTAGAGCAGAATTTTAATGTTTAATAAAATTATTATTATTTTCTATCATCATCATATCAGCCGTAGGACGTCCACTTTTATTGGTTATCAAGAAATAGAACAGAATAGACCATTTTACGTATTCTGCTCAACTGGCCTTTTTAGGTGCCCTGGATTGGGACCTGTATGCTGAAGTTGGTTAGAATAACCATTTGTCAAATCATATACGTTTTTAACCACTTTTAGAAAAATGTATGGGATTTTAACAATAGTTTAACTGTTGATACAACTGTCCCTAAGTATAAATAGATTCGGGTTGTATGTTCGGAAACATAGTCCTTGCGACTATGTTTCCGAACATACAACCCGAATCTATGGCTGACGCTCAAATACCTTAAACTCTGATGCTGTACTAAATACAAAATAATAATAAAAAATCTATGAACGTAAGCACATTCATGATAAACAATCCAGCAAATATTGACTCTTACTAAGCAGCTGCTAAAAGGTAACTATTACAATGAGTAACTCTGTTTTCTTAAAACTTACGTAATACTTACTTGGGTTTTTTTTTTTTTTCTTATCCTGTTGTGTCCCACTCCTGGGCAAAGGCCTCCCCCCATTCCTTCCACTTCTCTCGATGTTGTGCCTCTTCACGCCAATTCGCAAGGAAGCCATCCAGATCGTACCGCCATCTCCTCCTCGGTCTGCCGCGACTACTTACTTGGGTTTATTTTGCAGATAATGTGGCAAATAAAATGCGACGAGCGCTAGAATAATAGACCAACTGACGATTTTGGCCACCGCGGCCAATGTCAACGGAGATTGGCCATCTGCGCGGGACATAATTATAGTGCACAAGTATGTGCGCAGACACAAGTGCACTCTCTGTTCCTTTACTAACATAGTCCGATGGGACGGCAATCCGGGAATCGAACCCAGGACCCCACGCTCAGCAGTCAATAGCCGTATTTACCAATTTAACAATCAATAGACGTATTTTTTATTGATAAAAATATGTCGACAAAAAAATAACTCGACTTTTGCAACACAAAATCTATTGGAGAATCATAGATTTGTAGTCCAAAAGCTAACTGTGACGTCACTAACAAGTAAACCCAAAGATCTTACTACTTATTGATTTCAGAGCTACTAAAAATCTACATAAATGTAGATTTTTAGTAGCTTCATTTATGTAGATTTTTCGTTAAACTTTTCCTAACCGGTTTTTGGGCCTAAAATAAAAGCGTATTTTCAGAGAAATTATGTTTTGGCGTATTGTTTAATAGGACCCAGTGCGTGTTGGTACATGTAAAATGTCTTAGAATTTTTGGTTTTAGGACATGCTGGTTTGCTCAGTATGTTTTCCTTCACCGTTTTGAGAGCAGTGGTGATGAAATTACATAAGGTAATACGCCTAACTGGGTTCGAACCCGCGACCTACTACTCGTAAGTAGTGGCCGATACGGTCGGGTACCTAGGATTATTTTTATATTCCATAAATGACCTTTCTGAGACTATAAAAACTGCCACTTTGTTATATTGTTCATTGACCACTCAAAATAAACCATTTATCAATTTCAAGTATTACTTTTTGTACCTTGACAGTAATTAGATAATTAAAAACGATTCTTGTTACTGACTATCGTGCGCTTTGACATCGTGCCTACCTGTCATAATAATTCGAATTTTGACGTCACAAAAGAGATAATAATAGCTGTAAAACTTAATAATGTCATCAATCTAATGCCTTCATTCTCTCTCATTCATTTTATCATCTCCTTTTCCCAACTATATTGGGGTCCGCTTCCAGTTGAACCAGATGCAGCTAAATTTTACATAGAGCGACTGCCTATCGGACCTCCACAACCCAGTAACTGGGCAATACGATACCCCTTGGTAAAACTGGTTGTCAGACTTTTAGAGTTTCTGACTAATACTCGTAGTAAAGACTGTCAAAGATCTGCAAATGACACCCAGGACCAACGGCTTTCTGTGCTTTCCAGGGCACGGAGGAAACTCGCTATCCACAGACCAACCTCTGCAAGTGCGGCTTAACACAGAATATCGGTCTGTGCGGATGTAATTATTTAGCCACGGCTGTAAAGCCGTTGGTCCCGGCTGTCATTTGTAGATCTTTGACAGTCGTTACTGTAAGTCAGAAGCTCTAAAGTCTGACAACCAGTCTTACCATGGGGGTAACCCGCTAGGCAGTCGCTCCATGTAAAATATTGATATTCAGCTGCATTTGGTTCGACTGGAAGCCGACTCCAATAAAGTTAGGAAAAGGCTGGGCAGATGATGACTGACTCAAGATCCATTCTGTTCCCACGGCTCCCGTTGCGATCCAGAGCCACAGTACCCTATTTAACACTCCTGCGACCCGGATCTCCTGGCCCTTGATGACAAAAACAGAGGATTGTTAACAAAAATTTGCCAAATTGTGATAAAAGGGAGGCAGCATTCGTTTCTATATGCCCAGAGATCCTTTTACGACTCTAACTAGCTCATTCCCGGGTAATTAAAGCATGTAATATAATAACGTAACACAGGTACTTATGATATTCCCCACACGAGGACGCACTTACTCTGTGAGAATTATACGCCAACTGGGATTTAGATGTTTGCTGCTTAAATAATAACTCATTTAGAGGATCTGTCTAGAGATAATAATTTGTTATAATAGCACACTAAGTTATTAAGATACCCATGTAAGAAGTGTAAGTGCTAAGCAATCTATTGTTGTAATGTTTAATCAAATACGTATAAGAAAAAGTGAAAACTAATCCTACTAATATTATAACCAAGAAAGTTTGTTTGAATGAATGTTTGTTACTTTTTACAGAAATAATGTTGAACGGATTTGGATGAAATTTGGTACACTGATAGTTTACAATCTGGATTAACACATAGGATTGTTTTTATCCCAATTTTCCCGTGGGATAATGTTCGAGTTGTAGCGGTTGAAACCACTCACAACAGCTGAATGAAATAATATTTGACTTTAAATAATATTTTTGTTTCACATACAATCCTTTAATTTATTGAGATCAGGCCAGCTTCATGCCCACAGTGTACATTAAGAATTTGGAGACATGTGATATCCACCATACCGCACAAGGCACCGAGTGTGTGAAAAGAGTCCACTCCCTCTAACAGAGAGGAGACCTTGTGTCCCAGCATCGAACGTTACAACTTTTGTTTAGAGTGAGGATGTGACCACTTTCTGTGTACAGTATGATGATTATTCACCAAAATGGCTGGTTGCAGTGGTGGCGTTCCTGTAGATCAACTTAAGCAACACTATAGTATAAGCAACTATAGTATTGTGGCAAGCCCATAGTCAGTCTAGTAGACTACTCAAACCCTAATATTATGAAGACCTTACAAGAGTAAGTCAAGCTTTTCGGCTTCAATGAAAATACCATTGATAAAAACGCCCAATCACATTTACCAACACTAAAAACATCCCAATTATTTTATCATAATTATAAACAATTCCTTGGCCTTCTTGGGCACCTGAAATAAGGCCAGAAATCTGTTTACCCTCAGAAAGTACTTATAATTTGCGAGAACTTCCACAACACTCTCGGGTCAGATTTTCAGTATTCATAATTCAGAACTTATTCAAGTAAATTACCATTCGTCCTTAGACCTCTGGGTGAGATGTAGGGTTGCCAGGAATAAAATGTTTAAATTAAGATTTTTGCAGTAGTTTTTAAATATGGCGAACTCCTTTAACGAGAACGAAGGATAATAATTACCTCAAGCACTGGCAGAATAGTTGCTTCAGTTGCCAAAGTAGACAAAAAAATTAACTTTCTGTAACATCATATCTGTTGTTTCCCTGAAAGAGGTCAGAAAGCCTGAGGTACCTACTTATTAAACTAATTTATATCTTAATAATTTGCTAAATTAGTTTTATTCTAATTATGCTTCACTTGGAACTAAAGTAACCAAAAAATAGACGTCCCAAATAACATGAGAAGAATTCAAAACAACCTTTGGCAGATCACATGCCTCTGACCAATAAGCAACTATGACTCTTAAATTTCTGACTAGTCTTCATTTATTAACAACTTAGGAGTATTTTTCCATGATTGTCATTGGTTTTCACTTGACCTAGTTGTAAGAGCCTGTTGCCTTTTCGATTTTCTTTTAAGGTCTCCTTGTAATAAAATACTTAAACCTTGCACGTGTCAGAAGAAACAATGGTTGGTTGTCAGCCCTACAGCAACCACCTTGTGAAGTTCTCATTCCATAATTACAAAGTTGCCCTTTTTCTTGCCCAAACGCCATTTTGTTCTAAACAATAATAGCACTTAACCGTGATTAGTTTGAAAAGTAACATCAAAGGTTTGGTAACTGGAATTAACGTCGATATTTTTGCTTTTATACAAATTTGAATTTAATTGTCAGTTTATAAAGGGTATAAAATAATTAAAAGGAGTACTGAAAATGCCAAGGTTCTTGTAGTTAAAAGAACATTTGTCGTACAATGACTTTTGAGATTATTTTTAAACGTGGGATTCCCGTAGACTATGCTAGATGACTAGGCTGACGATCTGGTGAAGGTCGGCAGGATAATTATGTTGTTGGGTGTTTAATTGTGAAGTCTTCGGATTGAAATCAATTGCACAAAGTCAGCGCTTGGCCGGGTTCGAATCCACGACCAGACTTGCAAGTTGGGGCCGTTACTACCTACTGGTTCACTACAGCTCCCTTGAACAAGGACTACAAAGCATGTGGGTTCCGTTCCCAGGTCGCATAAAGTTAGCTGGTGAGTTTTTTCCAACAGCAATTTCGCAGTCTTCAGATTTGTACGAACGACTAAACCGATTTTGCTGAATTTAGATACAGAGATAGATGTGACCCTGATAGATGTTTATTGGATATCAAGGAGGTAGAGGGTGGACAGCTAGTAGCCATATAATCTAAAAATTGCTCATCTTCTATTCAAACAGTTTTAGGTAAGTCATTATAGTACTAATGCAACATAAATCAATGGAAATCGATACAATAGTCACGTCTATTACAATGATTTATATTTCACGGGCAACATTAATAATTAATTAGTAGATATTAATTACTAACGCCAATCAATAAACAAACAATAACAATAATTTAGTCATTATAATGGCATTTTAGATCACGATTTATCTTTACATTCAGAACTCGTAATTTCATTCAGAATTTTAATGTAAGCACGATGACGGAGGCCCTATCTTTCGCGGGACTGTCTCATCAGGTCGTGGGACTGCCTCATCAGGTAACCGTGACCCTGGAACGTAAAGGGCTAATGAAGGATGTCCGTGGATTTTAGTAGGTACGAGTCGACAGCCCCTTTCCGTAAAAATACCTCTACTTACGTACATCAGAGTCATGGTGAGAAGATCTTGTTTATTTAATTCATCAGCAATGTTAAACATTAGTTTTTTTTTTTTTTATATCTTAATACTTTAGGTAACTGTACATTAAAAAACTTAATTAACAAACCTAAAAATGGTGAGAAGATAAGCTCACAATTTTGAATTTGAGCCAACTCCTATGATTCCGGTTTAACAACTAGGCTCAAATTCAAAATATGGGTGGCTACTTTATTCGTGATTAGTTTGGTATTTAAAAATATATTTTTCTCACACCTCATGTTTTGCTCTTACTCTAGCTCAAACTCATAGCTTTATAAATGAAAATTTCTAAGTAGTAAAATCATAACAATATCAGCACAAACGAATAAGGTGGAAAGTGGGAAGCAAAGCATACGTTTAAAGCTACTTGTCAGATAACAATCCCTCTGAGTCAAAAAGTTTCAATCCCACAAAGAGCTCGGCTCCAGAATAGAGTTGGAATAGGGATGGGACATCACAGTGGAAAGTATCGATATTATTTAATTAGAATGCTGATTTTCGTTCGTCAATTTTGATGTTTTTTTTTTTATTTATTTAAAGAGGAATTTATCTTGACTCTAGTATAGGTCCAGAGACAGAGACAAAGTCGATGATGGAGAACGACGGACGAACTTACCCAAAAGAAGTATGTGTACTCTTACTTTAATGAGATCAGAGGGGGGTATTACAAGTATGTGTCTTAAAACCATGCTTGTTCTGGCGAGTGAAAGTGACAGAGCTATACAAGTCGTCTAGCGCCATCTCGTTCACTCAGAGAAATAAGCCTGGTTTTAAGACGTTGTAATACCCCCCCCCCCCCCCCAGATGGCCTACCATGACGTTTTAAAGCCAGAGTAGTTCCAGTGTGGGAACGAGACAGAGCAATACAAGTCGTCTAGCGCTACCTCGTTCCCTCACTGAAGCTACCGTCATGGTAGCCCACCAGGATTATACGCGTTCAGCAATACAGTTGAGGCAGAGAGTTCCACTCATAGAAAATGCTGCGGAACGCTCAAAATATTTGCTGCCTATTAATTCATACTTTACAAATATTATGCCTGTTTCTAAATATATATTATAATGCCTCAGCTGAAAATCAGATTGTCAGTGGCACAATTAATAAACAAATATATTAACCAATATGAATGTAAGTTTTTCACCACAGTTACGACTTGAAAGAATGACAGTTAAAGCTTGCCATTCGATAGTTTAGCGGAACCCGTTCTGTTTTAGTAATTCAGTACTTACATAGGCTTAGCTATTTTGTTACTAACAGTAGGTAAGTATATACCATTGTAGTCTGAACAAGTAAAGCTTATTATTAATAATATTTTTTATAAAAGCACTATTCAGTATGTCGTCAATTCAAATAGTTCAAGCACAGATCGTTGAGTCATTTCGGAGTCGCCTCGTTACCTATTCTCGTTAATGGTCCAAAGCTGTGCCTGTTACTAGACAAATGTTACGATCACTCTATTACTACATTATTCATTTGTGTTTTTCCCCTCACATTTATATAAGCACGACACAAGTTAAATGTTCCATCAGAGTGTCAGTTAGTGTTAGTTAGATTTTCAAACAACAAAAAGGGGTACGTTGATGGATTATTATTATTTTCATCATATGATCAGCGTCATTGGCTGCCCTATTCCGACCACTGTCATAGGTGAGTATAGGGCTCTCATCCTTTATAAGCCATATTTCCGAGTCTCAATTTTTATTTAACTTGCCTTTGTTACTTAGTTAGTATGTACGGCTCAAATCTTGATGATGATATTAATTAAATCAGTTCCTCCAACCAATTATGCTAAAATTTTGTACACGTTTTTGGTTCTTTTTCTTCTAGTCTTTTCCTCAGAGCAGGTGAAACCTTTATGTTACGTCGTTTTATGACACAAACGTTACAGACTCGATTATATTGTAAATAATGCAGTAGCCACCTTATTAGGGACGGACTGGTTGACTCGAAGGAAATGAGGTTTCTATTGGTGTTTAATTAATGGTTGTCGTGATCATTACAATCAATTTATGATTTATTACTTGTAACTACAATGATTGAATAATGACTTTGTTTATTTGGTGTTTGTTTTTATTATTATAGCATCCATCCCACTTCTGGGTAATGGCTATTTCTGGCCGCAACTGTACTGACCCTCTAGCCAAGTCGCAAACGATAATCGTAAACGCTTGGTACTCCCCAATAGATGTTCAACTTTAAACCCTAGAGCCTAAAGTTGAAAATCTAATAAAGATTTCTAAGCGTTAGCGACTCGAAAGAACCAATACGCTGTACAATCTTCACTAGACCTTCACCTTAATACCCAAGCACACAAAGTTGAAAATCTATTAAAGCTTACTCAGCGATTGCGTTTATCGTTTGTTACATGGCTACAGGCCCTGTGAACAAGTACGAACTTGCGCACCGACTTCACTGCAAGAAAGCTACTCATAATAATTTTGTTGACTCTCTCTTAGTTGATGTGGCCACTGTCAAGTGTCAGAATTAGTTTAGCCACCTCTGGGAACCTCACATGCCTCTAACATAGCAGATAATAAATAGAAATAGATATGAATAGATAGAAAATCGATTTAAAGTAAGAAGCGGCTATTGAGGCTCAAAGTAAATAAATCTAGTGATAATAACGATTATGTTACTTATAGTCTAAATCGTAAAGTATTTTAAAAGTCCTTGTAGAAATACAAAATGCTTTGAAGACAACTGCCACTTGTTTATCCTCTGTTCTATTTTCACTCAGTGAAGAGGATAAGCCAAAAGGAAAACAAATTCGTGATTAAAAAGTACTTGTAACAATAAATCGCAATAATTGGCCCTAAATAGTTGGTAATCGCTCACTCAGCCTTATTTCTTTTGATTTTAATCGCCACAATTAAGCAATAGATAAGTGTTTACCGATGGCGCATCTTTTTTTTATAATTCGCGTTTTCACCTTGCCAATCAGTAAGTAGAGAAAGGTCGTTCCGCTGATTTCTTACTCAAAATTGGTTTAAAAATGATAATTGAAATTCCGAATGAAACTAAACTAGTTACAAGGAAAAAATCCATAAAAGCAACTTTTGTTTATAAAAAAAATATAGTTCAATAAAAATTCGCCACAAAAAAAAACACTATCGATAAAATATACACGCATGCACATTACTAAACCACGGGAGGCGCAATATCGAATACTAGTTCACGTCAACGGTATAAAACACGGAAATCTCTTGCAATACAAGTCGTGTGCCCACCAATGTAAATTGTTGGTGCAATAGCATTATATGCTTATCTGATTCTGGCAGTGAATCTGCTTTATATTTCAACCGAATAGAGACTGAAGCTAAAATGTGGTATGTTTTGGCTGGGTACTTACTTTTTACGTCATTGAATCTTTCACATTGCGAAACGTAATTATTTTATGCGCGTTTACTTATTGGAACAGGCAAAAATACCTATATGTATATAAGTATTTTTTCCTGTTGACACTACCATTTAGTTATTAAAAAAATGAACAAAATAAATAACCAAGTAAAATAAAGAAAGAAATTATGCTTATTGCTAGCCAAAACCTCTCACAATATTTCAAAATAAACATACACAAATCAGAGGCTTTAACACAAGATTTCCGTATTTGAAGCCTACCTACTGGTACATGAAGTACTTACGGCATTTTGTTGTATGGAAAATTGAAAAAAAAACATCCCCAGTGTTTCGTACACTAGGGGCGCTTGGCGTTGAAGACTAATTTTTTGAATAACATGAAGTTCCCGTTTTTTTACGTCATTAAAACGTGAAAACTCGTGATACTCTTGGTACAAATAGACCTTTTTTCCGTTTTTTTCTTTTAATTGTTGTTTAGTTGTCAATCCTAAACTTGGCACTACATTTAACTTTTTAATTCAAACAGATAGACACCATAGATTTACAAGTAAGGACGTTCGTTCACTAGTTCCTGACTTACAACTTTATGGTCGGAAGTTACAAACAGTCAGTTGGCAACACACCAATCAGTGAGACGATTGATTGAGGAATGGTCAATATTGAAGAATAGGAAACAGGAAATTTATTGGTGATAATAATTATTACAGTAGCATCCAAGAATTTAAGAATAGTAATATCAGGACCGAGTTTTGTTATTCCCAACATTTTTTATTTATTTAATATCAGGACCGAGTTTTGTTATTACCAACATTTTTTTTATTTTATTAACGTGCGTCACGAATTTAGAAGATTTCTACGGAAAGAAAAAAAAAGAGCCCCGAGCGGGATTTGAACCTGCGATTGGATTTAGTTCATCCAAAAAACGTCACCTTCTTCTTCTTATCGTGTCGATGACAACCTAAATTGACTCGGCCCAGAGTTGGGCCACGAGTTTAGCGCTCTCCGAACAGTCCATCAGCTCTTGTAACGAACAGTCGGCAGAGCAAGCAGGGCACGCTCATCGTTTGTGGAGAATGAAGATTTTGCGCTTGTAGGTAAGAACCTCGGTGGCTCGGTTGGTAAGAGCAGGTTCAGATCCCGCACACGATTCGAATTTTTCTTTCCATTGAAAATTGTATTCCCAAATTATTTGGGGTCTGTGGAGCGATTGCCTATCTGACCTCCACTACACAGTAACTATAGTCTCCGTCAGATAAGTTTGGAAGAGGCGACCTTGACCTTATATTTTATTTTGAAATTCGAACGATGGTATTATGAAATTCTAACGATGCATTATTAGGATCAATGACCTTTATTCCAGACTTATCCGGCGGGGACTATAGGTAACACTATACACCTTGATCAGACTGGTTGTGAGACCTTTGAGCTTCTGACAAATTAAGTTGGAGATAGAAGTGCCAGGTACTAGTGACATGAAAAAGATGCATTGGTTGGCACCAAAGCATCATGTCCCCAGGGTTCACCCTAGAAAAGTGGAACGAAACGAAAGGGACCCTCAATCATGTACGGACGATAAACTCACCCTATTGTTTCATTTGCCCTTTACGTTCCATAGCCATAGTAACTTTTAAAGATAATCTCTTAGCCCGTCTAAGAGTAGGCTGGAAGGCAGTACAGACAGACAGAAGGAAAGAAAGCCAACATCATCATCATCATCACAACTTGTCAATAAGAAAGAAGAAGAAATACGTATATTGGACACAGGTAAGACACACCGAAAAGATAAGCATCTGTTGAACGCTTGTCGAAAAAAAGTGTGCACGACCCTTACATCAATGTGAAATGTCATTTTGACGTTGACAGTTTTTTTAGACAAGTGTTCAACAGATGTTTATTATCTTTCTTTCGTCTTACGACGGACGAATCGACGAGTAGTCATAAAAAAAATCAAAAATTAAGGAAGAACACTAAAGGTCTCGTGGCTGTGCAGAACAGGCTTAGTTCATCAAAAAGCCAGGCCAGTGCCTGACGCTGGTTAACAATCACAGATCACACTCAAGATAAACTTCCTTCAGACAATTTAATTGAAACTGATTGCGTCTGAATTCCAATCAAATCATATGACAAAGAAATGACTATTCTTTACTGTTGATTGGACTGAGATTTTATTACGGAACTATAAAACAGTAAGTACGATTATTGCAGCCATAACTCAGGTAATTCAAAGCGCTGAGTTCACGACAAACATCTTCAATAAAACATTGCGGTTCAGAGTTAGCTACTAAAATAACAAATTGTATTATTGTGGTTAACCCTTAAGTTAGTGTAGGCTTCCACGAGCCTTTATTGCAGGTTTCGAATTGCTGGAAGAGTGGGCGGAGGACAAAATTATTTCTATATCACGTCAGCAGTGTATGAAAGGTTTTTTATGGGAGATTCTCGCCACAGTATTTTCAAATCACCGTAACTCCTTAAATCCCTAGCCAACAGAGACGACGGTCACATTGTTCTCACATAATACCATCTGAAGATGAACGTGACAAAGATTCTGTAATAATTTTGGCGATTGAAAAAGAGTGTCCATGAGTTTCTTGCCCGTTCTTCTCCATAGAGATCTACGCATTGGAACGGGCATCTATGGTACTTTCACAGTTTTTATGTCTTGTGATTGGGAGTGTAGCACCGTAAATATTTTTTAGTACTAGTTTCATTTTATGTCTTTTGATAATTCAAAAGTACCTGTAATTGGCCTAGTTGAATGAACGATTTGATTTGATTAGCTTTGTAGGAAAGAAATACATATTTCCACTTCCTTGCAGGAGACAAAAACAAACAAGGCAAACAGGCTCTATGAAAGGCTTTGGCTTTTTATAAGAACCTTTTGCTTTGCATTACTTCTATCAATTAAGTTTGCTAAAAATGCCTAACAAATAATACCTTATGAATAACATGTTCCATATTGGTTCTAATAATTATGTTCTGATAATCTTATCTTCTATACACCGTGACTTTTTAGTCGTCTTACAAAAGCAGCCCAGTTCATGTATCCAATGACTAGAACACGTTTATAATAAAAAAATATGTATTTAAGAGATTTGAAAAATTTAATAATAAATCTTTGATTGGTTATTATGACACAAGGCGTAGTTAGAAACGCCCTTGTCTCATAGAAAATGGAAATGGAATGATCTACCCGACTATTGCGCTGGGTAGGTATACTCTACAGCTTGATACATAAACATTTTAACAGGGTGTTTCAGATTTCTAATGTACCTATTTATTAAAAATAAAAATTATTATTAACGATTTAAAAAAAATTAAACTCGCCTAGAGGTATTTAAGGTCGGATACATTAAGTGGACGACTTTTGTAAGACGACTAAAAAGTCACGGTGTATATAGGACTGCCCTTTATTACAGCCTTATAGTCCGGGAGATGCCCAAACTTTAATCCAACACCAATAAAATACTGCTATCGATACGCTATCGTGTCATTCATAGCCTTGCAGACTCAGTACCCTGTAATTTTCCACTCAATTAGACTTAGGAAACACTAGAAAGTGTGCCGAAAATTAAGGACATTCCAACGCTAGTAAATATTAAATACGCAATCGTACCTTCCTTGTTCGTTTACTTACTCACTTAGTAATGTTGAGAAGATACGCATTTTGTGGTGATGACAAGGCTGTTTGTTACCCAATTTAAGGTTATGTTAGTGACAAGAGCTGTCAAAGTCAAGTAAACAAGTTTGGCCTTATTGTGATGAGTTGGATGTTAGAATTATGGCAATAAGTTGATTTATTTTTCTGTCGTCTCCTTTTTTCTGGGAAGGGAACATCATCAAATGAGTCTGAATGTGTTTCAGAGTTGCGAAATCCTGCTTAGACAGTCATGCGACACAACATCCCCAGTTGTAGAAACCATTAACCATAGAGAACTGGCCATTTTAAGATTTAGGCTTTAAAGAATTTGCCATTTTTCGACTCAGTTGCCAACTCTTAGATTTTCCTTACAAATAAGCTTTGTTTTCTTCGATAATTTTAATAGGTACTCTTATCAGTTTCTTCTACTTCCATAGTCAAAGATTGGATTTCAAATATATTTACTCACCATGAACATTTTGACAGCCATTTTAGCTTCGCATATTTTGTCCACAAATTAGAAAAAACTTATTTTGTAATTTTTTTTGTAATTTCTCTATTTCGCTATTTTATTTTTATTTCTTTTTGTGCTTAATTTAAAGTTTGTAAATAATATAATAAAAGTTTATAAAAAGTTTAATGTACCAGTATCCCTATGTAATAATGTATTTAGACTACAATTTTCACCTGCAAAATACTAGACCGTGACAACAGGGCATAAATTGCAGGTGGCAGAAGAAGTTTCTTTCACAATAGTGTTGTTAACAAAGTACTTGGATTAAGAATAGAACATTTAATTTACTTCAACAGCTAATAAAATATTACTCTTTTTCTATTTTCTATCATATATAATTCAAGTAATATAAAGAACTATGTCATGAAGTAAATCTTTTTTTCACTTCAGTAGCTCAAACATGTAGGTTTTGCTGCCTGAAATCAGTGAGCAAAATGCGATTTTGCTCACTGAGTGAGACAAAGTAACTTTTTAATTTTCGTTTTCAGAAAGCCGCGAATATCTTATTCAGCCTTGGGTTAATCATACAATTCGAAACATTTACACTCCATCTCTTTCCCGCTATTAGAAAGAGAGAGGGACAAAGACCAGCCCTTTCGAAATTCCAATTTTGAATTCGACCTCAAAGACAAACACGCTCGGTTTGTACTATTAACTAAAGAAATTTTGAAAAAAGATAATTATGTCTTAGTGTAATTTATTGAATTTTTAACTTATATGTATACGTAGTATTTAAACGAAAATAAGTATTTACTGCAAATAAAACTGATATTTTTAGCCTGTAAATATTTATTTCTAGTTTCAATAATGTTACGTAAATATTTTGAATAATAAAATATCATGGGTGCTATAATTTCCAAACACGCCTTAATTTAAATAAAAGAGCGGGAATAAAATTTCGTGGCTGGCGTAAAGAGTTGAATAAGTTAATAGTTATTTCAATCTATTCCTGTTTATTATTTTATCTCCTAAAGTGTTCTCGCTGCTGAAGTGAAAAGTTATGTGTGTTACACGAGAGCAAAGTTTTTTGCATCTCGTGCCTTTGAATCCCTCGCCACACTCAGGATTCAACTTTAGAACCACTCGCTACGCTCGTGATTCAATCGTTGAATCCTTCGCTTGCTCAGGATTCAATATCAGCACTCGCAGCAAAAAACGACTTTGCTCTCTTGTTGCACAAATAACTATTTTTATAGTTGAACAGTTTGCACGAGAGGCACTTCCAAAATGGTAAAATGTGCGTCCTGTAACTTCTAAAATAAGAGAATGATAAAACTAAAAAAAAATATATAATGTAGACCTCAACAAAAACTTCCAACGAAAATTGGTTTGGATGAGATACAGTTAGCAGTTTTTGAGATAATTATATTACATTTTCAAAAACCGCAAATATGACTTTGCCATTCATACAAACACTATGAAAAACAAAGTTATTTTTATTGTTTGATTGTATTACTTACTAATCTCAATCTATTCTATACATATAATAAATCTGTAGAAGGGTCAATTCTGTACATTGAAAATATTGAAAAAATAAATAGCGGGGGGTGTTGCTGGATCGATACCAAACCTAAATATGTGATTAAAAATTTTTTTTCACTTCAGTAGCTCAAACATGTAGGTTTTGCTGCCTGAAATCAGTGAGCAAAATGCGATTTTGCTCACTGAGTGAGACAAAGTAACTTTTTAATTTTTGTTTTCAGAAAGCCGCGAATATCTTATTCAGCCTTGGGTTAATCATACAATTCATTTACACTCCATCTCTTTCCCGCTATTAGAAAGAGAGAGGGACAAAGACCAGCCCTTTCGAAATTCCGATTTTGAATTCGTCCTCAAAGACAAACACGCTCGGTTTGTACTAACTAAAGACATTTTGCAAAAAGATAATTTTTATTTTAGTGTAATTTATTGAATTTTTAACTTATATGTATACGTGGTATTTAAACGAAAATAAGTAAATAAAACTGATATTTAACCTGTAAATATTTATTTCCAATTTGAATAAAATGTTACGTAAATATTTTGAATAATAAAATATCATGGGTGCTATAATTTCCGAACACGCCTTAATTTAAATGAAAGAGCGGGAATAAAATTTCGTGGCTGGCGTAAAGAGTTGAATATGTTAATAGTTATTTCAATCTATTCCTGTTTATTATTTTATCTCCTAAAGTGTTCTCGCTGCTGAAGTGAAAAGTTATGTGTGTTACACGAGAGCAAAGTTTTTTGCATCTCGTGCCTTTGAATCCCTCGCCACACTCAGGATTCAACTTTAGAATCACTCGCTACGCTCGTGATTCAATCGTTGAATCCTTCGCTTGCTCAGGATTCAAAATCAGCACTCGCAGCAAAAAACGACTTTGCTCTCTTGTTGCACAAATAACTATTGCAGAATTAATATTCGACGAAAATACTTCCCTTCCTTACAAACTAGTCAGTTTTGTTAGGTATTTTCGCATTTACCAGTTATCTATAAATTTCAGTTGCCCTTTGCGTTCCAGGAGCGTGAGAACCACTAAAGACATTCCCGTGATCTAGGACAACCCACGGACCTTACTCGTTAAATTGGTATATTTAAATATAGTACTTATATAACTCAAAGGTGACTGACGACTGATTGACTGACATAGTGATCTATCAACGCACAGCCCAAACCACTGGACGGATCGGGCTGAAATTTGGCATACAGGTAGATGTTATGACGTAGTCATCCGCTAATAAAGGATTTTGATCAATTCTACCATCAAGAGGATAAAATAGGGGATGAAAGTTTGTATGAAACTTTATCAATTTTAAACCGATCGGGCTGAGACTTTGCATGCATAAAGCTACTATGACGTAGGCATCCCCTAAGAAAGGATTTTGATAAATTTCACCCCTAATGAGATAAACTAGGGGATGAAAGTTTGTATAAATCTTTTTATATTTTCGACTGATTACGCTAGCGAAGCCGCGGCCAAAAGCTAGTTGACCATATTATATTTCTAAAGTTATTTTTGTTTTAAAGAAAAACCAAGTTGGTTATGTACTACGAAACAGTATTAAACTTGTGTTCAAACACAAGGTTTCTGTTGCTACGTGGTTGTTTACAAAACATGTCTGCCGTTACATAACAACACAGAAACAGGTGTAAATAAAGGATAATTCTTAACTCGAACCTTGTTATAGAAACTATGATAGTATTACCAATCCAATCCAATAACTATATACTCTTATATTTTAATCTATATATATAAAAGCGAAAGGTCACTCACTCATAGGACACGAAACCTCAGAAACTACCAGGGTTAGGGGTTTAAAATTTTGCATAGGGGTTCTTTTTAGGACGTAGGCACTCGCTAAGACGGGATTTTGCGAAATTCCATCCCTAAGGGGTTGTTTTTGGGGTTGATAGTTTGTATGAAACTTTGTTACTATAAGTACTAGGAATTTCAAATTTTGCATACGGGTTCTTTTTAGGAAGTAGGTACTACTTACGAAAGGGGTTTCTTGAAATTCGACCCCTAAGGGGTTGTTTCTGGTGTTGATAGTTTGTTTGTAACTTCGTTATTATAAGTGCTAGGAGTCTCAAATTTTGCATGGGGAATATTTTTAGGAGGTAGATGCTCACTTTGACGGGATGTTGCGAAATTGGACCCCTAAGGGGTTGTTTTTAAAAGCAAATATTTTAAAAGAGTAACCATGGAGTTTCTTGCCGGTTCTTCTCCATGGAAGCGACCAACCCGAACCGTGCCAATTTTTTTTTTTTTTTTCCCTCGACGTTTTATAAGTGCCCATTGTGGCCCATGTAAAATAAAATATTTTGATTTTGATTTTGATTTTTTGGGGTTGATAGATAAAGGTCTCAAACTTTGCATGGGGGTCCCTTTAAGGACGTAGGAGCTCACTAAGACGGGATGTTGCGAAATCCGACCCCTAAGGGGTTGTTTTTTGTGTTGATAGTCTGTATGAAACTTCGTTACTACGAGTGCTAGGAATCTCAAATTTTGCATGGGGGTTTGTTTTAGGACGTAGATGCTTACTAAGACGGGATATTGTGAAATTCGACCCCTAAGGGGTTGTTTTTGGGGTTGATAGATAAAGGTCTCAAACTTTGCATGGGGGTTCCTTTAAGGACGTAGGAGCTCACTAAGACGGGATGTTGCGAAATTCGACCCCTAAGGGGTTGTTTTTTTGTGTTAATAGTTTGTATGAAACTTCGCACTACAAGTGCTAGGAGTCTGTAATTTAGCATGGGCGTTCTTTTTGGGGATTTTGGTGCTCACTAAGACGGGATGTTGCGAAATTCAATCCCTAAGGGGTTGTTTTTGGGGTTGACAATTTGTATGAAAGTACATTACTACAAGTGCTAGGAGTTTGAAATTTAGCAAGGGCGTTCAGTTTAGGACGTAGGTGCTCACTAAGACGGGATTTTGCGAAATTCGATCCCTAAGGGGTTGTTTTAAATGTTGAGTTTGAATGAAACTTCGTTACTACAAGTGCTAGGGTCTCAAATTTTGCATGGGTATTCTTTTAAGGATGTAGGTGCTCACTAAGATGGGATGTTGAAAATTCAAACACAAAGGGGTTGTTTTTGGGGTTGATAGTTTGTATGTAAGTACATTACTACGAGTGCTAGGAGTTTGTATTTGTGTTTTGTTGTTATTATTTAATTTTATTGATTATTCCTTTACCGAGACATCTAATTATAAGTTAAAGAGTGTACACCTTTAAGGTAGATTTTTGTGGAACTTTATTATATTTATTTTTAAGATCTCATGTAAAATGTACCAAAAATCACACTAATAATAAATTGATTTGATTTGAAATTTAACGTGGTGGTTTTTTTTAGGTCTGTTGGTGCTCACTAAGACGGGATGTTGCGAATTTCGACCCCCAAGGGGTTGTTTTTGGGGTTGATATTTAGGAGTCTCAAATTTGGCATAAGGATTTCTTTTTGGGACGTAGGTATTTACTAAAACGGGATTTTGCGAAATTCGATCCCTAAGGGGTTGTTTTTGGATTTGATAGTTTGTATGAAATAGTAGGTAAGAGTTTCGAATTTTGCTTTTTAGGACGTAGGTGCTCACTAAGACGGCATTTTGCGAAATTCAATCACCGAGGGGTTGTTTTGGAGTTGACAGAATTTTTGATGGATATTCATTGAGATTTTCCAAAAATATCCCATAAAGAGGGTGGTGGAGTAAAAATTCAGAGACAAAGTTCGAAATTTGCGCGTACGAAGTCGCGGGCGAAATGCTAGTAATATTATAAAGCTGAAGTCTGTACAATTGAAAGTTCTAATCTCAGGAACTACTGATTCGAATTGAAAAAATTTTTTGTGGTGTATAGTCCATTTATCAAACAAGGCTATAGGCTACATAGGGCTACGCAGCGGGAGTGAAAACAACAGGCAATAGCTAATAATATTATATTTGTTTGCTTATAGATCATACAAATATTTGTTCCGTGCGCACCTATAATTGTTTGGTACGCTCGGCCAATGCGCCAACCTTTTTTTTGTGATAAAATCATCGATTGAGTCCTCCCACCCAGGGCAGGGCGGAAGGGACTGTCAGACTTGTACTGACTAAAATCCACGGTGTCTTTCAGTAGTCTCGCGACCACTACGCCAACTTTGCCGTCAAAATTCGTCAGGAAAGTCTATCTAGATAATTATCACAAGATTCCATGCCCCTTTTCCTAATTCTGGTGATCAATGAACGTAGAAAACAATGCGATTACTTCAAGACATAACACTATGACAGTCTGACTTTCTATGTCTGAAAGGAAAGTCTTTGCGTAATTTATTGTTAAGTTTACGACAACATTGTCTTAAACAATTACTCTTCAAATGATTTTTAATACTAACTTTAAACTAATGCCAGTCAATTAGGCTTATACCTAGGTTTTGTCTACTATGCTTGTTTATTTTCGACTACACTCAATCAACTCAGCCTATCGCAGTCCACTGCTGTACATAAGCCTTTCCCAAGCTACGCAACATCGCCCTGTTCCGTCTTCCGCATCCAATTCGCCCCAGCCACCGTCTTGAGATCGCCGATCCATCTAGCTAGGGGGGCATCCCACACTCACTACGCTTGCCGATACGCGATCTCCACTCCAGGACTCGTCTTCTCCACCTCCACCGGTCAAAGAATATTGTTTTTCTATTTTACCACAATAAAACACTCCTGTTTTATCACTCAAATACAACTTATGAGGTAACAAAAAGAGGAAAATTATTTTCATAATGTATCACAACACTTTTCCAACGCATTAGATGAAAGCATATAACAATATGCTTCCTTCTTATGCGGCCTTCTCAGACTTATTAATTATTTTATGTAGACCCAGAAATCGAAAAAGAAATATCGTGTATTGACAATGATTTATCATTTCTTATCTGAAGTCCGCACTATAGAAAATTCTGTTTCGTCGGTTTTACCGCGCATCGTGCATTGTTCATATCACAAATAAAAGACCAACAAACAACATAACATTTCAAGTCAATAATTGTACTTCTCATAGTAAAAGTAGTTGTAAATAGTGTAAAATTTAATAGTCAATGTTATCGTAAGAAAACTCCGCTTCGATAGCCAATGATTTTAACAATAAAAAGCATAGATCGAGTTCGCGGCGCGCACTATCGGCCCCGGCGTCCAACGTCGCACGCGCGCGTTCCATATTCAAACAAAAATTTCAATTAATTACGTACCAAAGTGTATTAATATTTTTTGTTTTTTTTTTCTTAATTATAATAGTGCTGTGCCACAATCATGGATCCGGAAAAAAAACCGAGTTCGGAAGTGTCTGTGGACGATATTTTGACAGTTCTAGGACCTTTTGGGAAGTTTAATGTTTACAGTTATATTTTGATATTGTTCCCTGTGTTTTTGGCGGGAATGTATTCTTCGGTTTATAACTTCGAAGTAATGGATCTCAAATATAGGTAAGGCTATTAAATGGCTATGTATTTTAACATACCTACTTTTATGTACATAAAGTAAACTAGTGGAACTGTGATGAATTGAAACAACAGATTGGTTTCTCGGGAAAAGTTATACGGCAACTTATTTCTACTTCAATCTTTACAAAATAATTTCACGGATTTTTTAAAACTTAATTCAAATTATAAAGTGAGTACTGACACGGAGATTCCTTCACACCTCAAGAAATAAAATACATTGGCCTCCTGTAGATCATAACATTTTTCCGAATCAACAAGTGAATAAAAAAAACAACTAACTCTTCTTCTGTGGCACTTGGGTAAAAAATATAGAAACTAGTTATCTTTTTGTAGGGAAAAGTCCTATTTGGGTAGAGTACGAGAGGGACTGTCAGGCTCGTACTGACTGAAAACTGTAGTTCTTCTTTTCCAACTTTTAATTACCATCCAACTCCAAGTGTTGGTAAAAGTTATATTTGACTAGTTTCCCCTCCCGGCTTTGCATGTATACTAATTTTTCGAATTTCTCCTTAGATTTTCCAGAAATTCTTGTCTTGATAATTATGAATACAAAAAATAAATCCCCAACTTGGTGCAATCGTTCGGAAGTTAAGTCAATTTTTATTTACATACATTATGATTTATGATACAGGAACTGCACTTTACAGGAACAATATTACTTTTATAACAAGTCACATGTGGATAGGCCAGTTAAAGGTAGTGGCTGTGTTAGTAAACTGAATCATAATGTTGCGTGGAAAGATATTTGACGCCATAGCGCGTCAAATATCTCTCACTTTCTTGTCGTCTTATGGCTTACGATACCTACCCGTCAAATTAATGTAATTTGGTTCATACATAACTTATAAATGTACTGGGTATCTACATTAGGAACATGAATGTCAATAAATCTGGAGGTCTACTCTCTTAGTCCGTTAACGAAAATACGGAAAGTAGTCAGTCGGTGACGAACATTCCAATTTAAGTCTACCAAGTTTAGCCAAGGTTAACGGTAAAAACATAAACAATTGGCTTATGACCCAGACAGTTTTCAGAAGGGCATGGAAATATCATCAACCTCAAACAGTTAAGAATTTTTATGAAAGTCCGATTTAATTCTTCTCCAGTGTTTCAACTCAGAAAAGGATAACTTTGGCGCCATATTGTTACGTACGAGAATTCAGATAAACAAAACAATACGTTGTGTAAATTCATTTTGAATAATGTTTCAAGACCCTAGCACGAATTACGTATTTGGCCGAACAGCATACTTGAAGTATTATGACTTAAATTGTATGGAAAATGACAAATCGCCTCTTGCACGAAAGAGAGACTAATTTAACTCCTCAAGTTAACGTCAAAGTCTTCGTTTACTTTACATCACAAAAACGTGAAAACTCGGCAAAACGCCTTCGCTTTCGGCACAAGGGTACTTTCACAGTAAGCCCCTTCGAACACAACGCGACCCAAGTCGATAACTTACGATATCTATTGACCTGTGCTTGTGTACGAACTCCTATAGATTTGTATTGCGATAGTCACGTCAATACCAAAGTCGTAAGGTATTAGTCCTTATGACTTTGGTTTGGAGATTGGGCTAATTCATATTTTTTGGACCATTCCAAAAAACTTGTCTTTGAGTGTGACTAACATCGTCGTGGGAAAATATTTCATTGTGCGTACAATTAAATTGTGTCACAGTCAGAAATTGATTCACAAGTTTTGTGTCAATATGCATCAATTTGCATAAACTGTAACTTGATTTCTTGAATGAATGAATGTTTAGTTTAAATGAATTACGAATGCGCAGTTATTGATGATTTTATACAATATATTTATTGTTTTACTGATGTTAGCATACTTATTGGCCGAAATTAAAATTTTTAAGCTGAAAAGCAGTTAATACGAGTATCTCACATTTTTGTTTGGTTGACAAAATCATCAAATGAGTCATATGAGTCCCAATGAGTCTGAGAGTCCCTTTCACCCCAAGTGGCGGAGGGGACTGTCAGACTCTTAAGGTGGGTTCATATCTGACGGAACATCCGTCGCGGATCATCGGTCGCGGAACGCCAGAACAGACAAATGTATAGAAAAACACTTGACCGTTCACACTTGACGCACAAACGGATCATCCGTTGAGTGTGAACGGTCATTGTTTTTCTATACATTTGTTCCGCGACCGACAATACGCGACGGATGTTCCGTCAGATATGAACCCACCCTTTGGGAGCAACCCATGACGCGATTCGTACGACTTGCATTTTCCGCAAACTAAAAATGAAAATCGACCTTGCTACTACGATATAATGATGCAATTCGATTGACTTGACGTCGTCGTGGCGATCGTGTTTTGTTTTTTTTACCCGTATACAACCGCGCATTTTATGTCATGTATTATGTCGTAGTGGTAAGGTTGATTTTTACTTGTAGTTGAAATCGAATTGAAGCTATGGTTACTGACTAAAAATCCACCCCGTTTCTTTGCCTTTTTGGAAATCTTTTTTTCGTTACCGTGCAAAGATAAAGACTATCTTCTGGTGTCAGAATTATGGGGACCCCATAGGCGTGCGACATGGGTTTTCATGGATCAAGGTTTCATAGTGATAGTATTTTTAGTCAAAATGGAAAAGTTGAAGGACATTACCAAAATTATAATCTAATATTCATTTTATCACCTTGCACAACATGCTAAAATAAACCATTCCAAATATAAATAGGTACACATGATAATGTTTAGACAACACATTCACACATACACGGGGTTAGAGGTCTTACCACAAGTTTTCAGGTTTCTGTGACGTCAAATAAACGTGAACTGACGCATAAAATAAGTTCCACTTTCCTAGACTAAATTTTTTTTTTTTGTTTAATTGTACATAATTATATTTTACGTCGTAATACGTCAAGTACGAAATACGGTCAAATATGTAGAATTCGTGCTAGGGCCTGTGAAATAATACATACATAGCATTTACTGCTATTAAGACTAAACTTATTAGGTAGTATACTTACTATATACTTAAAGCCTTGACATAAATTAACATGTAGATAGTAATGAAATTGATCTGCAAGCTGAACGGCGATTGAACCGAGTTATATTGATCTTACTTATAAATTCGGATATATCTAGGATTATAGTATCTACAAGACTATACACTGTTTGCACATTGACAGCGCCTCCTTTTTTTGTTTTCGAGTGTAAGCTTCAAAAGCGATCAAAGCCAAAATTAAAATCTACGTCAAAGACAAAGTCACCGTCAAAGTCAAAATCACAATAATCGTCAAAGTAAAATCATCGTCAAAGTCAAAGTCACCGTCAAAATAAACCAGTCTTTGGAGAAAAGACCGGGGAGTGTCAGATAAGTAGTACCTCACTAAAACCCGGTGATCACCATCAACACACGAAAGAGGGAACCAGGACCTCGTAAAATACCAACTCCAGAACATACATAAGTCCATAAGTTTAGTCCATAAACTATAGTCATCATCATCATCATCATATCTGCGTAGCCTTTTCCCAACCATGTTAGGGTCGGTTTTCAGTCTAACCTCATTCACCTTTGCCTATGCCTATCAGACCTCCACAACCCAGTAACTGGGTAAAACAATACCCCGTCACACTTTCGAGCTTCTAACAGTAACGACTGCCAAAGATTTACAAATGACTCCTGTCTAGAAACTGTAGTAACGGATAATATCTCGGCAGCAAGACTTTCTAAACGGATAACCCACCCAGGAACGTAAAAAAAGAAATACTGTCGAATTGATAAGGTCCTCCTTTTTTTGAAGTCGGTTAAAAAGGAGATGATTATCTCTCGTGCCGATGACTAGTCTCCGCTGAAAATGGAAGAAAATCTATTTGAAGGACTACTTATTATGTATAGAGCTATTCACCTACGCTTAGGTATTGATAATAAAATCACGACTAGTACCTACGAATGCCCATAAATAAATTATTTGTATTGACGAAAATGATAACATGACATAAATATTTCCTTTCTCGAACGAACACTCGCGTAGAATGTGTCAATACACAAATAATTAGGTTAAACATTAACAAAAGTGCGTACTAGTGGTAGTGCGCCTAGATTAACAGTGAAGATGTCATGGCGCCATGTTGTGACGTCATGCACGCTTTACTAACACTTGCACGCTAAAAAATAATCACATGAAAATAATATTAACAAGTGAATAAAGATTGAATAAAATAAAAATAATTAAAATCTCGTAATCTCGGAGCTCGTGGTTAAATAATTACAGCCTCACAGGCCGATCTTTCGGGTTTAGCCGCGCTTGCCGAGGTCGGTCTGTGGATGGGTGACCATCTATCATAGCTAGTTTCCTCCGTGCCTCTGAAAGCACGTAAAGCCGTTGGTCCCGACTGTTGTTTGTAGATCTTTGACAGTCGTAACTATTACTCAGAAGCTCTTAAGTATCGTTATACCTATAGTTGGTACCAGTTAAGATGTCAATAGCGGACATTGACCCCTAACTACCAAGTCCTCGTATAAATGAAAAATTTATTGATTTATTTATTTTATCCAGAGACAATTTGACAAAGTTAATAAGTATGTTATATGCATTATTCCATAATAAAATACCGAATAAATCAGTAAGCATATTGTAAGGATATAAGTATCTACGTAAGTATTCATAAGATATCAAAATGGTAAAAATATTTCACCTATACCAAAGATTTTATATTATTTTTACTAGGACATCACAAACACTATCACATCACAGAAAAATGCTAATTCTGATCTTATGTCATTTTATGAGGACAATATTAAACGAGGCACTTGATAGTTAGGGGTCAATGTCCGCTATTGACATCTTAACTGGCACCAACTATAGTTACTGGGTTGTGGAGGTTAACCTTGAAGATCAACCGTGGGTAGGTCGTGCAAGCACATCACCACAACTTTTATACTAGTACTTCTTTATTATTCACAGTATTATACGAAAGAATAAAACTCAAAAATAATTAAAAAACCGAACATATAAATAAATAGAAATAAGAACGATGAGCATGTCCACGCCAATCTCAACCACCCTTAACATTCTTCTTAAAAGTAAATGAAAATCTACTCAATTAATACAAGCACAAAGTTAATTTTGTATGTGATAATAATAAGAAAAAAAAAATAATAAATAAAACCTTTCTTTATGGACTGTTTGATAACCAAGGAGAACAATAGCTACACACTGGAACAGGCGTCTCCTTGTCATAGTGTTAATCTTCACGCTTAGTCTATTGTCTGGTGTGAAGGCAATGGCCTGGCCTGGCAACGTTGATCTTGAGGCTAACAAATATGTTTGTAGGAATTTATTGCGACAAAAAGACTGTAGGTAGACATATCATAAAGAAATCAGCAACACCATTAAATAAACCCAATAAAAAAATACAATTCAAAAACATTTTGGGGAAAATCCGTCATACCCTCACGTCGACACCCCCGCAGTACCTAAAAAAACTTTTTCAAAAAAAAATGTAACCGACTTCCCACAAAATAACCTACAAAAATCTTTTCTTTCGAAAGTCGGTGACTTTCTTTTTTAAAAAATATATAAACATCCGAATTGAGAACCTCCTCCTTTTGGAAGTCGGTTAAAAAACCTGGTGTATAATGATCAGTTCGTTTTCCCAGTCCTAAACCAAGGAACTTAAACCTGGAACAATCAGTCAAACGGTCAAGCTAGAAAGGTCTATGCCTGGGAATTCTCTGAAGGATAAAATCCGGAATGTGGTCTTACGGTAATACCAAAGTGATAGATATTGTCCAAAACTGTACTAAGCTGAAGTGGGGACCGGTCATGTCTGTCGCAGAACTGACGAAAGGTGGAGTAGGAAGGTTTTCAAATGGAGAACGCGCCTAAACGTTGTGTGGGACTCATTACAAAAGGGTCCTCCCTTTTCAATTTTAACTTTCCATGCCTTATATTCCTCATACCTAGGTATCTATCCAAAAACAAAGAACTTTCAACAACGTTACTCCGCTTTGCTAACATTATTATGAATTACGTTCAGAAATTACCTTCTACCTAGAATTTTCGAAATAAATTGGTCTATTATTATAACATACTGATGAAATCTAATTGTTTCATCAGAATTTAGAGAAACACACGTATTGTTTCAATTAAGTAAACTGATACGTTAAGTTACCCAACCATAATTTATAATCTATTTTAAGTTACCATAATAGAGATATGACACATTCTTGACAACAGAGAAATTAGAATTATCTAGTTTATCAGTTTATAGTCCACGCCACAACTTTACCTGCGGAAAATTCGTGGTATGCAATTGGATGTAATGACATAGACAGACACTTTTGTTTTTTTTTTATCGTGGTAAAATCATCAAATGAATCCTCCCACCCCGGGCAGAGCAGTAGGAACTGTCAGACTTTTACTGACTAAAATCCAAGGTGTCCTTCAAGAGCCCTTTACGTTCCGGGGCACGGTAATTGTTTAGTCTCGCGACCCCGGATGACAAAGGTAAACACTAGCGCCGCGTCTTCAGTCGTGGTGCGGACTCTACCTGTGTGCGCAATGACAGCGTCTTCTTTTAGCGCATTTGGGAACTTGATCTGCCAATTTTTACCAACTAGATATTTTAATAAATATTTTCGGTTTGTTTTTTATTAGACACTAAATAAACCCTAAAAAAGTACTTAAAAAGGTTGTGGCGCATTTTAAACTTGAGAGGTACAGTCAGCATCAAAAGTTGCTGACCACATCCAGATTTTCAAAATCGCTGTACACCATAATAATACGTTGTACAGCGATTTTGAAAATCTGGATGTGGTCAGCAACTTTTGATGCTGACTGTACCTACGTCACTCCGCGGGTGTCCCTAATAATTTCAAATGTCTTTCGCATCGCGCGCTACGTTTGTATTGACAGTCCCCCCCCCCACCGACTTCGAATATAGCGTATAATAATACCGCCTCGTTGATTTAGTCGTCGCAAGCCTGTCTCTGGAGTAGTGGTGGCCCAGCGGTATCGGCCTCGACTTACGAGTTGGTAGATCTTGGGTTCGAACCCCGTGAGGCGCATTACTTTGTGTAATTTATTTTAACACCACTGCTCTCAAAACGGTGAAGGAAAACATCGTGAGGAAACCGGCATGTCGTAGAACCAAAAATTCGAAGACATGTGACATCTACTAATCCGCACTGGGCCCGCGTGGTAGATTACGGCCCACTCCCTCTCACAGAGAGGAGGCCTGTGTCCCAGCAGTGGAAACATTTATAGCATATTAACTGATAATGATGATGATAATGAAGCCTGTCTCTTAGCATGGAAGAGGAGACTGTCAGACTCTTACTCACAAAATCGACTCAAAGTCGTGATCTGTCAAAATTCATTTACAACAAAGTGTAAAGGTGACTAGGTGACGTAGGTCTGTTCAACTTATGGAGATAATGACCTGTAGGGTGACCGTCAAGGAGTATTTTAAGTGTTAAGGACCATGCATGCCTCGTTTGTAATAAGGATGCAAGCCGTCAAGCATTAAAAATATAGATATGTTTCGATTGTCAAATTGTCAAAAAAAAATAACAAAACCAATAAGCACAAAATGAGATGGACAGACGACCTTATAAAGGTCGCCGGAAGACGCTGGATGCAGGTCGCTTCCAACCGGTATATGTCGAGATCTAAAGGGGAGGCCTATGTTCAGCAGTGGACGTCCTATGGCTGAGATGATGATGATGATGATGAAGCACAAAATCGTATACGTAGCAGCAGGTGTTTACCGTGGCTGCTACTGAAGAATTCCTGATTGAAAAATCTAATAACACTTTCTCAGATCTGGGATTAAACTCATGATCTCTTCCTCAGCAGTTGTGCTTTCGACTACTAGACCAACGAGGTTGTATCTTTGATACGTTTCCTTCTTATTTTCCGCTGTATCCCAGTAGTTCCATTTTGGAAACAGCTATCATCTTTAACATCATTCATCCACCGTTTCTACCCTAACACCCATCTTTATATAAAAGAGGTGTTTGTTTGTAAGTCTGTATGTAAGGAAATATCTGTAACGAATGATCCATTCTATTGCATTATTTTTAAATGCAATAAAGCTATAAAGTATAACTTATATTTTTATCATGCATGTCAGTCGAATTATTTCAGTTTTTGTCTATGAAAAAATAATAGAAGATTTTTATCGGAAAAATAATAGGGCGGCGGACTATGGGATGCAAAACAGAAAAATCAGGAGAATAAAATTCACGCGAGCGAATTTGCAGGCAGTTGAACATACATCTGACATATTACGTTTCCTCTCTTCCCCAGATGTTCAGTACCGGAATGCGAAGACAACCCTGATCATATAAACTTCACCATCCCCCATGACAACGATGGTATTCCAGCAAAGTGCTTGCGCTACGCCCCCTTTGCCAACGTGTCACATTTCGGAAACCTCAGCCAATGTTCACCACACTATTATGATACTTCAACAGAGATTGGATGTGAATCTTACGTGTATTTGGAAGAGCACTCTATTGTTAAGGAGGTAAGATTGCTTTTTTATAATTTGTGTGTGTCTTTGCAAGTTGCAGTTAAGCCTTTTTCATAAGCCCCGGATCAAGGAAGGAGCAAACACACGAAGGGACACTTACCGCGGCCTTAGTTTCTAAGGGCACAAAAATCATGAAAAATATAATAGTATAAAAAAGAAGCTTTGGAACATAAAATCTAGTTCCATTGTTACTTTTCAATTCATTATGTACCTTCTATGTTTATTATACACCGTGACTTTTTAGTCGTCTTACAAAAGTCGTCCACTTAATGTATCCGACCTAAAATACCTCTAGGCGAGTTTAATTTTTTTTAAATCGTTAATAGTATTTTTTCCATGTTAAAATGTTTACGTATCAATCTGTAGAGTATACCTACCCAGCGCAATAGTCGGGTAAATCATTCCATTTCCATTTTCTATGAGACAAGGGCGTTTCTAACTACGCCTTGTGTCATAATAACCAATTAAAGTTTTATTATTAAATTTTTCAAATCTCTTAAATACATATTTTTTTATTATAAACGTGTTCTAGTCATTGGATACATGAACTGGGCTGCTTTTGTAAGACGACTAAAAAGTCACGGTGTATATGTGATGCAGGAAAACGTCATGACGAAACCTGGATATGTATAATCAACTAGTTGTTCCCCGTGGTTCCACCCCCGCTGTACAGCTCAGCGTAGCGTGATGTTGTACCTATAGCCTATAGCTTTCCTCGATAAGTATACTATCCAAAACAAAAAACATTTGTTCAATTCGAACTAGTAGTTCCTAAGCGTTCAACTAAACAAACAAAAATACAAACTCTTCAACTTTTCATAAAATAAGAAATAGATATTATGAGCCCAATATAAGTCCTCCTGTCTCAACCGCTAATTGCATAGACGCATAAAATATTATAGCAAAAGGTCATTCATATTATTGTTATGCACACAATGTAATTTGTAATCAATGCAAACTAACACAAATAAACACGCGGTCACTTCTTGTTGAGTGTCATTGCTCATTAGTCTAAGTCCACTTGCTTGTGTAAATATTTATATGATAGGAACACTATAAAGGCATAAACCCACCACAGCGCATGCTACACAAAAGCTACACGCCGCGTATTTTAGCTGCGTAGATCTTTTTGTTTGCAAATGTGGGTCTTCATTTCTACGACAGCATATTTGGACTGCCCTGCGCCCGTCACATCACCGTCCAGGTGGCCTACCATGAACTGTTAACGCGATCCAGTTTAGGCTGTGGGAAAGAGATGACGCTAGACGACTTGTATGGCTCTGTCTCTTTCCCACAGCCTAAACTGGATCGCGTTAAGAGCTCGTGGTAAGGGTACTGGTTCAGGTGAAAACCAGCGTCAAGCACTAGCTGATCGATATTTTTCTAAACTGGACCTATTTGGCGCAGTGGGACACACACCGTCGTACCACAAATACTTTTGAACAACGTCTGTTGAACACTTGTCTAAAAAAATGTCAGATTATGACGTTGAAATAAGGTCAGTTTTGCAGTCACACTTTTTTTAGACAAGTGTTCAACAGATCTTTAAGCTTTTGTAGTAAGGCTGGGAATGTTTATTTATTGTTGTTTAAATTTTAACTTTTTGTTAGTATCTTTTTTTATCATTCTTTTCTTTTACAACTTTTGCGTGGCCCAGCACGCAGATTTGATTTATGGAACAAACTATGTGTACCGCATGCCCAGTGGGTATAGTGTTTACAAGGAGGAATTATGTGAGCTCCTTATTCGGGCCAAACACGTGTGTGACGGTTTCGTCAAATAATGCGTATATGGCCATGACTTGATGACAGTACATAATTTCTTGTAAAGCGAAGTTTGACACACGCGCGTGGCCTCTTCGTGCGTCACGGTGGAACAGTGCCTTTATTTACCTTTACACGCAACCAGCTCCGACTTTACACGGCAGCAATTTACTAATGAAAAAATAATTTTATTTGATTTTCATCCGACATTTCCGGTGGACTTCACAAAAGTAATATTTCTATGTATGAAATACATACATAATATGACTTTTTCTTTAAATTCTGGTAATGAACAAAGATTTTTTCTTAAAATAAAAAAATGAAAGAAAACCCTCCGAAATCAGTAGAAAAAAAAATGCGTTTTCATTAATAAATAATTATAGTAACTCAAGAAGAGGATTTATGTTTAATAAATTCATGTTAGCACCCGTGCGAAGTCAGGTCTAGTATACTATTATAATACGTGAAACAAAACTTTAAACCCCTTTTTTAATAATATTACGCAGACGAAGTAATATGAAAGCCACAGCTAAAGTTTAAACGGAGGAGTGCAGTAAGCTATTTTTGTTTTCCCTTTTTAACTCAAACTTTTTTGAATGAATCATTTTGTCGAGTTTTAGCCACTAGGCGACTAGTAACGTAAATAAAAAAATTGAAACCTTCTTACTGTTTTAGTGAAAGTATAGGTAGTTGTTCGGAGAAAGTGATAACTTATTTTACTTGAACCGTAATTTGGGCCTAGTTTTTCTTATTCGCGAAAACTTAAAATTCTTATTACTTTACTTTAAACTTGGAAATAGTGCTGTCGACCCCAAAACGGGACTGAAGACTATTAATATTATTTTCTACATTTTCAACATAGCCATGTTTAGGACTGTAGAAATCTTTCTGTACTTTATGTAATTTTGTCAATTCTCCCGTCGACAAAACCCGTTTCTAAGGTGTCGACAGAGAAACTACTCAAAAACCCACCATTATGAATTTAAAGTTTCATCAACGAATAGGTAATCTGTCAAATGCACACAACAACAACTTTATTATAGTCATGTTTTTTTTTCCCTTATTAAACCGTCCTGTAACGCTTCTGTGAGCGACGTAAATATAAGAATTATAATGATTATTATTATTATTTTCTACCGGTAAATTGTTATACCGGTAATACATTGTTCGTTTAAATGCTCAAATTGTTGCCAATTGCTCTTCAGTTTTTGATAGTTACCGCGCTGTACTTAGCGGCCTAAATATCAACCATTTTAGTTCCAATTCCAATACTTTAGTAGCATAATTATTACCTAAAATAGCTAGGTAAACATTGGCGTTATGTAAATAGTGATCAAACATTTTTAAAATCATTATAGGTATTTTTACTAGCATTTTGTTAGCATCATTTTAAAGTACGAAATACCATAATTAGAGACAAGACATGTGCGTCTTAGGCTCTAGACAGACGGACTGCATATCAACTGCACTTCGATTACAAAGGACCATGTGCGATTTTGTATGGACTGCGTCCCCACCCTCCAACAGTCATAGCACACATGCTAATATGCTTAAAATGGTCTACAAAGAGACTGACTGTAATCTTCACTACCGATGGAGTTTTTCTTTTATTTTCAAGTATACTATAATAAGGTTAGGTTAGGTTGACAAATTCAGATATTCCAGGTAAACCCCATTCTTTAGAAGAAAGTCACCATACTAAAAAATTAACCTGTCTCAAGTCTGTTGGAGGGTGGGGACACTTTCACCCACTGTCCTTAACAATCTGAATTCAGTAGACACTAATCGCGCAACCCGATACACTATGTGCTCGATGACACCGCCTCGAGGAGGACAAGTGACCGCATTATTTTGAAACTTCTCATCTGCCCATTCATGCCAACTAGATATTTTGATAAACATTTTCGGCTTGTTTTTCATTAAAGCTTAAGGCGCGATGTTATCTCAATATTCCCAAAAATTGCTTTCTTAGAACGTCGAGTATGACGTAATGTAATAAAAATAAGTAACGCGAAAAATACAGTGAACAGAGAAGGGTACCTATAAAGAAGAATTTAAACCGAACAGAATAATAAATAATAGTTTGATATTCCCAATAAAAAATTGGAAGTTGTAGCACAAAAATAAACTTTGACGTCGAAGATCTCTGTATTTCCAGCGATAACAACAGTTTTTTTTAAGAATTTAGTAGGTTTTCCATTTTTTTAAAACTTTAACCAAACCATTATTTAATTTTATGTCTATATTTTAAATAATTTAAAGAAAAGCAGTAAAATAAATGCCCATTCGCAGCTTACGTCACATTTCAACACAGATATCATTTTTCAATCTTATTGACGCTCCATAGTGGTGACAATAGTTTACGCGGTCATAAGCGATTAAAATCGTAGTCAGTCCGCGTCTTAAATGAAACCTACTTAAAAGGTTGTGATGCATATTAAACTTGACACGTACGTCACTCCGCGGGTGTCCCCAGTTACAGTGGCGTAGCTAGACGGGCGCGCAGCGGACCCTACCCCTCTGCCTCGCACCTGAAGGGGTCTCGCACTGGAAATGCTCGCACGAGGGAGTAGTTGCAAGATGACTTGGTGTAATTTTATTTCTTACTGGGACCTGAAAGAGTCAAAGAGGCCTCGCAAGGCTGATCTCGCTAACAATCACATTTTTTTTAAACATTGCCCCACACTAGGAATTTCTCCTGTGTCGTGGGTGCGTTTACAAACATATAAACTCACACAAACGCCCAGACCCGAAGCAACTACTTGCAGATCATACAAATATTTGCTCCGTGCGGGAATCGAACCCGCGACACGCAGCGCAGCAGTCCTATCGCTCAGCCACTGCGCTAACCGTGCCGTCAATTTGGTGTACATGACTTGGTACCAAATCATCCTACAACAAGGGGGCCTCGCGCGAGCTGTTGAGGCAAGTCATATTTTTCGTCCTCATAAGAAAAGGGCCTCGCAGATGCATCTTGCCCCCTAGGCCCCTGCCAGATTCGGTCTCGCTACGCCACTGCCCAGTTAGCTCACATTCTCTGTCACATCGCATGTTTTTTTTTATCGTGGTAAAATCGTCAAATGAGTCATCCCACCCAGGGCAGGGTGGGAGGGACTGTCAGACTTGTACTGACTGAAATCCACGGTGTCCTTCAATAGCCCTTTATGTACCAGGGTCACGGTTACCGAGTGAGACAATCCCGCGACCCCGGCAGGCTCTGGCCCTCTTAGGGGGCCCCGCCATACACATCGCATGTTGCGGTCGATTTGATAGTCCCCACCAGACTAGTTATCTATGGTCGTACTAACTCTATTCAAACTGGCACCCTTTACGTCTCAGGGTTAAGGTTTTCCGTTTAGACAGTTCCGGCACCCCGGAAGACGTTTGGCCCTGTATAGGGGATTCCCCGTCAGATTGCTGAAAGCTCTATGAGGCGCGCTTAGAATACGACGCCGTTTGTCGACCCTAGTTTAAATGATCGGACGGCGAGTCACCCATTACTTACCGTCCGCCTACCCACATTTCCGCCAACTAACAATACACTGACTCTGGCTATTTATAGTAGCTACGCTAAATAAAAAGCTAGCTACTTCTCTGTAGATAATTAGATAATGTTCAAGAATATCATAAAACTTAATTTACGATTTCCTCTGACAAATTGATGCATGTTTACGTAAAACCCAAGTTGTGTTGAATTAATGTTTGCTATCCGCCATATTGCAATTCGTAATTGTCTTTTAATAATAATTCAACGTGTAATAAAGGTTTTATAAATTTTGATTGATTATTTAAACATACTAGGAAAATCTTGTCATAGAAAATATCCAATAGATTTTATCTTCTTCTTCCTGCCCTTATCCCATTCTATTTGGGGTCGGCGCAACACGTTTTCTTCTTCCATTCTCCCCTATCAGATGTCACAGTATCATTTACTCCTTTTTCTTTCATATCATTCCTTAGACAATCCATCCATCTTTTCTTTGGCCTTCCTCGTCCTCTCCATCCATCAACAATAGATTTTATGCTTAAAATTATAAATGCGAGAGTTTGGATGGATGGATGAATCATTGTTTCGTCAGAAGGGCTGATTAGACATGGATTTTTGGTACAGGGACTATAGACTGGATTATTTTTGAGTGGCATCTCGCAGGTCAACCTAGAGGAGGTGTGAGCTGCTTAACTAGACTTTTCTGTGGATATTTTAAATGACTCTAAGGCCTCCAACTCCAACTGACCACACGCTAAGGGCACCCCCTGTGGGGTACGAACCTCGGCCAAGTATTTAACATGATTATGAAAATGTTAAAATGCTTCTAATGTAAAAAAAGCTATTCCACTGCTTAAATACCTAAATGGCTACACAAAATAATAATCACGATATTATTATTTGCACATATAGGTAGGTATATGTTAGTCACACTAAGTTGTTAGTTGCAACTTATTGTTGGCCTTAGCAGCACTGTGATGAATGCATTTATCACGCGTAAGTACTTATGATTTGCAATTTAATAGAACGATCATAAATAAACAAATCCATTTTCAATGTCAGGTATAAAGAATCATGAATGCAGTTCCACGTCTGATTAATTTTGAGATTAATTAATGGCATTGTTTAATAAATCAAGCGTCTGTCGGTACACTGTTAAGGCGCGGACTGACTACGATTTTAATCGTATAAGACCGCGTAAACTATTGTCACCACTATGGAGCGTCAATAAGAATGAAAATTGAAAAATTATATTTGTGTTGAAATGTGACGTAAGCTGCGAATGGGCATTTATTTTACTGCTTTTCTTTAAATTATTTAAAATATAGACATAAAATTAAATAATGGTTTGGTTAGTTTTAAAAAAATGGAAAACCTACTAAATTCTTAAAAAAAAAACTGTTGTAATCGCTGGAAATACAGAGATCTTCGACGTCAAGTTTATTTTTGTGCTACAACTTCCCAATTTTTTATTGGGAATATCAAACTATTTATTTATTATTCTGTTCGGTTTAAATTCTTCTTTATACCCTTCTCTGTTCACTGTATTTTTCGCGTTACTTATTTTTATTACATTACGTCATACTCGACGTTCTAAGAAACCATTTTTTGGGAATATTGAGATAACACCGCTCCTTAAGTTCCTGCAAAATACTTACAAGGTGTAAACGACCCTCCACAAAGCGGTAATCAAGCAGTTTGTATATCAAATTAAGAAACATTGAACATAAAATATTTCTGGTATACCTTTTTATTTGCAACGCTTTTTGCTTTGAAAAGAAATCGATTACGAGCAGGATTTGATTCTGCGACTACTGATTCACTATTTCAGAAGCTCTTTTCCAACCGAAACACCACAATCCTGCTCATAGCTTCTAATTCGTAATTCCATTCGACGACGTTATTCTTTTTATTAGTGTCTAAAATCACGATATATGGCAGCACTCAAATGAGTGTGCGAATAGTACAAGAGTTTTCGAGTTAGGTACACTAAAGGAAAACTGAGCAAATGTTTACCTTGAAAATCTCAGTAACTAGAAGGTTTCTATAATTAGAATGTGCCATAGATTCTAGTAAACATAATGTCATTGTCCATGTCCAAAGGGCGGCGGGAAGAACAAGTCCTTTACACCTGCTTTTAAGGTGTTAGGATGCTTACACCGTGTACATTAATGAAACCTATTCCTAGGTAGATATTTATTTATTTTTAATGGTATGTCCCTTTCCTCTGATGTAAGAATCGAGGTTTCTTTTCTTTTCTAAGGATCAACTGTTTTCGAGAGAGCCTGCTCGTATCCTTCACCACCTTTGTTCTTTGTGCCCACACATTCAAATCAAATAATTTAAGGGACAATTTCATGCAGTTTTTTAGACCACATCCTACCAATTTGCATGCCTGCTCTTTAACTGTACCTGCCTAATTAATATTTAGGTCGTCTACCTCGTCTGAGTATTGGTTCAACGCTCCTTGTACTAAAATAAATAAAAATCAAACTTCAATTATCAAAACATAATAGCTCGTCCAGAAACTTAATCAAGAAACCTAAAATGTATCGAATCGATGTTCTGTGGCGCACGTGTAATGATTTGCTTTATACCAGTTGAAATGCTCACATAATGAAACCGATGCAAGCGTGTAAGGATCCGATACGGTTCAACGATAAGGAATTTTAATAACGCATAGCAAAAAAGGAATTAAATTACATTTTTTGTTATATTTCAGGAGTGATTCAGAAGACGAAACAGCTTTTTTTACGATTTTTCTATCTATTAACTGCGAGAAAGCAAATAGCCGGTGTTGAAACTATGATACTTAGTATAATTTTTACGTTAGATTTGTGGAGCTGAGTCGCAAATTATGCTCCACCTCTTATCAAGCCCGCTGATGAGCACCCGTTGTCTTCGACGATTTAGGTATAAGTGCCTTCATGAGCCTACGTGATTTTTTATGCCAAAAACATGTAGTCAATGAGACCAACTAAATGCAGTGTTGTCATTAGTGAAGAAGCAGTGTAGTTAAAAGCTTTGAAAACTGGCAACTATCTTAACTTAAATAAAACACAGTGGGATTCCACAATTGACTGAGAAAAGAAGAAGTATGGCAAAAGAGAGGGAAGCTCTTACGGTATACCCAGGAATTTGGGCAACATCGATAAGGAATTTGTAAATACGTAAAATCCCCTGACTTCGCAAAAAAAGCCGTAGGCACACCTAAGTAGAACAAACAATGCAATCGCTTTAATTACGTTACATACATACCTAATCAAGGGTGAAGGTTGCTCCATCAATACTGGTCTTTTGCCAATGGCGTCTACTTTTATTCAAAATAGGTTCTCAATCTAGAAAAAGATCTAAGATGGTGCGAGCTAACCCAAAAAGAAAAAACTTTTTTTTAAAAAAGTACCGACTTCAAAACAAATACAAAAAAGTTTAAAATAACTTTTCTTTCGGAAGTCGGTGGCAATTAGTCAATGACACAACAAAACAAAGCCACCGACTTCCGAAAGAAAAGTTATTTTAAACTTTTTTGTATTTGTTTTGAAGTCGGTACTTTTTTTAAAAAAAGTTTTTATTTTACCCTTTTTAGTTTATTTATTACATATTCAACCCAAATTCTTGTAAAATACAAAATTTTCTTACATATGCACTAATCTTGTAATCCGTCACAACATAAAAAAATCCATATCTCTAAAACTACTGAACCGATTTTGATGAAACTTACATACATACATACACTTATGAAATTTGGCACATTTGTTCAGACGCTGATATAGACTAACATATATGAAAACTGGGCAGTTCTGATAATATTACATACATACGGGTCGAATTGATAACCTCCTTTTTTTGAAGTCGGTAAAAAGAAAAACTGTTTGGCTCCGATAGGATAGTGGTCGTGAGCTAGGTGGTAACTTGGTAAAAATAGCCCATTCCATCATCATACTGAGGCTGCGACCATGCCAATAGTAGGAATTTAATTTGATGTTGTATAACAGCAAGAACGGCACGTGTTAATGAAAACTGGCATTCGTCTTTTATAGATAAGAAACAGTTAGTGTTGCATACTTGAAAGTCACTGTGTAGTCATCGCGAAAATAGATTTTTGCTTACAAGTACCCTTTGACCAAGTTTTATAATTAACGTTTTTGTTATTTTTAAGAAAGCTCATCGTAGGCAAGACAGAGATGAACTGACTTCTTAACAGCCGATTCCTGAAGGGGTGCCTACCACCAAGTATGACAGGTTATGTCGCTTCTTACGACACGCGTTTGTTCCCGTGTTGCGAAGGGGACATATTGTATTCTATCTAGGCGATCCCCTTAACGGCACAAAACTGACTACCACTATCGTTTAATTTAGAAAAAGCAAATAAAATTCAGTGGCGTAATTAGAAGATCCATATTCAGCAGTGGACGAATTCTGGCTGATGATTACAAAACAAAATTCAGCTATCGCTTGATGATTGATCTATTTGCCCATCACAATTCTACGCTTTCTATAAACCCAGAATAAATCCTGAAGGCTGTAAAATTAAAGCTGAAACTGTACAAAAAAAAAAACGTGTTGACACAAAAGACGAAATCACAATGGCATTTCACTGATTGGTTGACCGTGAATAAAGAGCGCATTTTGATTTCCGTACTATCGAAAAGTATTGATAATTGAATTTCACAGTGCGCGACCTGTGTCGTAATGTGGCGTGACTCATTCTAGTGTTTCAATTGGATGTTACGATTGTTGGAAAACTCACAATGTGTGTTGTGTTTTGTCCTTGTGTGACTTCAGTTATTATTTTTGTAACATTTTTTAAGCAGTTATCTGCTTTAACTTTTGAGTAGAAGTAAAGCGTTTATCACAGGACACTGCTTCTCCACTAGCTGGAATTTTCAGTTACTGCTTTTCTGACTGTCATTTCTTTTTTATTTAATATTCTTTTGCGAACTTCGTATTTTCTGCCATTGATTGACGAGCATTACCTTAACTTTAAAGTAATTTTCTTTTATTTCCAGTTTGATCTCGCCTGTCAAGACTGGAAGCGATCCTTAGTGGGCACAGTCCACAATGCAGGATTCTTCATAGCCATCCCTCTCACCGGACTCATATCCGACAAATATGGCCGCCGCCCAGCCCTCGTGTTCGCTTCGGTGGCCAATGGCGTCTTCGGAGTCATTCGGGCATTGTCGGTTAATTACGACATGTTCGTTGTATTTGAATTTTTGGAACCTGCATTCGGTGGAGGAGTTTATACAGCGTGTTTTGTTCTTGGTAAGTGAATTTTTTGCCAATTTAAACTACGGTTTTCTTACTACAAATATTATAGCAGATTATAGCGTTCTGTATTTCGTTAAATACAAATGGAAAACCAAAGAACCGAATATTCTATTCCTGGTTAGGACTCGCCATAAGATCAGAAGATGGACGGACGACCACTGACCAATTCGGCAGTTTGTAATTCACATGCCCAAGTGAAATATTACCTTAAGTACTTAAATAGTATCAAAATACATACTGCGCTGACACAACCACGGCTCAATAACTAAGGTCATTGTACGCGGAACACTGACAGCAGAAGTACCACAATTTTCCTTGAAATTCGAACGGCGAAGGCAAAGTGACAGTTCTAACGGAAATAACTGGCCATAGATCGATCCACGTATCGATCATGTTGTAAACTTAAACATGATATTTTAATAGGAGTTATTTTGTAAGAGGAAAATTACCGACATACAGTACATCGCACCTGTAAGCTCCATAGAGTTAGGCAACGGTGTACATAATAGTGAAACCATATTTCACTAGCTATGTAATTTTAAAGTCTCATGAAGAGGAGCTCGTACCTAAATAATAACAGCCACACAGGCCGCCTCACTTGCCTTGTTTGGTCTATTGTTGACCCTCTATCATGATACTTTCTTCCTTGTTTCGGAAAGCACGTAAAGCCGCGGTTGGTCCCGATTCTCAGTAGATCTTTGACAGTCGTTACTGTTAGAAGCTCTAAAATCTGACAACCAATCTTACCAAGAGGTATCGTAATACCTAGTTACTGGGCTGTGAAGGTCAGATAGGAAGTCGCTCTATATTAAATACTGATATTCGGCTGCATTCCCGTTCGACTAAAAGCCGGCCCTAACATAGTTGGGAAAAGGCTAGGTAGATTACGACGATGTTATAAGAGGCGCCCCTATTGCCAAAAAAAAAACCTGAAAAAACTAATCAAAATTTGATCAAAGACCTCACACTCAGTTATCAGGCTTACGAGCCACTAAACTACCGAGGCAGTAAGAGCTAAATTCCAAACTGATATTCTCGTTATTGAAAAATCGGATTAATAGTGTGGAAATTGGTATTCAAGATCACGTGTCGAAAACGTTGGTGTTAGAACCAATATCCGTCACACTTCAATGTTCATTCAATAATAAGAATGTGTGATGTTCCAATTTCGAATTCAAATCGTGATTCTGAGGAAACATTTCGTTTCGGACCATGGTGGTGGTGATTTTGGGGATTTTTAAAAACGTGGATTTGATACAGGCTATATTAATATGGAAGTCAAGACTCATGGAGTGAAAAATATTATTAATGCGTAATCAAACGGTTTTTCCAACCAAACCATCGCAGTCATGCTCACAAGATCGAATCCTGCTCTGCTGTTAACCTGCTTTATCCCACTGCTGGGCAAAGACCCATAAAGTCCATTTTACAAACGAGAAGGAAACAAGTGACGCGCACGGTAGTGTAGTCACAAGTCGAGATCTGTAAGAAAAGTCTGTTGAAGTTCATGGCCCAAATATAATCTAAGATGGGTACCTAGTTCATATTTAGATTATGCTGGGGCTGTCATAAGCATGGTGATTATAAAAGTCCCTAATTAAAAAAAAAAGAAAAAAAAGTCGAGTCATATCGCAAAATTCCCAAAGTATACAAAACCTGACCACATTAGAAGTTTATTCTAAAAGAAAATTAGCCAGTGGCTTCAGATTTTTTTCCGGGTGAAAGACTAAAATCCTATATATATTTCAATTAAAACCTATTTTCGTATCAACCTTCACAGACCTCTCTTTACCTAACCAAATTAACACACAACTCAATTTAAAAGTAAAGCATCAGTATTTACCCCAATTCTGTCACCAAATTATCGTCACGGCAAATACCGAAATTAGTTGGAGTTAGTCCTAAACAAACTGGCTAGGACCCAGTTTTGGGACCTTCCTTAACAAATAGGCTTCAAACCTGTAGTAACAACCCTGAAATAATATTTGAGGACTTTGAAATAATCGTGACCTCGAACCTGAAATTTTGTGGTGCTTTGGTACGATACAGTGTTTCGAAAATGGCGAAAACTTTGAAAAAAAATCAATAATCCTGTCCAGGAATCGAAATATCTGGTTTTGGAAAAAAAAACACACCCTGTATTATCACTCCATTCGATGGTGTTGCTAACATGGATCAAATTTTGGGAAGTAATATTATTTAAAGTTAATTATTTATACGCAATAACGCCCGCGTCGCTTCTTCGCAAAGATATTTTGAGGAACGTGTAAAGCGTTCAAAAAGCAAGGGGAATGAGAAATTCAGTTTCGAGATTAGTGGTTGCGATAGCCTGATTGGTAAGGCGTCTGGAGTACTTATCCAGAAGACGCAGGTTCGAGCCCCGCTCGCAACTGAATTTTTCATTCTGCAAAGTACCTAATGCTGTATCCTTTCTCTCAAAACTGTGAAGAAAGACAATGGAAGACATCTACCAACCCTTACTCTTAGAGAGAAAGAGCAGCAGCAGCAGCAGTGAAACTACTCACGCTCTTAGACGTGGTAGGCCACCCGACCACGAATGGTGAATTCTCACTCTGTTTCAAAGTAGAATTGGTGATTATAAGTTGTTTCAAGGATCTGTTCTACTCCTTCCAATTCTTATTTCTCCAAACTAAGGTATTAGAAGCTCAACCTTTGTCTGAAACGTATTCAAAACATGAACGTTGATGACCGTACGACCACCGAACCGATTTAGCCAAATTAAACAATTTACCGCTTCATTGACCGTAATAGTACCGTTTTAGTCATGTTTTAGCTTAATCTAAAACTGTCTCTGTTCATTCAGAATATTTTTATCAAACACTTTACTTTTTGCCATTACTTTTCTTTTTATTTACACTGAATAATTTAAAGCTGTTTTTATGGCTCGTAAAAAGATAAACATTCACTTCATTGTTTGTATTTTTACTCTTTTAGTACGCACATGGATGGTTAAAACTTTTTCAAAAAAAATGTAACCGCCTTCAAAAACAACCACAAAAAAGGGTAAAATAACCTACAAAATAACTTTTCTTTCAGAAGTCGGTGCCTTTGTTTTTTTTTTCATTTCATTGTTTTTTTGCCACCGACTTCTGAAAGAAAAGTTATTTTGTAGGTTATTTTACCCTTTTTTGTGGTTGTTTTTGAAGGCGGTTACATTTTTTTTGAAAAAGTTTTTTATTTTACTCTTTTTAGTTTAAATATTCAACTCAAATTCTTGTCAAATAAATCATTCTCTCTCAAGTGCACAATAAGCTAATAAAATTCCCTATCTCAAAAACTACTGAACCGATTTTGATGAAACTTGCACTATTCCGTAAGTTAAACAATACTTAGTACAACAAAAAAAGAATTACTTAAATCGGACTTGTAGTTCCAGAGATATGCGAACACAAACTAATTCAGTCGATGCCTACTCCAAGCCGTTGAGGAGTTGTACCTTCCATCATCAGCTCATCCACCTGAGATGATGATTATCAGATGCAAATACTTGAACAGCTTTAGAAAATATTTGAAAATGGTACTATGTGCCTATAAAATTTGAAGGTTGCCCTCGATTTCCCTGGGATTCCATCATCAGATCCTGACCTGATGATCATGGGACCAATTGGAAAGTATACCCTTTCAAACAAAAGAAAAAAATTCCAAATCACTCCAGGCGTCTTCGAGAAATCGGGGAACATACATAAAAAAAAAAAAAAAAAAAGATTCCGACGAATTGAGAACCTCCTCTTTTTTTTTGAAGTCGGTTAAAAAGGCTATTTTATTTTTACGTACTAGATTAATATGACCGTGGCTTCATACACATTTAGGTCGAAAATTATCCCTGGAAAACGTACCGGAGATAAAAACATACCTACCGTAAGTCATCATAACTCAGGTGATAGCTTGCTTTAAGGCTTTTGTCTTTTTTTTATCGTGGTAAAATCATCAATTGAGTCCTCCCGCCCTGGGTGAAGCGGAAGGGACTGTCAGACTCGTACTGACAAAAATCCACGGTGTTTCTTCAATATTCCTTTACTTTCCAGGGTCACAGTTACTTGTTTAGACAGTACCGGGACCCCTACATTCAGCTAAAAGATCTCAAGAACTCAGATCAAAATTTTGCCTATGTGCTATCAAAATTTGTTCAGCCACTGAGGCGTGAAAAGGTAACAAACAGACATACAGACAATATGAGTATTGTTGTATTTGACTATCATCTTCCTGCCATCATCCCATTCTACTTCATCATCATCATCATCATCAGCCGGAAAACGTCCACTGCTGAACATAGGCCTCCCCCTTAGACCGCCACACCGAACGACAATTCGCCACTTGCATCCATCGGTTGCCCGCGACCCTCACGATGTCGTCGGTCCACCTAGTGGGAGGCCTACCTACGCTGCGTCTTCCGGTCCGTGGTCGCCACTCGAGAACTTTTCTTCCCCATAGGTTGTCAGTTCTACGAGCGATGTGGCCTGCCCACTGCCACTTCAACTTGCAAATTTTATGAGCTATGTCGGTGACTTTGGTTCTTCGCCGAATATCCATGTTCCGGATTTTATCCCGCAAAGAAACTCCACGCATTCTACTTCGGGTCGGCACAATACTACTTTTTTATTTGCAAAACCTTGCTCTTGGGTTAAATCTAGTCCAGAAGCAAAGATGATGCACCCCGAAAAAATTGTAACTCCAGCATACCGAGCGACGAAACGCAATAAAAAATGTTTTGCGCCGGTCTCCAACAAAATGTAGTCGCTAGCCAGGAAGCCCTGGTGAGGCCTATACCTCCACCACCATGCAGTGGGATTGGTCAGCCAACACCGCAGGTTATAAGTAATCTATGGTGCCATATGTTAGGTGGATGCCATCCATCAAAACCTATGTTTTATTATTCCATTCTCTCCTGTCAGACGTCACAGCACCATTTAACAACTCCTCTAATGCATTTTGATTACAATACAGTTTCAAATTGGATATCCAGGCGTCAAAGCAAATGGAACATGTCATGCGTTTGCAATTCAATTCACAATGCAATTATTTTTTTATACCTGCTATCAGCTCTTGGAATTTTTAATTTACTGTCCAGTTGAAAATAGGATTTTTTTCCTCCATAAACAGTGATTGGTACTGCTTATTTTAGGTGCTGTGATTCTAAGAATATATTTTAAGAGACGCTTTTTCCTTATCAACAGTATCGTGAACTAATGTTTGGTTATCCTCAGAATTGTCACCTTTATTACTAATCTAAGATTAGCCATCAGCACCCAAATAACCTTCGCGATTGATTGCCTTATAATTCAGTGGAAACTAATCTACGGTTTTTTGTAGGTCATCTTCCGGTCTTTGTTTTAGATCCTTTCTTGCAGCGTTCATGGGAAACCGGTAGTTAGGCTTTGTTACTTCATGGGGACCAAAAAATTTGCCATTCACACCTTTTTCTTTTTTTTTTGAGTAAACTCGATGAAGCGTTTAAATGTTGGAATCACGAGGAATTGGTTGTTTATTTTTTGAGAGATGTATTGTTAAGAGTCATCGACATCGACACTTAAAAATTCTTTATTGGCGACAGTGTCTGTTCTAAAAATAGAAGGGGTTTAATATATCATTAGTGAGTTACAATGTTTTACATTCGCACAGTTTCCTAAAAAGAAAATAATATAAAGAAAGAAAACTACAAATCTAGACCTTAGTTGTAATGTTTTAACTCTAATTTTATAATTACCAACTCCACTTTTCTTGTTACAGCTTTGGAATTGGTCGGACCTAAAGGTAGAGTCTTCGTCAGTCTCCTCTTCAACACCATGTTCATCCTTGGTGGAGTCACTGTCACTCTACTCTCCTGGTGGCTTCTCAACTGGCGCTACCTCCTCTTTATCATCTACACTCCTGCAGTTTTCGTCTTCATCTATATCTGGACCCTCACTGAGAGCTTCAGATGGCTCTTCAGCAAAGGAAGATACGAAGAGGCACTGAACGTTCTCAGCAAATCAGAGAAGATGAATAAAGCTAATGTTCCAAAAGAGCATTATGAGCAAGTTGAGAAGCATGCAACGAAGCAAAGAGATGAAAGGAAATGCGAGAATGTAGAAAGGAACCAATCGACATTTAACCAGCTTTTAACGTCACCTATGATTTGGAAGAGGCTGTTCACATGCTCATTTCTATGGATATCTTCAACTTTGGTCTACTATGGTCTTTCTATCAACGCTATAGAGTTGTCCGGGAACAGCTATGTGAACTACATCGTGATACTGGTGATAGAAGCACCAGCTAACATCTGCAAGTTGATATTCTTGGACAGATTTGGCAGGAAGAGGGTTATTGCTACTGCGTACTTCATGACTGGATTGATTTTGATCAACTATGGATTTGTTCCAGGTAAAGTAACTTCTTCTGTTTTATAGTATAAGATATTTTTATTTCGAAATAGTACTTAATGTTCTGCTAGGGAGGTTGGGCTTGAAGCGTGGAGGGCTATTGAAAGAACACCGTTGTTTTTTATTCAGTACGAGTCTGGCAGTCCCCTCAGAGGAAGGACAAATAATACCTTTCTGATTTGATAATAGGTAACTGGGTCCAAATTTTCCACGTTTGCTCTCAAGCCCATCACCTTTTCTTTGCGCGCAAAGTCATCAAATGCGCCCAGGGACTCTCCCCTGGGACCAAACGTGGAAAATTTGGACCCAGTTGCCTATTATCAAATCAGAAAGTTATTATTGGTCCTTGATCCCAGTTTCAAAGTGGGACGAGTTGTCCTGTAACCCAACATAGTTTGGCAAAATGCTTTGCAGATGTTTTAAATCATTGTTATTTCTTAATTTACTGAAGAAAATTAATTGATTCTGTACTAACCTTTCACAAGCAATAATATAATAATACGTTTTGTTATTATAGTTATTACGTAGGAACATGGTATTTAAATGGTAATTTTATACCGTAAACTGTTTAACTGTATAATGTGTTTGACATAATATCGTTATTTTATTGGATAAACAAGATTATTACATCCTCATACCGATCGTGTTGTTGATATTTGATTTGTTTTTATTTCTGATTTTATGTTTGTAGTTATTTTTTGCTATTGTCACTAAAACGTAAACAACCCGTGTACCTTAGGTTCTAGCACTACTTCTCATCTTTTTGTGACGAGAAGTAAACGGGTACTTTGACGTTTTTTAGGGAAAAAATAGTTCTTCCTTCGTACACTAGAGGCGCTTTTTCATTTTCCGTACAATAAACGCCGTACATACTCGTACTTCAAGTACGAAGTAAAATACGGGAATCTTTGCTAAGGTCTCTGGTGGTTCTTGAATTTCTAAACGATCTATCTCTCTCTTCTTGTATGGCCTACAGATAGGTATTTGTTCTGGGCCTGGCTGTTTGTGAATTTAAGTTTAAATGTTTATTAATTTATTTCTTCACTTTACAGGTACAAGACCCAATGCCATAAACGCGTTTATTCTACCTCATACCAACATCCATGTTACTTCCTTGTTTATGGAAACGTTTTTCAAATTTTCAACTATTGATATCTTCTGTTACAGCCGGCAACTGGTCAATTCTCCTATACCTTGGAGGGAAGTTCTTCATAACACTAGCGTACAACTCGCTATATGTATTCGCTGCTGAAGTCTTCCCTACAAACTACAGAACATCGCTACTAGCCGCGTGTTCTACTATTGGAAGAATAGGGTCTACTGTGGCTCCCCAAACGCCATTACTTGTAAGTAACAACATCAAAATTAGAAATTTGAATAAATTATTATTTTGAAAAAAAATAGCTTGCTACGCTCTTGCTCTATTAAAAGTTCATACTCCTTTGTCGACGTCATTCTCGTAAAAAGGGCGACGAAGTTTTTGTTTCACGTATTAATATAATTATGTTCGTATTTAGTATTTTTTGAACTGCCTCGTAGGTTTAGATTTCTAAGTCGCAGCCACGGAGTCTGAATTTGTGCCCGGTTGCATTCCAATACGCAGGCCCCCTGTTACATGAGACTTGAATAAAACTGTGGAAATTGTGGATTTAAATCTTTACAGAATCTCTCTTCTACGAAACCTTTTGACAAGGCTGTATGGTTTCCGATGTTTTGTCTATTTTAACATTAACATACTGTTTACAACATTACAAGGCAAATACTGCCAATGAAAAAAAAAAATTATTTCCGGTGGTAAAATTAATAGGTTATCTATAATAATATGATGCATTCTTCCGCAGACGAGGTTCTACGAATACCTCCCAACAATGATATTTGGAGGAATGGCAGCATTATCAGGATTCCTCGTCCTCACGTTACCAGAGACAAATAACCTCAAGTTGCCAGACTCTTTGAAAGAAGCAGAAGACCAAGACAGAAGACATGGCGTAGAAGAACCAGTAGAAAAGACCACAGACAACAAAACTAGGTTATAATAGACAATTGAGAGCCAAAGAATGGTTGGAACAAAATAGTGAACTAACTAACACAAAAATTTGAGGTTGTTTTATGCTATAAGTCTGTGAAAGTATGAATAGATACGGGGAGGCATTTGTCCAGTAGTTAGTCATAATATGCTAAAATAAAAAAGTATTTGAAGTGTAGTCTATGCTCTATGCTAAGCCGCAGCAGGATAAATCCGAAATTTGACATTTGTTTAAGTGTCTGTTTCGCTAAAGTTTTTTACTTAAATACTTTTAGAATCACTTTTTCTTCAAATAATCTTAATATAATGTAAATTTGTTTGATGTATAGAACAACATCGCCTGCTGCACGCGATCAAGCTGGTTGTGAATTCCTTTTTATGCATCCACTAAACGGTTCTTGAGAATCTGACAAACTAATACAGACAAATTGAGCACACGGACTCGTAATAGATACTTCTGTAGATACTAGCGATAAATATTGCAAATCGACCTTTTATAGAAGTAATTGGCTAGCTTATGCTTCATTATCTCTGTCGCACACAAAACTAACCAACTATGGTGAACCAGCGACTAACGTTACATAGGCAGAGTGAAACAGAGTTAGCGCGACCACAAACCGTCAGAAACTTTCTGAAAAATTGCTCTATTAGAAATTTTGATCCCGCAACTTTTAAATTTTTTTTCTCTCATGGCGACCACGGACCGGAAGACGCAGCGTAGGTAGGCCTCCCACTAGGTGGACCGACGACATCGTGAGGGTCGCGGGCAACCGATGGATGCAAGTGGCGAATTGTCGTTCGGCGTGGCGGTCTAAGGGGGAGGCCTATGTTCAGCAGTGGACGTTTTCCGGCTGATGATGATGATGAACTTTTAAAATAGGTACAAAATATATGCACCGGCGAGAAATTTTCTGACAGAAATTTCTTACAGTATGCGGTCACGCTTCGACTGAGGTTAGAAAAATTTGTTATTTTTTTGCCCTTTTCCTCTCAGGTAATGTCAGATGTCAGGTGGACATGTTGGAATCATCAAGACTGACGCATGCTATTTTTTAGACAAAAATTAAAATAGAACCAAGCGTAAGATACGGTTTTTTTTTTAAATGGAAAAATCACGAACCGTGAAAAAGCATTTTAATACTGTCTTAATTTGTCAATAATATGTGGCACTCCTAATTAATTCATATTAATAAACAATACAAGCTTTATTGTTTTGTAAAGTTTAGAGAATAATACAGATACCGGCACGGTTCTTGAGCGCTCGGGGTAAAAGTGGGGATCGCTTTGCGCATCGTACACTTATCGACAAATGAAACGCACAATAAAACAAATAAAACGCACAAAACAACGAATCCCGAGTGGCGACTATGACGCGATGCGCTGCGGCACGCTACGCGGGCCAATCACTACACTTTCCCCGCCCCCGTTCCTCACTTCATCTACCAAAGGGACCTAATAACTCACTTCTGCGCCGGTGAAGGTCAGCGCTCAAGATCCATGCCGGTATTTGTACTGCTATTTTTGTTGTTTATAATGTTTCCTTTTTTTAATGCATATTTTAAGAAGTAGAAAAAAATATAAATGACTAGGTAGAATAATTAAAGCATGTCAACAAGAGATCAGAAGAATTTTTAAATAAATCTATAACGACAAGTTCAGATTTAAATTTAACTCAGAGCAGTTTCTTTATTAATAATTGTTTGTTGATCAGTCGAGCGTTTATGAAATTGAAACACGCTGAATACTTCACGCGCTAGCCGCGCTACCATAACGAATTGATAAGCATTGATAATACCTACATTAAATTGAAATTGCTTTGAAAAATCATAACCATTCCTGGGTTATTTATTTATTACTTTTACAAACAAACACACACAGTTTGGCTTTGCCCTAGTCCCTTAAAAGGTTCTCGAACAGGTTTCCTATTTGAAAATAATTATTATATCAATGCAAAACGGACAAAGCCCTGTGTCATCTCTTGTCATTTAGACACTTATTCTAAGTAGAAGAAAAAATAATTAATTTTAAAAGGCTTGTGATTAATAATTAATATATAACACATGTCAAATTAAAGTAATAGTAGGTATGATAGGGTTATTTAGTAAACCTATACATAGTTTTAGAATTTAACCGTCGTACCACAAAAACTTTTTAACGTCTGTTGAACACTTGTCAAAAAAAATGTCAGATTATGACGTTGAAATAAGGTCCGTTTTGCAGTCACACTTTTTTTAGACAAGTGTTCAACAGATGTTTAAGTTTTTGTAGTAAGGCTGTATGAGTTATTTGAGGAGGCGTACCGTACCACAACTAAAGTCTCTTTTATATTATTTTTATCGAGTATTGTGTTTATATTCGGAAAAAAACTGTAATAATGGTAGGTATGTACAACAAATGTTTTATTTTTTCATATTAATATTATATGTATTTGAATGTTATTTTAAATGTACAAACAATACAAAGCGATTATAGACAAATAGGTACATAATATCTTTAGTTAATTAATTAAGTAAATGATCCTTAATATTTAAGCTATTGTCAAACAGACAGGTGAAGCGAATGCGATCCGAATCCTGTCATATAGAAAAGCGAAAGCGGTCCGATAGTCTATGTGACAGGCTTCAAACAATTCCATACATTACAAACAAAAACGCTTCGCTTCACGTTCGCTTCGCCTGTCTGTTTGACAATAGCATTACTGCTTTAGAAGATCTTACATTATATTTGATTATAATTATTAAGCTATTGTTACACTGATGGAAGCGAGAGCGTAGGGTCTAAAAAGGGTTTATTTATTTACAGCCTAAAAATAGGATAGTCCCAAAATGTTTTGGGATTATCCAATTTCTTACAATTCAATATTTTTCCGATAAAGATCGCTCACGCTTTTCCTTAAGTATGTATGACGAAGGCTTAGTTCTTAGAAGCAATAAATACCAATTGTAACTCCCTATGTTCTATATAATAGTAGGTAGGTAGATATTAACGTGATAATTTTAAATTATAGAATTAAATGAGTTTTTTTTATGTCTGTTTCAATTATTTCGTTTACTACTTATAAAATATTATTTACCCATATTTCTAGTGTTATGTTTTGATTTTACAAACGGTAGGTACCTACATATTAATTCCCATTTATTTCTTTCCAAAATGCGCAGTTAAACCAATTCTTAACGTGGGCAAAAAATTTAAAATGCCTTCCTCACAACTCGAAATTCAAAATTGTAGAAACCTTTTTGGTAACCATGAGAGAAAATTCCACTAATAAGTCCTCCAGTACTTACCTAGTATACCATTTTCGTGGCACAAAAATAAATAAAACTGGCAAACGATAAAACCAAAACGGTTCACGTCCGAGTTTTAATTTGAAAACGGATTTAAAACTGACGTATTACCCCTGTTTCGCGTGTTGGAGCCAATATTGGGTCAACATTGGCTTTGGTCTTTTGGTACGGTTAAATATTTAGAAGAAAATAAAATATTTGCTCAAACTTTCACAGATTCATAAAGAAACGTTAAACAGCCTCTAATAAAATGAAACGTAGTAAAATAGGTAATAATAGACTATTAAAGTTGAATATTGTGGAACAAGGTTCTTAGCCCGAAGATAAATTGCTCAACCATTGATTAAAGTTAACTACAAGCTACATTTTATATTTAATACCATGTTTTCGTCTCAATGGAATATGCCGTAACTATTGATTACCTAAGTAAGCGTTATTAAATTATCACGTAAATAAATAATTTTAATAAGTAATTAGGTACAGCTTAAAGTTCGTTCTGACGTTTGTCTATCAATGCCATTCGATGGCATGCCCTCGATTAAACCCTTCAGAAATAGAATGGTACCTGCGTTCAAATATTTTAATTATAACCTTATTTTTCTAATTGCTTCTTATTTTATTGCTATCGTATTAAAAGGTCAATTGTCGTAATATAAAAATACGCCGCGACACGCGTGAGAAAATCATTATTTCGAAAAATATAAATTTTAATAGCTGTTAGTTATCACGTTGCCATTGTTAGGTGTTAAGGGTAGGATGTGATATATTTAAAAAAAAAACATAAATCAAAACAACATTTGGCGCCAACATTCGCGCCAATAACCGGACTAATATTTTTTTTAAACGTTCCATTCCACGGTCCTTTGCATCTAACGGGGAGCGTTCATTGTAATTATGCGTTTACTACGTGATCCCATTTCGTTGTACGTGACTGCGTGGACTTAGCAATATTATAAATATAAAAAGCCTATTCATTTAACTGATAGCTTTGCAGATAAGCTGATAACGGATGTGATTTTTTTATGTCGCGTTCTTGTAGTTTATCGCATTTGTTGTACAAAATATCTAATACAAAGGGAAGAAAATCAAGAATTTTCAAAATAGAATCCAAAATCAATCCTCGTTCTTTCTTACATTTGCCCATACAAACACTGAATCTTCTGAATGATATCCGTAAGTTTTTGAGTTCTAAATATAATATAATAATAATAATATAATAATATTCCACAACTATCACACAACGCCATCTAGTCCCAAGCTAAGCAGAGCTTGTGTTATGGGTACTAGACAACTGATAAACATACTTATATATTTTTAAATACATACATATTATAGATAAATTACACCCAGACACAGAACAAATGATCGTGCTCTCATCACACAAACATTTGTCCTGGGTGGGAATCGAACCCACGACCTCCGGCATAGCAGTCAGGGTCACTAACCACTAGACCAACAGGCCAGTAAATAAACCGCCAAATTTAATTTTTCTGTAAGACCTGAATATAGGTACTGCATGTAGGCAATAGGTTACCTACCTAGCTTTGCAAAATTCAACCACAGATGAATCAAAGGCCCACATAAAAACATGAATGTGTAACTAGACACTAATATTATATTTAATAGGTATCTGTTATAGTCTAACATAGGTAACTTTCTATAATTATCAGTTCTATAAAACTATGTTGGGTACGAGCAATTCAAATTGCGATAAAAGAGTCCTTTGTGTCAGATTATTCACAGCTAGCGGCCATTTCATTTTCTAAGGTCGTTTTAACTTTTCATTGGTTGGAATTAAAATGAAATACCCTGTATATTTTTACTAAAAAAGTAAAAAATAGACAAAGGATTTCCTATCTAGGAAATCATTTTATTTCGTAAGTAATAAACACAAAGGTTTTTTATATACGCCTGTTTTTACCCCCACCTGTGCTCCCACCTATGATTTACCATACCAAAGCAAAAACGGGTAGGCACTTTGACTTTTACAATTAATAAAAAATAAAAACGAATAGATATCTACATAAAACAAGTCAAATAATAATTAATTCAACAGCTATTTGGAAACGAAAACTCTGAGCTCACACAATATTTAACAAAAAAGTTTATCCCTAAACAAATCTAATATCCCTCTATTTAGATTTACAGTGTTGGGTAAAAAACTGGCAACACTCGGTCAGAGGGCAAACGTTATTCGGGCAAAAACAATTTGTAAGTTTTTGTTAGAGAACCCTTGGGCCCTTTTGGCTGAATACATGAATACGTTAGGCCGAAAATGCCCTTTATGATAGCTATGGTTTTTCACAAAGCGTGTTGGGTTAAACTCTATAATGTATGAGCGATTGTATTAGGGATCTTGAGTAAGGAAATAGGGTTTTTGACTTGACTACTGAGTAAACAGGTTGAGTTAATGCAAAATGTAAGTGGGTATAATATTTACCACTGACTTACCTACCCACCGGCTTAGAAATTCCTTTGACTGCGTCTAAAAAAAGGGGCTTAGGATGTCAAGACCTTTTCTTTTCTTTTTTTTCCTTGTCATGTTAAGACTTGATGAACGAATCTCCAATGATTGTCAACCAAATGGGTGATAGACAATAACTTTACTGGTAGGGGACATCAGACCTTGGTGGTCCATTCTAGTTCAGCAATGATAGATACAGAATTTAAAAAAAAATCCCCTTTTTCCTGCTACGATTTCCACACGGTAAATGAAAATTTCCCAATAAAACTTAGATTTAATAATAAACTACTACAACAATCCTTTGCCTAGTTTACGATTGATTGCGGCACGGGCCCACCACACAGCGACGCGGGTAAATTATAGCCACTGCATCGACGGCCATATAAAAAAAATGTACAATAAATGTCCCTGTCATGTGAATGCGACATTTTATTGTCACGTTGGTACCTATGTAAGTGTGACGTTTTAGTTGTACGTGACGTTGGTTTGAATATGGAACGTGTTCTCTTTTTAAAGTGAATGTTAAAATGTTGATGGGTTTATTTGGTCTGCTTTTACGAATATAAGGACCAAACATAAGGAAAATGATTACTACACAACTAGCTGGATTGCATATATCCAATGAAACGTACCGTATGTTTGTCTGGCTATCTCTTTGGGGAATATAGGCGTGATATTAAGCTATGTTAGCTTCCTGTTTAATCAACTCATCTGACCGAGGTAGTTCCCAACGCTCAACGATTCATCTTACTAACCGGAACATCTCAAAGTGATGGACACTCGAGCATCATCTTGTCTGTGCGGTCACCAAGACGCTTTATCATTGTGGTTCTAATAGGCAGTAGAAGTACCCTCCATTTAATATAAACCTACACTGTATTATAGGAAATAGTCTATTATTTGAAGTTGTGCACATAGGTAGATTAATAGACCGCGTTTGCACACTTTTTATAGGACAGTGAATAAACTTCCTACAATCGCAGGTGAGGTCTATTGATTACAATAAACAACGATTACCTTCACGTAAACCTCATGATTTATTCACTCCAATCCCCACTAACAGGCCGTCAACAATTAATTCCAGCAATATCTCAGGAGATTGCAACTGATATACGACCTCCTTACTACGTTCGCGCCATCACTCAACCAATCCAATATGGCGGCCGTAAATCGCTTCAAGTCATCTGTTAAGTGCTGTGTTGGTATGTAATTAAGCATTCCCGCGTTGAATCAACGCTGTACACAAATTAATGGTGGGTCACCGCGTAGCCGGCGACATTCGGTATTGCGAATTCCACATGCAACGGGCGCACCTGTGTGTGAATGTCTGTATTACAGGCGCTTACGGACGACTTGTATTAGCTCGCGCTGCATTGTCATGGAATTTATGGTTGGGATTGCAATTTCTGGGCGGTATTAAACGAGCTGTTTTATGTAGAATTTCAAATGATGTCTATTCAATTAGTGTATCCATAGGTTTGCTCCTAACTCTAAACTCTAAAGCATTAGTTTATGACGAACATTTTTCTCACCATTGCAATGTCTTGGTCCCTTTGTCAAAAGATTCTGTTTAATTTAAAGGGACCAAAACCACATCCAAACCTCAACAGCAAGCTTTTCATGGATGCCTCATTCAGAACCAGAAACATTTAACACGACACAAGAAACGGAAATGCTCCGCAAAATCACAACGTTGCCAAACAAGATTCTTATTTCAAAGAAAACGGCGGAGAAAAACTGACTGCCAGTGACACCAGCTTTTTACTTTTTTTTTTCATCCGCAGCCACAGTTAAATAATAGTGTCCATTATAGCGGCTGACGTTTTTCCGCAAGTTGGACCCACAAAGGGTGTCGGGACGTAAATGCAAATAACTGTCGCAGTTCAGATGATTTTATGAAGATTTTCCTTGTTTGATTTGTTAAAAGTTTTCTTTGATGATGACTGGGTTTTGTGGGATAAAGCATTCTTTGATTTAACTTTTGCTCTTCAACGTAGACAGTAGTAGATGTTATGTTGGCTTGTACTAAAACATGTTACATTTTTATAGCGTAAATACCTAGGGACTAATTTCTGCGTTTACTAATAAATTGAACAGGCAGGAAAATAATAATAATAATATTCCACAACTATCACACAACGCCATTTAGTCCCAAGCTAAGCAGAGCTTGTGTTATGGGTACTAGACAACTGATAAACATACTTATATATTTCTAAATACATACATATTATAGATAAATTACACCCAGACACTAGACCAACAGGCCTGTACTAAATGTATAAAATGTATTTTATACATCATTCTAAAATCAACTTTGGAAACTATGAAAGAAAAAAACATTATAGCCGGCCTCGAGTAACTTGTAACAAGAGCAGGAAATTACTTTCAACGGGATCACTACATTCAAATATCTTCTAATATCACATTTGTTACATGTTCCCGTCCCTAAAACTATACATTTCCCCACTAACCCAGATTCCTAACACCCAATCTGTAGCCACACAATAGCTTACAATAAATCGACCAAATCTAAGCAGCAATCCAGGTGTTACACTGGTATTTGCAAAATGTCCGCCACCCTGCTATGTCGTGCATTCAGGCTCTATCCGCAATATACTCGGCCACAGAATAAGAATAGAAGGTCAGCTCCATTCAAAAACCGAAAACGGCAGGCACATAATATACGTGTAAGTAGGGCTATCTCGCCGTATGCTATTTGTTCCTCCGAGCCGATCCCCATTGTAGTGTGAGGGCCCTCCCATCTATCGTGTAGACATAATTATTACCCTCCAAGGTTGAGGACAGCGTCCACCTCACGACCTAGCTGACGCGGGAGACGCCCTCGGCAACAGACGTCACGAGGCGATTTCCGGCCACCGCACCGTAGGCGCGGGCATGCGGATGGCGAGTAATGGGTGACTCGCCGTCGGATCATGGACCATGCTCAAAGAGCTGTCAGCAATCTGACGGGGCCCCAATAGAGGGCCAAAGCCTGCCGGGCTCGCGGAACTGTCTCTGTGGATCACCGTAGATTTTAGTCACTACAAGTCGGACTGTCCCTCCCGCTCCGCCCTGAGTAGGACTCATTTGATGTTTTTACCACGATAAAAAAAATACATGTGGCACTCGGAGACTGCCGCGGTGAAGCTATTGCATAACATTTTATTTTATTTTAAAAGAATAAAAACACCTACCGCGTAAATTTAACGAGAATATTATAATTTATTTAAAATGTTTGTGGTGCACTACTGCAACTGTAATAAAGAACTTCTCGGTTGTAGGAGAATTTTATAAGAAGGTTTCATTGTGAAAACTCCTTTTGTAGCTGGCCGTTTAGAATCAGTAAGAAAAAGTAAATTGTTTTTATAACGGATATTTTTATGATTGCCGAAGTCTCCTGAGCTGAAACGATGTTAGACGATGCGTGGTGTCAGGTATTTTCGTTAGGTTTTTGGAAATTTTTTGATTCGGTCGCCGCGCCGCGCCGTGCTCAGAGCCCGCGATAAAAGCTATGCAATAGCTTAAAATGCAGTAACTGTACGCGAAGCGTCATGTGGGTGCTTTCTTGTTGTATAGAACGATCCTTCTGGACTTATTTATTCTGTGGCTCACCTCTACGATAAATCGCGTTGGACCTAAGAAATGCTTCATTAAAAGTCACCACAGCACTCGACTGCAATACGACGGTGGACCTGATAAGAGAACGGAAGGCTATGGTTGGTGCCCGTGGGCTATTTATGATTGTCGAAGTAATATCGGAACGGGCTATCAGATTGTATTGTAACATTCTTATATTGGAGCGCGGAATTTCAGCTATTTGGAATTCAATCTCAGATGTCGACACGAGTTGTTGATATGTGGGGAATTTGTATGTGAATAAGTGTTGGTTTTTATTTGATAGCAAAAATAGGTACGCGTTAGGTAAGAAAAGTTTTTTTTTAAAAATCTAACCGACTTCTAAAAAAAAACAACCACGAAAAAGGGTAAAATAACCTACCAAAAAACTTTTCTTTCGGAAGTCGCTGGCTTTGCTTTTATATTTCATTGACTTTTTTGCCACCGACTTCCGAAAGAAAAGTTTTTTGGTAGGTTATTTTACCCTTTTTCGTGGTTGTTTTTTTTAGAAGTAGGTTAGATTTTTTTTTAAAAACTTTTTTATTTTACCCTTTTTAGTTTAAATATTTAACCCAAATTCTTGTCAAATACATCATTTTCTTACAAATGCACTAGAATTTTACTATCCGTAGCACCGGTTATAACATCGCCCATGTCCCCAATAAGCAAGAACACCAAAATAAATGTTTTTTTTTTATGGGACCAAATGGCAGGTATACTGCATCGAACAATAACCCACATGTGTGCAAAGTTCACATCAGTATAAATGAATTAAGTCCAAATACAAGATAGCTGCTATAAACCGTTGAGGAGTTCCCTGAACTGTTCTTCGTCTTCATCATCAGAACCCTAATGACAGTTACAACCCATCTAGGTGTAAAGTTCTCATCAATATAAATGAATTAAGTCCAAACACAATGTAGCTACTGTAAACCATTAAGGAATTCCCTGAACTGTCCTTCGTCATCAGACCCCTAATAACAGTTACAACTCATCTAGGTGTAAAGTTCTTATCAATACAAATTAATCAAGCTCAAACACAAGATAGCTGCGGTGAATCGTTGAGGAGTTCCCTCGACTGTCTCTCGGCTCCATCATCAGATATACTCCAGACCTTTATTAAATTGTAGTGCTTTGAAATACTTAATGATAAAAATAATTTACTAAATCAGTCGATGCCTACTCCTTACTGTTAAGGAGTTGTACCTTCCATCATCAGCTTAGCTACATGAGATGATGGTTACCATACGCAAGTCCTTAAATTACTTCATAATATTTTCGAAAAACGATGTGTGGGCCTATAAAAATTGAGGGTTGCCCTCGATTTCTCCAGGATCCAATCATCAGATATTGAAATGGTGACAATGGGACCACACGGGAAGCACCAGCTTTCAAACAAAAAAAGAATCATGAAAATCGGTTCACCCAGTCGCAAGTTATGAGGTAACAAACATAAAAAATAATAATATATACAGTCGAATTGATAACCTCCTCCTTTTTTGAAGTCGGTTAACAAAACACAACTACTTCGGTGTACTTATTGTAGTGTTTGCAATCGCTACTATCACAAGCTCTTGGGCTTCTTTTACCATGTACCAGGACCAAACTTTATTCGAACCCTAGTTTCCAGATCCGGGCTTATGTATCACTACTGGAGGGATTTTTTATGTGTCTTTCGGCGTATAGTCCAGTCAACGAATGATTATAGAGGGAAAGTCTTGGAACACAATTTTTGACTTCATAACTTTGTTTAGACTAGTTAGGAGGTAAACATATCAAAAGTCCCCGCCTCTAGCCCTTGAGCTTTGGGAGGGGGGGGGGGGTTTGAAGGTCCCATTTTTTTATTTTTCGCTTATATCTCGGAACCTATGCGTCCTAGTGACATAGTACATCAGAACAAAATAAAAGCTGATTAAATTTGCTACAAGTTATACTAAATAAGTATTTCGATATCTTTTACAGTTTTCGAGATTTATACTCCTGAAAGTCTGTCATTTTGAAAAAATGACAGAGTTTCAGGAAACTAACTTTACTTTTCTGCGCTTTTTTACCGGATAACTCTTTAACGATACAACCATAAGTAAATGCTGGCAAAAGGGTTGTGGAACACTCAATTTCCTTTAATAATACTATAATATTTTATCCATTTTCTTTAAAATGTGCTTTAGTCTAAGCTAATGTAATGTGCCAGCATTACATTGATACATACTCGTACATTGATTTACAAAGACCTTTTTTCAAAGACCAGGTACCTACCTTTTATAAAAAATATTAAAATATAATATACAGCATTTACATTAACATTTGAAGGAAAATAATATAGTTTTATTGAAGAAAATGTAATGCTCTAAAAGCTTTGTGCCGGCAATTATTAACTAGTTGCATCTTTGAAGATTTCCGTTCTAAAAATGTAAAGTTAGAATGATTTTTTCAAAATGACAGATTTTCAGGAGTATATATCTCGAAAACTGAAGAAGATATCGAAATGCTTCTGTAGTATAACTTGTAGCAAATTTAATCAGCTTTTATTTTGTTCCGTGGTACTATGTCGCTAGGACGCATAGATTCCGAGATATAAGCGAAAAACCAAAAAATGGGACCTTCAAACCCCCCCCCCCTCCCAAAGCTCAAGGGCTAGGGGCAGGGACTTTTGATATGTTCACCTCCTAACTAGGCTAAACAAAGTTACAAAGTCAAAAATTTTGTTCCAAGACTTTCCCTCTATACCCTATTTTGAGCATTCGTTGACTGGGCTAGTAGTAATTTGGAAGTAGAACAGGATGTGTCAAATCCAATATCGCGCGCGGTGGTAGAGAGAGAGACATCAGATGGTAGCAACTCTTGCGGAGGTCTGACTTTGGGATGAGAGAGCAAGGCTAAGCAACTCTTTTGTAGAACTGTCTTTGGATGGATAACCAAAGTTGAGTAACGCTAGCCGAGGTCTGTCTTTGGATAAGTATAGTTTGTTATAGACAAAGTCAAAGTCGTCGCAGTCATGTTGCTTATTACAAAAGTGAGATGTAAAATGTTACACATCATAATGATTTTTGAGGAAAGAAAAATTCCGCTGCGAGTGGGATTCGAATCCGCGTCTTCTGGATAAGTAGGTACTCCAGACGCCTTACGTTTAAAGGTAGACTTCCGTGCATCGCGATCGATCGCGGCCGCGCGCGGCTTACGACTGTCGTCGATCGCTCGCGACAATAGTCACATTATGAAAATGTATGGCACCGCTGCCGAGGCCCGCAACAGACGCGCGCGGCCGTGTCTAGTAGATGTTGTTCGTCAGTTCCCTACTACTGTTGGGCTCGTTCGTTTTTTTATTATCCGGTGTAATGTGGAGGCGACCAATTGGTCGGCTTTCAATTGTCAAAACAATTGTTAAAAAAATGGCCACAGTTTGAGATTTAAATAGCCAGCAGCCTCAGACGAGTATGTATTGGCATAATATCTATGCCGATTTAATCCCCTCATAGCAAATTCCTGACACGAACCAAGTAATGTTCGTGTAGGCACGGATCTAGGTAAATTCTTGGCCGTGTGTTGGCTTTGTTGGGCCTCGCTCAAGCCACAAATGGGTCAAAGCATATATACTCCATGCTCTTGTGGTCGACGTAATTTGGACGAGCGTATTAGCAGTTTGTGATGTAGATTAATTACACGTGAGTAGTTTGGAATAATATGTCGATAGTATTGTAGTACAGAACCTTTTCTGCATAGCAGAAAGGAGCATCATCATCATCAGCTTACCATCAGTCGCGATAGGCCGATAGTTGTTAAATGCGGTCCTATGACTGAATAAAAAATAAAGACCGGATGAATGAAATCGGGTTGGATCTATCTGGTCTAGAAATTAAGTTTTTGTGTCGCCTGCAATGCTATTTGAATTACTGACGACACACTATGCCGAAATTACGTCGCGTCATAGCGTACAGCGTAACTTCGGTCGGGCGTAAGTTCAGCGGCAACTTATTCTGTGACCACACATTATACGCGACCGAAGTTCGGTTCGATTACCGACGAAGATCCGGGGGCGGGGAGCAGCAGGGAGCCGCCCGCGCCACCCGCGCCGAATTTCCGCCGCGTAAGTTCGGCACTTATGGTGTGTCTTATCAGCCAAATACGTCGGAACGTGACATCAGCCGCCGAACTTCGGTCGCGTAACTTCGGCATAGTGTGTTTAGACACTTTAAGCTATCGCATAGCTTTTATCGCAGGCTCTGCTCAGACGTGCTCATTACTCGCACGAAAGCATGCTTTTATTGAGCAAGGGGCAATTTTATTGAGGGAGAGGGAGGAGGAAGAGGAGAACGTAATTAGTACAGTAATAAATAGGTATAATAAATAAATAAATCATTATAATTGCATAAGTTGATAAAAAATGCTATGCAATAGCTTTACCGCGGCAGTCACCGAGTGCCACAGGTTTTTTTTTTGTGGCTCATTACATATTTTTGTTCCTGGTTTTGTATTTATAATAACAAATTTGCTGTTTTTATATCTCGAATGGTGACCACGCACCGGCAAGCGCAGCGTAGGACGTCCACCCACTAGGTGGGAAGACGATCTTATGAAGGCTACAGGATCACGCTGGATGCAGGCCGCTCACAACCGGTCCTATTGGAAGTCTAAAGGGGAGGCCTATGTTCAGCAGTGGACATCTTACGGCTAATATGATGATGATGTTTTTATGGAAAGTTGAATTAATCTTGGTGGATCTAAACTTTGAAAGCAAACCTTGTCACTAGACTTTTCGGCTCCCCATTCGTATTACGTATTTTATTCTGTGTTTTTTCCATAGTCTATTTAGGATTTGAAAGTCAAATACATCACCCATCACATACACGCAAATTGTGTAAATGCACAAGAACTTCAATAAAAAGTACAAGTTTTGTGAAAAAATATATAATTTATTCCCATAACATTAACTCTCATCAAAAACAATCTTTTTACCTTCAAACGGTAAAATACCAGATTTTTTCTTTTTAGCTTCCCAAGATGGATGCAACTTCTCTGGCTCATCATTTTTCCTATCATTTCTATTATTAAAACCTCTTTTGTCATTAAAATTATTACTGAAAGACTTCCTATCATTAAAGTTTGTTCTATCATTTTGTTGTCTATCATTATATTTGCCTTTAAAACTATTTCCTCTATCATAACCATTTTGATTGTTAAATCTATCTTCATTTTGGTAATTATTATTTTGCCTTAGCTTGCTTTTTGGGACTAGTCCAAATTGAACTGCTCTTCTTAATTTTCTATTCCCTCCCTTGTGTTCATCTTTAACTTCATCCGGTGCTCTGGGCTCAACTACAGACATATAATTCTCACCTGTTGATGTTATAAAGAATGGATCTACAATTTTGTTTTCAAGTACAGGAGCATCTGAATCTTTCTTTAATTTCTTTTGCAGTATTTTCTCATTGAAGTGTTTAGTTTTGTTCAATTCTTTTTGTTTCTTTATTGGATTCTTTTTGACGATTTCTTTAGGTGTACTCTTGGCTTTATTTTCTTTAGATTGAACTGGTTTAATGCTGACTACTTCTATCTTTTCTCCCCTTGGTTTATCTACAGATGGTTTATCTATAGGAGTAAGCGTTTTGCCATTTTTAACAATTGGTTTGACTTTAGGAGAAGCTTTCGAAAAATTACTGACATCTCCCTTAGCTTCATCATCACTACTGTCTGCTGCTTCATCACTCTGTTCCTGTACATCTTCAGGGTCTGGGATTGAATCGTCATTTTCATCATCCTCTTCTCCTGACTGTTCACTTTCACTACCAGACATATCATTTTCATCACCCGAAATTTCATTTCCACTACCTTCATCTCCAGAAATCTCATCATCCCCTTCGCTGACTTTGCTGTCTTCTCTCAAAGGAATATCCTCAACATTCCAATCTCCTTCAGAGTTAACAACTTTATTATTCTTTGCTTTTTTCTTATTCTTCTGTTTTTCTTTAGCTTCTTTCTTCATTTTTCTCCTCTCTAGCCTAGACATGAATAGATCCTGGATAGGTACATTGGAGAATCTGCCTCTTATGAATTTGTATTTGTCCTGTAATGCTTTGTGGAGAAGTAATCTGGCACATGCTTTATCTTCATCAACTTGAGGTTTATTCAAGAAGGTATTTAGTTCTCCCTTGTGTGTGACTATGAATTTTGCTAGATCCTTCGGTTTGATTTTCTGCAATGGATATAATACAATTGTTTAGTATAAAGAATAATGACATCATTCCAAATACTCTATTCAAAATAAATGTATGGTATTGTGGGAATATTCATCGTCATCATCGTCATTAGCCGGAAGACGTCCACTGCTGAACATAGGCTTCCCCCTTAGACCGCCAGTGGCGGGCCTAGGGTTTCAAAATAAGGCAAGCCCAAAAAAATTTAAACCGATTTCAAAAAAAGAAAGTTCAGTTTTCGACTGAGTATGTAGGTACCTACGTATGTATCATCGCAATTTTCTCATAAACTACTGGTTAGGTACAATAAATTAAAAGTGAATTCAAAGTTAGGGTAAGTACCTAGTTGCTTGTTTTGTAACAGGACTAACAGACAAAAAAAAAACAAAACAGAAAGTTACAAAACGAAAGTTAAAAAATAGCTAGATAGAATGTAACAAGGAATTTAAATAAATTATTTATATTCTAATTGGAATCGTCTATCTTTCTTAAGAAATGATTTAGGTAATTACATCAGAGTAAAATGTTGGTGATCGTTTTAATTCTACCAACAACTGTTTTTCAATAGCTAAAATCGTATCCCCGTCCCAGTTCTGTGGGTTGTCGCACAGATCAGAAAACAACTCAATAAGTTTACTTTTTTGTTCAAAAACCGTGTTTACGACTCGCGACATGTATGTCCAACGAATTTTTTGCTGCAATGAGTATCGTAAAAAGCAGCTCGTTTTGTACTATTACTAAAAAAATTACACAAAGCCTGAAGGGCTGAAATAAATAAACTAACCTCTTGAATTCTATTGCATGATTTATACACATATGAAATATTCTTTTATGCGATTTACTAGTCTGAGAAATACACAGATTAGGCGTCGGCGTCGGGAAGAAATAAACGGTTTTTTTTTTCTGAGCAAAGTTTAAAGATTTTACCTTATCTTCGCCAATCAAAACTTGAACGCATTTTAAATCCTCACAAGGTACAATTACCTCCATTGTTGCAGGTAAGTCACCAAAACAATTGTATCACTGAGAAAATCTAACAAAACACACAAAAAACTTTAACAACAAAGCTTGCAAAGGGCAGGGGTAGGTCTAGATCTAAGTGCTTTGCCTGCCAGCCATGCCTCGCACTGCTTCGCATGCCCTGCACATTTCATGCTTTAGACTAGATGTACACCTATTCTATTCACCTGTCCGGTGCGTAGTTTGGCGAATGGCCTCGGGAGTAACGCAACAGTCGTGAAGATCCCCTAGGTAAGTCTAGTTGTCATCCTTCTCGTGGTTGCCGCCTGTTATTGGTCCGGTTCCCTATGAAACGGATATAACCAAAACAACTAGACGTCCCCTACTCTTCCCTTACCCAAAACCCCCTCCCCACCCTCTCCTACCCGTCCCCTACTCCTACCCCATTCCCACTTCCCCCACTACGGCTGGCTGGGCAATGTGGTCATGCCTGGCCTGCTTCTTCTGACACTCAGATATGTGACGGATGGTGGGTATCCTGACCACCCGCGTGTTTGTGCCGTGCGCGGGGACCCGTACGGGGGGATGAAGGAAACCTGGTGATTGAGCCGGCACGGTTCGGCAACACATCACTTTGGTCTGGATTTCTCCTTACACGGGAGGTTGCAGCTGAGCCGGCTGCAATCAATCGGCTGCGGTGTCCGCTAGTACGGCCACCAGGCTAGCAATCTTGGTTGATGGGGACCGCAGTCGGCGGCGCAACAGAACCACACTTTGGTGAGGGACTAACGGCGCCGTCCGCCTCGCGGGCAACTCAACCGGGAGAGCTATATCTCCGCAGTAGCCCTGGTGCCTACTCTAGGCATCCCCATATGAGGGCTCTGTGACGGGTGGGGAGCTGCGGAGACGAAAATTTTTTCAAAAAGTTTAAATGGATAAGACAAAGAAAAAACCAAACTCGGGCCAGACCGTTTCGGGCGGGCCAAAGGTCGACCCCCTCGGGGGGAGACAAAAGGTCGACTCCCTTGGGGGGCGACACAAAGTTGAACCCCATGGGAGGAGACAAAAAGAATCACGAGTGGGGGGTAATAGGCTGATGGAAGGGAGCCGTACTGGCGACCTGACAGAAGACCAGGAGAACTCGGATCGGGTGGGCTTGTCAAGCAGGGAAGGTGGTACGCATGGCAAGCAGCAGCCGGGGCGCGAAAGTGCACCGCAACAGGGAGTAGGTCCATCTCCGAAAAAGAGGCTCAGCGGAGCGGCCAGACGGAAACGTCTGCAGCGACAGCCGCAGCAAGGATCTGCTTCTGGTTCCGCAAGCCGAGCTAAACGGATCCGAGAGGTAAGTGACGAAACCAATGACACCAAGGGCGACTCCAAACGCACAAAGCACGAGGAGACGCCCGGGCCGTCATACAGGGACGCTGCCTCTGGGATCAAGATGGCAATAGTGGCTGAGGACCACCCTGAGGTGGTACTTAGCACAAACCTGCTTGGGGAACTGCAAGCACTGGTATGGGAGTTGCTGGAGGAGACACCAGATCCTTTGCCTGTGGTCCACGTAGGCAGCCTGGCAGCAGGAGCGCTGCACGTGACATGTGTGGGGGAAGAGGCTGCAAAATGGCTTGGCGGACTGACAGGTAAGACTGTTCGGGACGTCAAGTTGAAGGTCGTGTGCGCGAAGAGCCTCCCAAAACCCATAAAAATGGCCTGGAGGACAAAAAATATAGGCTGCACCGACACAACGCGGGTTCTCCGGATGCTGCAGCGTCTAAACCCGGGTATCAGGACGAGCGAGTGGAAGATAGTGCAGACGCTCGTCGAGGACACCCATGTCAGACGGATCGTCTACATGGACCGGGCGTCGGCTGATGCCATCGGCAGCCAGGGCTACTGCTTGTCCGCGGGCCTTGACAGAAGCACCTTCAAGCTTCTCGAAGACATCGAGAAACGCTTGGAGGAGCGAGCCAGGGCTCAGGCGGAGAAGGAGGTGCAGGCAGCCGTGGCACCGGCCGAGGACGGGCCATGTACGACGTCCATGCCGCAAGCACCTGGCACGAAGGCGGGCGACGGAGAAGCACCGGAGGAGCATAGGGCCGCGCCGAGGTCTCCCAGTCACTCAACCAGAACGGAAGAACTGCTGGGAGAACTCGATGCGCTGGACCTGGCATCCCCCCCGGGTGCTACCCAGGAGGAAGACCTAATGGACAGCGACCAGTAATGGTTGCGTCAAGCCCCCATCATAAGCGCAAAGATGGAAGAAATCAGGTGTGTACAAATAAACCTACATCACAGTAAGGCAGCTACGGCCATTCTGGCACGACAGCTGAAAGGGAAAAAATTCGATATAGCCTTAATTCAGGAACCTTATATATATAAAGGGGACATTAAGGGCCTAGGTGGGACTGATGGTGTAATATTCTATCTATGCTCCACTAATGATGTGAGAACATGCATCTATGTCAGAAATGGTATACATGCACTGCCCTTACATGATTTCTGTTCCAGGGATCTAACAACTGTCAAGATCCAAATAAGTAAGGGAGATGGCAGAGGCAACGTTCTTGTTTCATCTGCTTATCTTCCGTACGAGGCCGAGGAACCGACGACACAACAAATAAGGGACCTCGTGGAGATGGGCAACCAAGCGAACCTGGATCTAATCGTGGGGTGTGATGCAAACGCACACCACGTTATCTGGGGCAGCTCGGATGTCAACAAAAGGGGAGAGAAGCTTCTGCAATTTCTGGTAAGCTCATCCATGCAAATCCTTAATAAAGGCAACAGGCCCACTTTTGTTAATGCAAGACGGGCAGAAGTCATTGATCTCACGTTTGCATCCAACAGGGCCAGCAAAAAGATCAATGAATGGCATGTATCAAGTGAAATCTCATTATCAGACCACAACTATATATGCTTTAGGTACAGGACAAGACAAATACTCGAGACTGTACAGCGGAGGAACCCAAGAAATACTGACTGGTGCTCGTACGTGAATGACCTCAAAAACAATTTGGGTAACTCAAAAGGTAAGCTCAATTCAATTATAGACATAGAATTTGAAGCGGACAGGGTCAGCCATGCCATACAACAGGCGTGGGTCGACAACTGCCCTATCAAAACAACAAAGGGCAAAAAGGAGCCGTGGTGGACGACTGAATTGGACGGACTGCGGCGGGAAGCCAGACGTGCCTACAATGCCGCCAAGGCTACAGGTAACTTCGGTCTCTACGCCTGCAGTCTGACCCAATACAACAAGGCTGTCCGCAAGGCTAAAAGAAAGGCTTGGAGAGATCACTGCGAGAAGATCAGCACGATACCAGAAGGTATGAGACTCTCTAAGGCAATGTCAATGACAAGGGCGAATCCACTATCAACCGTAAAGGGGGAGAATGGTAAGCATACCGAGACTGGGAAGGAGACCCTTGAAATCATGTTCAAAACTCACTTCCCGGGCTCCAAGGTGGTAGAATATGACACAGTAGAGGCCATCAGCCTAGAAGAACAAAGGTCACGCACGACCAAAGCTGATTGGGAAATAGCAAAAAAGGTAGTAAATGAACACAAGCTAAAATGGGCGGTGGGTAAATTCCAACCATTTAAGTCACCAGGCCCGGATGAGATTTACCCCATTTTACTACAAAAGGGTATAACAATATTAAACCCGCACCTGTGCAGGCTGTACAAGGCATGCATAGCTTTCGGACATATACCGAGGAGCTGGAGACAGGTCAAAGTCATCTACATCCCTAAACCAGGTAAGGCAAACTATGAGGAGGCGAAGTCATACCGACCTATTAGCCTAACATCTTTCCTCTTGAAAACCCTGGAAAAGATGCTAGATGAATATATAAGGGAGGGACCTCTGAAGAAGATACCTCTACACAGGCTGCAATGTGCGTACCAGCCAGGAAAGTCCACGGAGACAGCTCTGCACTTCGTGGTATCCAAAGCTGAGGAAGCACTACAGAACAAGGAAATTTGTGTGGGGACGTTCCTGGATATAGAAGGGGCATTCGACCGCACAACCTTCGAGGCCATCAACACGGCGGCGCAGGAGCATGGTATAGAACCCACCATACGTAAGTGGATAAACTGCATGCTCAAAGGTAGGATTATACACTCTAATCTACTAGGTGACAGTCTTCGAGCGACGACCACTAGAGGATGTCCGCAGGGTGGGGTTTTATCCCCTCTTCTGTGGAGCTTGGTGGTTGATTCGCTTCTGAACAAACTGAACACAGGGCCACTCTACACAGTGGGATATGCAGATGATATTGTCATACTAGTTAATGGTAAGTTCCCAGAAACAGTGACAGGGTTAATGCAGAAGGCGCTGGGAACGGTAGAGCACTGGTGTAATCTAAACCACCTCTCTATCAATCCGAGCAAGACCACGGCGATAGCCTTCACTAGAAAAAGGAAGCTCGCAAGGCTGATGAATCTTCATCTGTATGACACTCGTATTGAATGGTCCACAACGGTAAAGTATCTAGGGATAACACTAGACAATACACTGACGTGGAGTACACACCTGGAGAACACAACGACGAAGGCACTTAGGGTCTTTGGCATGTGTCGCTCAACATATGGAAAAACTTGGGGCTTAAAGCCAAGGGTTCTACATTGGCTCTATACTATGATTGTGAGACCTATTCTCACATATGGCAGCCTAGTATGGTGGCCGAGAACAAGACTGGTCACATGCAAACAGACACTGTTGAAAGTCCAAAGGACGGCATGCATGGCCATAACGGGAGCGTTCGGAACAACGCCCACGGCAGCGATGGAAATGATGCTTAACATGCCCCCACTGCATATTGTGATACAGTCGGAAGCTGCAAAAGCTCTCCACAGACTATCAGTAAATGACATGTGGAACTTCAACATGCCGAGGACGGATCACACAAGAATGGAGATCCCAACCACTCTCGAAAAGGTCATGTCCATGGGATGTGACAAAATGCGACCCACGCACATGTTCCGGAAGAAGTACAAGATACATGTGCCCAGCAGGGACGACTGGAGGGAGGGCCTGCAATTCACAGACAACCCGAAAGTCACATGGTATACGGACGGCTCAAAAATGAAGTCCGGAACAGGAGCAGGCATTTATGCAGAGGACTGTCAAATCAGTCAAAGCATGGGACACTATGCTACGGTCTTCCAAGCGGAGGTCTACGCTATATGTGCCTGTGCCCAGGTAAACCTAGACAGGAATACTAAAGGTAAGACTATTTACATACTAAGTGACAGTCAAGCGGCCCTCAAGGCCCTGGACTCCTACCGAATGGACTCCAGACTAATCATGAACTGTGCCAAAACCCTAAATACTTTGGGGAGGCAAAACAAAGTCAGATTAGTCTGGGTTCCAGGCCACGTGGGCATCCTGGGAAATGAGAAAGCTGATGAACTAGCCAGAAAAGGATCAGAAAGTGATCTTATCGGCCCGGAGCCATTCGTGGGACTATCAATTAGTACCGTGAACATGGCCATGAGGGCGATGGCCAGGGAGGCCCACCAATTGGAGTGGTCTAGGACGACGGGAATGGGCCACTCGAGGAGATTCATTGACACAAAGGACACCAGGTGGAATGGACAAATAATCTCACATGGTAGGAAACAGTTAAGGCTGATCTTGGCAGCATTCACAGGACATTACCAGACAAATGACCTGCTGTATAAAATGCGGTTAGAGGACAGCCCATACTGCCGTTTTTGCCCAATGACAGATGTCAAAAAGGAGACCATGAAGCATCTTTTATGTGAATGCGACTCTCTGGCTGGAAAGCGTATGGGACTTCTGGGCCAAGCTTACCCTGACCCAGAGGACTACAGGAATCTGCCAACAGAGGGAATTATATCGCTTATGAGGTATATTTTTGCCGAAGAGGCAGATTGAAAAGGCTAAGGGCAAGACACAATAGATCCAAAAGGGTCGGAGTGTCGCCAAGGTTACATTGGGCCCGCAATAGCAAAAAAAAAAAAAAAAAAAAAAACAACAAAGCTTTCCCCACTCAAGCAAATGAAACTGAAGTGAGCTACTTACGCAGAGTAACAGTGCAAGGTCACGCATACGCTTGCAACTTCATACGCATGCACGGCTTAAATCTTCCATACTGATCGATTTGTAGACGCACAAGGTTCTAACTCGTTATACGGCACAACGCTTTAGGCGCGAAAGGGACAGAGATAGTATTTGAAAGCCCGGTAAAAGCCGGTACGTGTAAGCGAGATAGCTATATATAGATGTTGCAAATACGAAATTGCGCGCGAACAATCGATGTAAAGTGTGTGGCGTGGATAGTTTGTGTTATTTTGATAACAATTAAGCGCGCGAACTTTTAAATAGTTCGGGTTTGATTATGATTCTCTGTCGAGCATTTTTAATAAGGCATGCCGGGCTTTTGGGCTTGTATGAAGGAACCGCCACTGTAGACCGCCACGCCGAACGACGATTTGCCACTTGCATCCATCGAATATTACATACATTGTGGGAATAATATTACAAATTTCAAAAGATAGGCATGCTCTTACGTTTTCGTGATTTTTCTCTTTAAGAACTGGCAAGTAACTTCAGTTACTTGTTCAAAAATTTGACCGACTCTCCAAGAGAATCATTTAGACTTAGATCCACTTTATAGAAGCATAAGACTGGATAGAATATGGGTAGCAATGAACAATATAATTATCTCAACAATAATAATAGAGTTATAGATGAGAAACTAAGTTATACTTTAATGTATTTACCTTTAAAATCAAAACTTCTTTCACGGCAGACTCTGCTTTCCTTCTCAATTTTTCTTGGAGTTGTTCTGGAGCTTTCTTCTCAGTCAGTTGTTTGGCTTTTCTGGTCAACTTGTGTATTATCTGTATCCTAGCCTGGGTTAGTTTCTTTTTGAGTAATATGACCTAGAATCAGAATAAGAAATTCTCCATCAAGAGTTCTATTACTCTGCCCCCATACAGACTAATAACTGTATCTTATTGAATTTAGATACAGTAGCTAGTCAATTGCTTTGTGTTATATTTCAACCACCTGTCAATTTGTTATTATTGGAAACTGCTTTGGGATCTCTAGACATCTTTGACTGGTAGTGATAGCAGATGAAAATTTTAAATTACATAAAAGTGCAGCAAATTCAGCAAGCAACAACTAAGTTAATAATAAAACAGTTGATAAATGTTCTTACCTCAGTATTAAAATCTTGTTTTACTGCTCCAACTTCCATTTTTATCAAATAATGAGATTTATTTGTAAAGAATAGGTTATATTTATCAAATGTGAATTTTGTAACAATCGAGATGGTAAAACATTATAGTGATAGACCACAGAGTAAAATGCCAGGTTCGTTTTAATATTTCGTCCTATTTCTTTGCCGTTTTTTATAAAAGCGCGTTGTCGAATTTATCAACACATGAACACAGAGCATGCACATGAACATTTCAGTCAGTGTGACAGTCAACTGACGTGACAGCACCGTGACAGTGACAGCCTTCAGAAAAAGATTATGCTGAAATTCTCGATACGGGTTGTTTGAGCTCAACATACAAATGTACAAATGTCCAAATCCGTCAATGCTTCGCACACTCTTATTTGTTTATTACGTTTTTCAAAATAATCATTAATAAAAAAAAAACCTATACATTATGCACACTACATTATTGATATTGATATTCATACTGAACATAATATTTAAGATAATCAACTGCAAGGGCTAGCAAGCTAAACCGAACACAATCCACACGTTTGAATTTGTGGTATTGTTTCAAGGTTTGCATTATTTTATAGGATGTATCTGTGGGATGTATTACGTAGACAGAGAGAGGATACTTTATCTAAAGGCACGTCTCCTGCGACTGTTTTTTCGAAACATTACATAAAAAACATGAAACAAAAACATTTGTTTTCATACACAAACCGTCTCCTGCAGAAAATGTTTCTGTGTTTTTGTTTTAAAAGTTATCATGAGTTCTGACGAGGAAGACGTGCTCCGCATTTTAGCGATTGTTGATGTAGTTTCGGGCAGAAAACATAGATTTCGAGTTAGGCCATATTTAAGGGCTCGTAATTTTAATATTTATCAGGAGCTTAAAATAGAAAACCGCTTCGGAATTAATAATTTTTTTCGTATGTCTGAAACGGATTTAAAATTAATATTTAAAATAATAATTTAAAATAAAGCACTGTCTCTTTATTCCATTCCATCACAATACCTACACAGAGAAAGTAATCACTACGTTATATCACAAATTATCTAGATTTTAGGCTAGCATGCAATAAAAAAATAACAGAGACCTATACCAATATGGTTTAGGACCACAGAACAGATTAGATAGAATAATATTGCGCGTCGTTCGGTAGTTGTCAAGAAATGAAACAAACCCTTCCCCTCTCTGCCCCGCAGGGGAATGTTTTCCATCATCCATCGGCCGCGGAAAACAAAAACATTGTGTATGAATACAAAAATGTGTATAGCCACGCCCCAATGTTTCGATGTTTTTGTGTAATGTTTCGAAAAAACAGTCGCAGGAGACGTGCCTTAAGATGTATTAATCAAAATAAAACGCATACAATCCTTTTCGATTTGTTGCAACTTTCCTCAATAAATCGACTATTTGTCTATGAATATTCTTTTTATTTTGCTACTTCTCCATCAGTTGTTTATGCAAATTAAAAAAAATACAAATTCTTTCTGGTCGGATCTGTCAATCCGAAATGTACGTAAAAGTTTTACGAAAAATTATTTCCATGAAAATCTATGTAATCTAGATAGTTTCGCATGGTGTTTTAGTGAATTAAGAATTTATATATTTAGGAGAAAGTGCTGGTGTGCTTATTTAGTCCATAAAGTTTCTGTGTTTGTTATTTCAGCATGGCTCCTCGGTTTGAGTTAGCAGTTGGTCTCCGAAAGGGACACAAAACGACAAAAATATCCGCCGGTAGGAAGGGTATTACTGACAAAGCCATCAAAATCAGACCCGCCAGGCTAAAGGGTGTAAGTACAGAATTATTTTGGAACTATTTAGTGTCTGAAGAGGTTATGTTTTCAATCTTGTAAACGTTGTGGATTTTTGTATTTTGAAGTAAATGTGGGTCCTTCTGCCTGAATTACACTCCGTAGAATTACAAACTCGTTAGAACATTGATTTAGATGTCCAACTGTTTATACATTTTAGAGGTCACAATGTTTGTGCTTGAAAATCCTTTGCTGTTTCCTCGTTTGGAAGACATAATCTCGCGTAACAGACGAGATAACAGCAAACTTAGCTCACACAGAGCTAAAACTGCACTTATGCGTAAGAGTATCATATGTATGGCTCCGATTATCTTTAACAAGTTGCCGAAAAAGTGGAAGGAATTAAATAAGAATGCTTTAAAAAATCAATTAAAGAAATTTCTAGCCCAAAAAGCTTATTATAGTGTGACAGAATTTTTAGAGGATAAGATAGTAATTTGATTTTGGATTACATTATTATGGCTTTATAGATATTATATATGATTATAGATTATTGTAAATAAATTGTAATATTATGAATTATTGTGAATGGAATTTTATTATTATTTGTTGAATATTTGTTTTCTAATGAAAGCTTTTGCCATTTGATTATTATTGGTTATTATTATTATTATTGGCTATTTTACTAAATTACTACCTATTGCTATAAAAAAATGTTATTATTATTTTTATAAATTTTTTTTTTTTTTTTTTATGTTATTTTAAATTATTATTTTTGTTTCTTGACATTTCTAAGACTACGTAAATGCATGTTCTACTTATTTAATGTAAAATTTGTATGCTACTAACTGTGGCACGACGCAGAGATACATGTAAATTATTTATGAACAACTAAACTGAGACCTGTGTGCACAAATAAATTTATTTGATTTGATTTGAACGACGACCCATTGACCGTTGCAAGACTTTTGCGTTCACTATAGACTTCATTGTTTCTCTGAAACCGTTTACTGTGTAATAGTGAATTAAATTATTTATGCTCTAATGTTGGTCGTCATAGGGACGGTTCTACAATAAATAAGGTTTAAAATATTAGTTCTACCAAAGTTCATGAATTCATATTTTTATGCTTCACATGCCTGTCAAAAAACTTATAGTACTACATTTACTTATCATATTGCTAACAAAACATGTTCAATTGTTTACAGCTCCAGACCAAACACTCCAAGTTCGTTCGTGACCTGGTCCGTGAAGTTGTAGGACACGCTCAGTATGAGAAGAGAGCAATGGAGTTGCTCAAGGTGGGTCCCCTTTTTAAATAAGTTTAACAGGCACTGATGTGATAACAATAACGAACAGTCTTGATTTTATGGAAGAGGCATTCTTCTGCCTATGCCTCTTATCCCTTTTAGTAAAAAACTAAAACCGCCAAGTGTACCTAGTTTTGTGCTGACCAATTTACCACAAATATTATTGTTATAGCTTTTTCTCCATGGTATCCTTTTTTGCCTCCTGTTTTTATGATGAAATCAATTCATCTTTTCCTCGAGCTCCTATGCTTCTTTTTAGTCAGAAATATTACTATACTTCAAATGTTGAGATGATAGGTGCTAGGTTCTAGATCAAATTTATACTCCAGTCAATACTCATACTTCTGGAGTAACTATCCTTGTATACAACTGTAAACTAATGCACTAAATAAGTAAGCTAGCACTTCAATAGCCCTTTACATTCCAGGGTCACGGTTACCTGGTGAGACAGTCCCGTGACCCTTACTAGTGTCACGGGATTTTGGTCGTACAGTCCTTCCCATTGGGCCTTGGTTGGCATTACAGTAGAATCCCGATTATCAGAACATCCGGTTATCCGGAGTCATTCGTCTCCCATACAGTTGTTACAACTAAAGCGCATCAGGGACTTGGCCGCAATGAAAAGATGTGATTCATTACATCAAAGATCAATAACAAGTTATTTCCAACCAAAATTTTAAATTACATAGGTATTATGTAGTTTATTATCTATCGTTATAGCTCTTTTTTAATATATTGTATTATTTAAATAAAAATTATCAAACGAATATTGTTTGATTTGCTTTGAAAAAGGTTTTCCGGATTTTCGATTATACGGAATACCCCTGGTTTTAATTGATCCAGATAATCTGGATTCTCCTGTACTCATTTGATGATTTTACCAAGAAAAAAGAGCTATTTTCAATAACCACAACTCTTGCAAATTATGTCAATTCTCAGTGAGAATCTTCATAGTAAACATTTTCTCCAATTTTATAGGTCTCAAAAGACAAGCGCGCCCTGAAATTCTTGAAGCGCCGCCTGGGCACACACATCCGTGCTAAGAGGAAGCGTGAAGAGCTCAGCAACGTCCTGACACAGATGAGGAAGGCCGCCGCGCAGGCACATCACGCCCCACACCCTGCTAAGTGAACAATAAATTAAGTAAAACTTATAAGTTTGTTTTATTGTAGTTTAAAACGCTGCACGAGTCTCTTTTCTTTTAGACAAATTTTGCCCCACACTAGGTATTTCTCCTTTATTGGGTGCGTTCACAAACGTAGAAACACATAAATTGGCAGAGGAACATGATCATTCAGAGCTATTCTCTAAACAAGGTAGCGAGGATGCAGCATTGAAACTGAAGCTGGAGATTCAGTGGATTTTCAACTGTATTCTCTATGTATAAAGTTGAAAATCTACTGGGGACAGGCTGCGGTATCAACACTATGAGGTTGTCTCTAGATTTGGAGAATAACAGTGCTGCATCTGAGGTGCCTGCTGTCAACTATGATTAAAAAGTCAGTGACAAACACCCGCGCCTTTTAGAACTGCTCATACAAAAACAGATGCAATCTCTGTGCCCGTGTTTGGGGACACTCAAACCTGTCTGAATTCTGATGGCAGTCATTGATTTGCAGCTTGTGTTACGTACACAATAGGGTGGAGTGAAATTGGAAAAAAAAATTTTTTTTTGGAATTTCACTTTTCCTGTGTCATTAATCGATGACCGTATATAAAAGCTTTATTCATGCTAAAAATCAAAACCCTACGACTTCATTTTGAGGTGGCGCGCTATGAGGGTAATTTGAAAAAAAGAACAATTTTAAAGTCTAACGTGTACCTGCACATCAATGTTGTTGTGTGTCTATATGTAATAAAACTTATATTTAACGTTACTTTAAAGGGTTAACTTGTTCTTCCTTGCATAGTTTTCTCAAACTTTCTCATTTGAGTGGTAACGACAAGTGTAAAAAAAGTCTGATTATTCGTCAAAAAATGCCAAAAACTCGAAAACACTTGCGATGCCCCTTGTTTGGCGATCCAATAAAACTAAGTGTTAATGTGTTACCAAGTTATTGTGATATTATAAAAAAACAGTTGTGGTTAAGAAATGACTTACTGTAACTGAATACTGGTTAAGATCCTGCAGTGAAAGGTTGTGTGAAATGATAGCCGCTGACATTGTAAAAAATTGGAACAAGGCGTTAATTCCCATTATAAGTCATCAACAAATAGTTACCAGATTAATTTCCTATTATAATAAATACAAGAATGTGAAGAAATTACGCAATGAAAAGAAAAAGCAAATGTTCTACGAAGACACTGAATCAAAATTATTTGACATCGCTACTTGTAAATGTGAATCCAGAGAAGTTTGTAAATGTGTGATTGAAGTCCCTATTGCGGAATAAACCTTTTAGAAAGACCAAAGAAATTAACGAAAAATGTATATTAGGTCTGTTGATAGTGTCTACTAAATCTATTTGACGTAAAGAGACAAGGAAGAGAAAGTATAATGAGTTTTCAGAAAAAGCCAGTAGTATCCCAAGTACTTCTTCTGATCTAGTTCTTAATTGGTCATTTAGTAGTTCGTCCATTGCAGCATCAGAAGATGTGATCTTTAGAACAGAAATAACGGCTCAATGACCATTAAATATAGTGACGCAGTTTCAAGCGTGATTTCCTCAGGTGGCAAATTATTTGAAATTGAAAAGTAACGTTGCCACACTCAAGCAGTAGAACGAAGCGTCAAGCTCGTTACTGAGGCTTCTTCATCTGTTTGTGGGCCAGAGGCAAGAGATGAATTCATTCGCACGAGGATAAAGGCAAAGCAAGACATAATACCAATATTTGACACAAAATCCCAATTTTTTAAGCAAAAAGAAGAGTCTGTAGCTTCAGCTTCCGAATGTTAAAATGCTTTTGTTTAATATATTTTGTATATTTATAAGTACAATACTTAATTTCAAGCTTCAATATTTTCATTTTGATGAATAGTTTGTCTCAAATAAAAACTTTATTAAAAACAAATTTTGTTATTTTCTTTAACTTTTAAATTCGATGCGACACCTTAAGATGTAAACGTAAGAACTTGAAATTTTATTTTTGTTTCTCTAAGAATGTCGATCATCCATTGGTCATACAGGAGTAACAAAGTTTTAAATTTTTTTTTTTCACTCCACCCTAGTACACAACATACAGTACCTAGTTACCTACCTGAATAAAACAGTACTGAAATCGGCCGCTTAAAATACTAATGAATGAATGGCATGTCGCTGATTCTGCTACAAGAAATGCCCGCAATTCCCTGGTGAGACAGATCGCTCTGCCAATTACAATGAGAATTCCTGAAATACCAAGACTAATGATACCAGCCCAGCTGCCAAGTTACTACGGCGACTCTTCACAGGAAAAATTATTTCGTTCTTATCTTGACAAAAAATATCAATTGTCTTGAACATTAAACGTAGACATTCATGTAGGCTGGCCGGTACAGATGCCAGCAGGCCTACCCGAATCTGTCAAATACCAATCGAACATTAACCTTCCAGTACTTATTGTGATAAGGTTTAAAATCTATTAAATAAAGACAGATTGAGGTAGGTTGATGTGCTGGCGTTTGTACATTCGACGATACAATTGGAAGCTGGTAGAACTTCAGTCTTATTGACATTTTTGACGGCATGGCGTAGCGGCTGAGCGATTGATAACGACTGCGTGTCACTTGTTCGATTCCCGCCCGGAACTAATATTTCTATGATCTACGAGCTGTTCCATGAATAAAGAAAACCAGAAATTCTCGATTTCAATTACGACATTGTCGCCGTCAGGTTTTAAACTTCGTCGCTACCATTACGTACCTTCTACGTATGTATTGTATATCAAACTCACTGACCCACATCTACAAAGCTTTTGTGCGTCATGTATGGGGATAGGATTACTTAGGGTAAACAAACATTCATAGGTCACACAAATATTTGTTCCGATGCGCTGAATCGATTTCGTGACCCTGAAGACTGAATGAACGGGTGCAGTACCGTTGCGTCAATTAGATCATTGTAGACAGGTAACTTTCCCGTATTCTGTAAGTTCTGTAACCTGCGCATCGCAGTTACCTAAAAAAATCGCTTCATCATGCCTATGCGCCTCTTCCAGTGTAAGTACCTACAAAAAATCGCTTACGTAACTAAATTAGGTCCAGGTATAGTTTTAGGAATATTTTTAGACGGACAAAGAGTGGTCCAAAAACATAGCACAGAACTCGAGCCCTGGAGATGATCGCGGCAAACCATGAAGCAGGTGCGGGACGAGCTGATGTTTCGTCAAAACTTGAAAGAGGATTCGTGAGAGCTGGAAGGAACGGAGAGAGGCTTTGCTCTGACTGTACTCTGGAATGAGACAGAGCAGGCAAGGAGAAAAATAAAAAGTAGCCACTCAAAAACGAGTAAAATTGTTCTGTGCTCAAAAATTCTGACAAAACATAGGTAGGTACCTACATAACGTGTTTAAAATAATATTGTTGCATCATTAATTAGTAGGCTATTTAAGATGCATATGATACCTAATAATTCAATATTTCTTTGATTTAGATATTCATTGTTTCAAAATACTGTGAGTGATCGAAACTACTTATCAACGTAACCCGAAGGGTTTGTGTTGTGTAGGTAATAAATAATAAAAAAACAGTGGCGTAACTAGCCGGGGGCGAAGCGGACCCAGAGCTCAAGAAAAACTTTTTTTTAAAAAAACGTTACCGCCTTCAAAAACGACCACGAAAAAGGGTAAATTAACCTACCAAATAACTTTCCTTTCGGAAGTCGGTGGCTTTGCTTTTTTATTTCATTAATTTTTTGCCACCGACTTCCGAAAGAAAAGTTATTTGGTAGGTTATTTTACCCTTTTTCGTGGTCGTTTTTGAAGTCGGTTACATTTTTATTTAAGTTTTTTAATTTACCCTTTTTTGTTTAAATATTCAACCCAAATTCTTGTCAACATGTATACTGCGTCGAACAATAACCCATATAGGTGCAAAAATCTCATCAATTTAAATAAATTAAGTCAAAATATAAGGTAGCTACTGTAAACCGTTGAGGAGTTCCCTGAACAGTTCTTCGTGTTCATCATCAGACCCCTAATGACAGTTACAACCCAGCTTGGTATAAAGTTATCATCAATATAAATGAATTAAGTCCAAACACAAGGTAGCTACTGTAAACCGCTGAGGAGTTCCCTGAACTGTCCTTCGTTTTCATCATCAGTCAGACCCCTAATGACAGTTACAACCCATCTATTATTATCAATACAAATTAATCAAGCTCAAACACAAGATAAGTGCTGTGAATCGTTGAGGAGTTCTCTCGACTGTCTCTCGGCTCCATCATCAGATCAACTCCAGACCTTTATTAAATTGTAGTGCTTTAAAATTCTTAATAAAAAAAACTTACAAACGCACTAGTCGCCCCTACGATTTTTGAAAGTTTCCCTCGATTTCTCTGGTCTTCCATCATCAAACATTGATTTCCTTATGATGGGACCACCTCTGAAATATCTCCTTTCCAACAAAAAGTTCATAAACGACGAAGTTCTGCGCGAACAAACATAAAAAAGCATGTAGGTCGAATTGAGTAACCTCCTTTTTTAGAAGTCGGTTAAAAACCTCCACTGCTCGCACGAGGTCCCATGTTGCAACTTGGGTACGTTTTATTTGTAAGTAGGAACTGAAAAAGTCAAAAAGTCTTCACAAATGCCAAAGCTGAAGTCGCTGACAATTGGTAACAATTTGGTATAGGTAGATGACTTGGGGGAACCAAGTCATCTTACACCTAGGGGGCCTCGCTCGAGCAGCGGGTTCAAGTCATATTTTTCATCCTGAAAGAAAAGGGCCTCTCAGAAGTCGCAGATGCGTCTTGCCCCCTCTTAGATTCGGTCTTGCTACACCACTGTGGCCACTGTAAATAAATGCTATAATAATTCATTATTAACATAACTTGTATTAGAATTAGGAATCTTCGAACGTATAAAACCTAAAAAAAATATGTTAATTTAAGTAGGTAGGTAGGTAATATTTGATCAGTATGTATATATATGTATGTATGTTTTGGCATGCTTCCGCGATGAAGCCTGTTTATTTTGATATCATTCAATATTTTGTAGATTTACATAATGAGCTGGAGCTTGCGTTAGTAACTATGAACATAAACAGTTGGTACGAAGATTGCAGCAGCTAGTGTCTTTTTTTAAATGATGTGTTTTAGTTCCGTGAGTTCCGTTATCAAGGTAATGGAACTAAAAACAATAAAAGTTCAAGTAAACTGGATACCTATTTTAGATGCTTCTCAGATGCCCTGCATGTCCTGAAAAGAAAAGACTAAGAAAAAGAGGTAAGACGATATCAATATTATGTTTCAGAGTTGATGGTCCTACCTAGGTATTGAATTTCCCGCAATAATAAGAGAAAAAAAGATGGCGGACGGATCTAAAATTAAGTCAATGACATCCAGTTTTTTAGTCCATTCCATTCCGCCTAACGATACTTCTGATAACTTTTTATCAATTTGCGATAAAAATATTTCGTAGTTTTAATTGCTTACTTTCGCATCTGAAGTAAATAATGACTGTGAATCAGCTGTTTCTGGCCACCGCTTGTACCCAATAAAAAGTAGACTACATTAAATCAGTGTTTGAAAAAGGACTTCAAGTAGGTAACGAAAATAATTTCACGTTAGTAGGTAATCTGGTGTAACTTCTACTATGTTCTTCTTCTATTCTTTAAAAAAAATGAGTCCATCGACACACAAAGAAAAAGAAGGTGGCACAGCAACCACACGACTGGCATGGCAGTAGTAGGTACGGACAGCAACGGAAGCAGTATGATTGAGTTTTAGCACTTTTTCCCACGTTTTTTTATTTAGCGGAGTTCTTTCTTGTGATTAAGAATTACTTCAGTATAATTTTGGAATTTCCATAAAATAGGCAGCTCTTAAAAATATCCGGGGAGGCCTTTGCCCAGCAGTAGGACAGGACCGGTTAAAGGTGTGTAGGTAATTGACTTCCGTTGCAGATTGTAAAACTGCAGTCGACCGGACACCGGTGCGGCTGGAGGAAAACATCTCGAATCAATTTTCAGATCGATAACAATTTGATCAATTTTGTTTCCACATAGGTACTTAGTGTCCCACTGACGTGTGGCCTATTATACCTACCGGAATGAAAATTGAGAAAATAACATGTTGATTATTTACGTAATAAACATTTTTGCAAAAACATATTTATTATTGACATTTTATCTTTTGAACTGTGATTATGACGCTTGTTATACCTAGAGGGGGTCTCAGAAAGGTCAGGCTATCGGGTTGCGTCAAGAAACTCGAGTAGATACGATGCTACGTGGCACATCTCTCATTACTTTTGCTTGCGGTTACTGTTTATATTACGTGGACTGTTATCTAAGTGTGAATAAACAACGAAAAGTTCGTAACTGAACATTTAAGACTACGTATATATTTAGATTATCGTCATTACATCAGCCGATATTACTGAATGTAAGGCTGCTGTAAACTCGGTTTTTTTAGCGCAAGAGTCCGGATAAAGATGTACAGACGCCAGCAGGTCTACCTACCCGAAACTGTCAGATTTTACCAATCGAACATTAACCTTCCACTATTGTGATAAGGTTGAAAATCTATTGACGAAATTTGGCAGATTGTGTTAGCTTGATGTGCTGGCGTCTGTACCTACCTAGGTAATTGTCGGGAAGAAACCGGCATGTTCCAGTGGATGCCTGGGGTTGAACGGCGATGCCGTCCTAGAAAGAGATGGCGGAACGATACCGTGAGGGATGGTTCGAAGTGGCACTGGACTGGAGTGAGCTAGAAAAAAAATATACCAACCCGCTGTTATCGCACAAAATACTTACAGGCTTCTGACATGGAGTTGCGGACACACAACCTTTAAACAAAACATTAGATAATCCACGCACCTGCTACGGTATTTTCCTAAACGAGGTCATCAACGAGGCAGAGCCTTCAAATAGTACTTATGACACATCGCTAGCTTAGTGAATATCAACTGTAGGTTCCTCGCTGTGGCAGACCTACCCGCAATGGTCTTATGGATTACTCAGTGGCTACACAGAGAGTAAATCTGTGCCAGTGCCCCAGCAGTAGGAAACGATATTATGCTAACTAAATTACTAAATAGAATCCCGTATTAACTTTTTCTTCTAAAAATAATTTTATTCGGGATGTTGCCTCCCGTAGTCATTACGCTAGGCAATTGGCGTGCGAAATTGGAAATCATGCGTGACGCTCGTTGAAGAAATAGTGAAGACAAACTCCAGCTAAGCAGGTAAATCAATCAATCTTTGCATCACCATCACGTATGTGTTGTCTAAAGGCCTGTGGGGTTCCCATTGCAGAGCCGGCTTAAATAATTCTAAAATCAGATGATCACGTCTTCAATGAAAAAAAAAATGTTGGGTGGTGACGAACTGTATAGGTATGAAGATGAAGTCGGTTAAGAACACAATAAAACCAAGAAATCCACAAACAGTGGAACTAGGTACTGAAAGTCGTGGAATAGCGAAACATGACACCAACGACCATGGTCGTTGCATGACACTAATCATTTCCCAGTACCTTACTGATTGCCAAGCGACGATTTGATTCAATGGATTTGAATGTGATGGCGCAGTGGTAACGGCCCCAACTTATGAGTTGTAGGTTGTGGGTTCAAAAAGCCAGGATCAATATTTTTAGTAATTTATTTCATCACCAATGCTCCCAAAACGGTGAATGAAAATATCTTGAGGAAACCGTTATATCCTGGGACCAAAAATTCGAAGAAAATAATGACAATGTGACATCTACCAACCTGCACTATTTTTGACTCCCACCCTCCCTCTCTACAGAGGAGGCTTATTACACCAGCATTGGGACAACCATACTCTGAATATACTTGGCTGATGGTAGTGAAGATTTCATTGAATATTTTTCTCATAACCCCTTCGGAACTTGACACGGTCGTGTCTTACAGATTAAAATAGCCTCTTGTTTAATATGGAAGCGATTTGTGTACCTACGTTTAGGCAAGACGATACTGATAAGAGTTATCAATGACACGATAGATAGTTTCATTCCCAAATCCTCTATTTACAAGAGTCATTTTAGAAATCATTTTTTTTATTTGAAGAAACAACGTCAACGTATGGTCGACAAAAAAAAGAAGAAAATTTAAATTCGGTTGCTAGGGGGTCGCGGCAGCTAGAAGGCCTCGAAGGAGAGAGCGGGACGAACTCGATAGGTTCCGTCTGGACTGGAAGGAGTACGCACGCACGGGTTCGCGATTTGTGTAAGGAGGCGTTGGCCCAGGAGTGGAACAGAGCAGGGTAATTAAAAAAATCGTAGAAGGCTCTTACGGGAGTCAACGAAGTGCAATCCTACGATATGCACCTGGGTACCCAGTGCAGCAAGTTTCTTCCAAGTAAAGCTATAAGTATATTGTATTGATTGAAGCAGAGAATGTCAATGACACAGTGATGTTCTCAAATTCTTTCTGGCATGACCATGACCTTGACTACACGTTAGGTAATGTAAGTTCACCATTATACGCCGGCAGTCTGTTTACCTAGTCTCTACACAGACCGTGTTATAAAAAAGATAAGTACTATTTTTTGTAGTTTGTAAGAGGATCTTTGGAGCCTGGCCAAAATTGGAACTAACGCAGGCATGTTTTTGTTTTATTTTGAAATATTTTGCCCAACTCTAGGAATTCCTACTCAGATACATAAAGAGCCAGTCCTGGAACAACTGAAGCATACAAAAATAGCCTATTGTCATATAAATTTTTGTTAGGTATGGAAATCGAACCCGCAGCATGCAATGCAGGCCCCAGTCGCTCAGTCACTGAGCCAACTACGTCGTCAATAATAATTTAGCTTATTCTGTATATTTTCACGATTAGAATTTCCCAAATTTTTACCAACAACATCACTTTGTCAATACCTACTTCAAGTGCCAAAAGATTTTTGTAGTACTTATTGTATGAAAGTGTTTTAAAGTTTTGAGATAAGATGTATGGGTATTGGTACTGATTGGTACTACCTAAAATCAGTTCATGTATTTTCTAAAAATATCCCAACATATTTGCATAATATCCGAAACTATTATCATCAATCAAGATTAGTTTATTGGTCCGTAAAGAGTTCTTAAAAAAATGTTTCTACCTAAAAATAGACATGTATAAGGGGTCTAAAAAGGTCGCTTTAACAAAATCATAATTTAAATTGCGACAAAAAGAGAGAATTCTAGATAAAATAGATGTAGAATAATTTTAGTAGACCCCCAGGTAGGTAATTCCAAAATACATTATTTTCACAGCAAGCGAAGTCTTACTACGAGTAAGTCTATCAGGAAGGAAACTCCCAGTAAGTAGTACCTACTACTAGTAAGATTACTAAAAAAAAATCGGTAAGACTACTGTTCACAGTAGTCTTACCGATTTTTTTTTCTATGAAATAGGTACTTAAGTAAATACTTAATTATAATTTTATACAAAACACACCCGTAATTTCAGCAAGTATCTATTGTATTACCATTATCAGCTGTTTATCTCTTTATTTCAAGAAGTTATCTGAGGTCAGAGGAATACTACAATTCAGGCGATATCTTCTTAAAATTAACACTGTTATAACTTTGCTCGTATTCTGACCGGGAGAAGATTAAATAAATAGTCGGACTAGTGCCTAAGTAATAAGTATATAACAATCACTACTAGAGCAGTTTTAATAAACCCGAAATTACCAGTCATATGACTTTAGAATTTCCGATTAACTCGTCATTTAAAATTTTTGATTTAAATAGGTTAATACTGAAATTTAGTGAGTATCAATAATTACGTATGTAATATTTTTGTCAATTTTAATATTATATAAAAAATTAACAAAAAGCGTCAAACCAAATTTTGTTGCTAACCGTACTTTTGTGGAAAACCTAGTGCAAAAATTGCATGTTACCTCGCCACAATTTTTAACAAACAAGACCTTGAATTCCACTTAAATCCAACAAATTATTGCTGCATCTTCGAGCAGGGGGGGTATTACAACGTCTTAAAATCAGGCTTGTTCCGGTGAGTGAAAGTGACAGAGCTATACAAGTCGTCTAGCGCCATCTTGTTCACTCACAGGAATAAGCCTGGTTTTAAGACGTTGTAATACCCCCCCAGTACCAATGGAAGACTGGTACCGTAAGATGTATGAGGACCAGAGGTGGTACTTAGTTACCACTAACGCCGCTGCTCCATTCTTTTACGTGTCGTCTCCTAATGATATTAAAAACCGATTGTTTTATTACTTACTATTAGATACTTAACCAACTGTTAAACTTAAACTTTAATTTTCGTTCACTATAACAAAGGTAAGCATTAAAAAAAGTTAGGTATGGAAGTTACTTAATAATTACAAAAAAATCGTTGCTAAATTAAATTACGATGTATGATCTGGGAGATCAGGTGGAAGATAAAGATACAACTGCCATTTTAGTTTTCCAAATATGAAACCAGAGTTTTTAAATTGGGCAGAGATAATAATTGATAACTCCATTTTATTTTAATACTATCTCCTACGATTGTGTAATAATAAATGATAACGTCTAATCTAGATCGTTGCGGCAGTGTGTAATATTGTGACGGATAGACGCACCCACTGACAAACAATTTACATCATTGGCCCGTGACCTTAGGGTCAGTTTTCATATTGATACTGTTAAGACTTGTACTGTGATGTAACAAGGTCATTTGGGATGTGTATTCAATTCAATCTCTATTTGAATAAGAGCTAGTCGAGGGCCTAAAAAGATTTTTGTGAAGAGATGGGTGATGTAAATGACGTACAATCAACAAAAAAAGTTGGTCAATATACCGTTGCTGATGGTACCTACCTATTACAGTCAACCAACATTGGCAGGACCTTTACTTCTAAGTATTTATGCTTATAAAATTGCTTGACAATTTGTACAGAGATGGATTAATTAGATAGATTAAAGTAAAATATTAGATGGGATGCTGGACCATTGGCTGCTGTGCTGCGTGTAGCGGGTTCGATTCCCGCATGGAACACGATACCTACCGAAAACATTACCTACCTAGTAGTTTATGGCGAGGTTTTATTTAGAAAAAAATAAAGTTGGGGTGGCTTAATCGAATAAACCTTTTCCCACGCCCACAGCCCCCGCACTTCCACATATTAAAACGAGAAGTGAATATGTACTTCCTAGGGAAATACATTGTCCTTCGCCTCGCCTTAGAAAAATAAAGAAATCGATATCAATGAAACCCGTAGTATGACCGACTTTCGTGACAGTTTCACTTATATTGTTTGGTGAAGTTCTCAAGGGCAATAACTGGCTATAATAACGTTATGTAGCTTGTAGGCACCGAGGTATTTTAATTGAAATCTTGCATTTCCAACGAAAGAAAAAACCCAGCCCAGCCCCACGAGGATACACTTGAGGGATTACGTAGTAAGTAGGTAGATCCTACTCGCAACGGTGTGCATTGCGAGTGAACTGGTGGATGAATATCTGCGAGGCGAAAGGAGCACCTACCTCTGTAAGGATCGGCAAAGGCTTTGGTTTATGTATGGTTCTCCAGCAGTACGTAATTGGATAGAAAAAAGCTCATATTTCAATATAAACAGGCCTTGTGACTATCGATTGACCCAGGTAACAGCCAGGTAAGAATTTCGAGATCCCAATCTTTGGAAGGCCCTCAGAAATTCCGGAAAGTATAAAAAAGGGTCGTCCTGTATTTCTGTTGTAAAGAAAGGGTGCTTTACGAGTACTACCCGGTGCGAACTGCGAATAATACAGAGAGGCCAAGGTCTACACTAAAAATAGACTTTTCTTTGAAATCCTTCGCTTTGTGTTAATATTGTTGCCCTTCGTCAGCAAGGATATTATGCAACCCTCGACTCTAAAAGCAGAGTTCCTTGTTTTTAAATCTACTTAATTAAATAAGTAGCTACTAATAAATCAGGGTAACTACAACCGTCTTGGGATCAAAATTTTCGTGAAATGATCACATCACACGGCGGAAGTCAGTACTGTTAGTGTGTCAGTACAGTACCGTCTTGGCTCATAATATTATTAACAATATTACCTATATTGATGTATGGGCATTGAACTTTAGGTTTTCCGTTACGTCACAAATCCCAAGGCTGTAACGAAGGTAATGGATGTTTGCATGTGAATGAAAACCGAATTTGGAACCCAAGCTTTTGATTACATCACAACTAAAACTTCATTCAACATACCTACCATATTCCGTCTTTTTTTAACTAATGGTTATACGCTATTACAACACTATAATGATTGGCTTTTGGCGTCATCATAGTGTTAAGAAGCGCCGTATTTATTTCTATATTTTAGCCAATAAAATAATTGTTTCGTTAAATCCTTTTTATTATCTTAAACGTAGATATCAGAACCAAATATACATAATTCTTTTTTTTTATATAAATTTAGAAAAAAATATACAATATGAGGCAATTTTGTTTTCTCTAGTACATCAATTTGCTTCTAATTTACTATTATTTGCCAATTATAACAATACCCTTGAATAATGCAATGCATTTATAAAGATAAGCAATCTAAGAACAATTATTATAGATAGATTATTAGTAATTTAGAATTTTTGCAACAATTCATGGATTATTTTATATGAAAAGAAAAAGTAAAACTTAATACATTTTATTACTACTAGTTTTTAGTACTACTAGTTGTAACTCAAACAACTTATATTAGACTGAAAAAAATACATTAAAATACACAGTAGGATGTTAGCAGTTTCACTATTTTTTTTTAAATTATTTTTTTTTAACAATCATCCAAAATCTTATAACTTATTTCAGGCATGTTTATATCAATTAGCTTGAAGAAAAGATGACCCATTGCATTGTGGATTTGATTTTTAAAAAAATCATTTATTTAAAGAGACAAAATTGATAAAAAGTCTAAAACAATTCATCATCAACATAAAAATTCTTTAGTTCAGTTTTTTGAACCAATCTGCAAAAAATACAGGCAGACAATAATATATAGGTACAAATCCAAATAATTACATATTAGGAACAGCATGAATTGTATATTAATAACAAATCACAACATATTATGCCTTTACGATTTGAAAACATAGTTTTCCTCTAATTGACATCTGTGTGTCAGTAAATAGACAAGTAATGTAAGTGTGTATAAATACTACATTGTTAATTGTATGAAATTAGAATAGATATACCTACACTGTTAACACCCTAGCTGCTCTTAGAAATACAGTTTTACAACTAAAAGTGTCTTTTATTTTAAACTTACAATTGATTTTGTCTATAAAACAGTTTTAGTGAGGAATTACAAATGCAGACCTAATTTCCAAAATGATAATGGAGTATATGGAATGAAGTGTTAACTGGCAGAAAAAGTAAACTTTAAAATTTCATTAAAAAATGATAACATACTAAACAAAGATATTTTTTAAATGGCAATTGAACAAATGAGGGTAGTCTAAATATTTAGCGAAAAACGTTGCATTAAAATTTTATAAAGCTGTTTTGTAAAATGCAACTCATTTTTGTATAAAATTGGCTATTTCTTTTTACCAGGATTTTCTCTAAATAATACATTTTATCTTCTTAACAAATTAATCACTTACTTGCTTATCGCCATGTCTGTTTCCTAACCAGCCCGCGCCAGACAACTGGGCTCCAACAAAAATTCTTCCTTCACTTTCATAGCTCATTAAAAAATAACTTTTTTTTTCATAACAAATATTATGTAACACTAAGATTTACTCAAGCCATTAACATTAATGTTACGAGTTACATGCCATTTTATTTTATGATACAAATCATAACACTCACCTATATTAAAGTAAAATATCATGTAAAATAAAGAAAACTATACTAGTATGGAACATTAGAAAATAGGTAGGAGACAGATTCACCATTGTGTGTACGTCTGACTGCCTCCGCAAGCATCATGGACACATCAATACACTGGATTTTGGGGCACTCTTGCATGTGCCTCTCTTGAGGGATTGTGTTTGTGACCACAACTGCTTCTAAACACGCATTGTTGATCCTTGAGATAGCAGGTCCCGAGAAGATACCGTGAGTTAGTATAGCATACACTTTAATTGCTCCTGCTTCTATCAGTTTCTCTGCAGCATGACAGATAGTTCCACAAGTGTCTGCCATGTCATCTACTAGGATAGCTGTCCGGTCCTTCACATCACCAACAAGTACCATAGAAGCAACCTCGTTGGCCTTTTTCCTCTCTTTGTGAATCAAAGCAAACTCAACATTCAACCTGTCAGCAATGGATGTCACTCTCTTGGCTCCTCCTGCATCAGGAGACACTACAATACTGGTCTTCCAGTCAGGAATATTTTCTTTGATCCATTTCAATACAGCAGGTTCAGCAAAGAGGTTATCTACAGGAATGTCGAAAAATCCTTGAATTTGAGACGCATGGAGGTCCATTGTAATGATGTGGTCGGCGCCCGACACGGACAGAATGTTGGCGACGAGTTTAGCGGTGATCGGCGCTCTGCTCTTGTCTTTCTTGTCTTGCCTCGCGTACGGGAAGCACGGAATCACGGCTGTCACTCGAGACGCAGACGCAATCTTACACGCGTTGATCATGATGAGCAGCTCCATCAGATTGTCGTTTATTTCGCCGCTGCCGCTCTGTACAATGTAAACATCCTCGCCACGTACGGATTCACCTATTTCCACGCATGTTTCCATGTTGCTAAACTTCTTGGTTACAACTTTTCCTAGATCAATGCCCAAACGATCGACGATCTTCTGCGCCAGGTCAGGGTGGGAGCTCCCGCTGAACACTTTGATGTTAGGCATTCTGGTAGTTAGAGGTAAGGATACGTGATCTAATTTATTTACTACTTCTTGTATAGTAACGGTTGATTTCATCAGCACAGCACCGATACGACCCTTCGACCGTCACTCGCGGTTTATGCGACGGGAATAACAAGATGAACTATTTATGTGTGTCTAATTACCGATAAGAGACACCAGCGGCAACGTGGGGACCGCCGCGCCGTGCTGTAAATACGCACCGCACTTGACCACACTTCACGCGTTCGCCTTGTCTCGCACGTTTTTTTTATTTTACTAAAATTGATTTGACCTGTCAAGAATGTCAAGAACAGTGAACTGTTGTAATGTCTAAGGACCTGTGTGCCAATACGATTTTTTAAATAATAAACTTAAGTGTTATATTTTGTTGCTGAAAGTGTATACATTATTTTGTTACTTGCTTGTTTACTGGAGTTTATCGAAGACTAGCGGCAAAACAATATCAATTTACTACATTTGTCCGTAAAGAAATTATGTGAGTTTATGACAATTTTGAACATTGTAACAAGTTGAATCCTAAAGCGAACACACCCAGCAGCGCCAAGTGGAAAAAAACAGAAAAAAAAACAAGTTTTTTGTTCCTTTGCCGAAAACCAAAAACTCATAACGTGACTGTAACATAATTCAGCTTTTTTTTTTTTTTTTTAGCGTGGTAAAATCATCAAATGAGTCCTCCCACCCCGGGCAGGGCGGGAGGGACTGTCAGACTTGTACTGACTAAAATCCACGGTGTCCTTCAATAGCCTTTTATGTTCCGGGGTCACGGTAATGAGATAAGTCCCGCGACCCCGGCAGGCTTTGGCCCTCTTGGGCGGGGCCCCGTCATCGTGCTGACGCTCTTTGAGGCGCGCGTGGAACACAACGCGCCGTCGACCCGGGCATGGTCCATGTCCGGGCGGCGAGTTGCCCTTTACTCGCCGCCCGCATGCCCGCGCCTACGGTGGCCGGAGATCGTCTTGCGACGTCCGACGCCGTGGGCGTCTACCATTGCGGGTGGGGCGGAGGGAGGACGCTGTCCTCTCTCTCTCACGGCCCGCCTCCTCCTTAACGAGCATTACTGCTTCGCAGAAGGAGGCGACCGCTTCCCACTCCGTCTCGCCCCGCAGCATGGCCTCGACCAATGCCGGGCGCGAGAGGTCTCCGCCTATCGCTGCCGTGAGGACACGGCGGTGCTCTGCCCAAGCGGGGCAGTCTTGCACCGTATGCTCTACTGTGTCCTCCGGGCGATCTTCGCAATGGTGACACCCCGGCGTTTCTTCCTTCCCCATCCGACACAGGTACCTCCCGAAACATCCGTGTCCGGTGAGGACCTGCGTCATCCGATAGGTCAGGACGCCGTGACGCCTTTCCAGCCACTCCTCAAAGAGGGGTCTTACCGCCGCGATTGCGGCGTGCCCGAACCTCGGTTGCGACAGTCGTTCCCTCCATACTGCCCTGAGATCGCGCCGGACCTCTTCCCGCCGCGCCTCGACTTGTCGGGGCAGCGGGAATTCTCCCCGGCGCCGCGCCTCCACGCGCCACTCATAGACGCGCTGGAGGGCGGTCGCCTCCAGATCCCAGGGCAATAATCCGGCAAGGAGGTTGGCCGATTCGCCGGCGATCGTGCGGTATCCTCGGATCATCCGGATAGCCATGACCCTCTGGCATGCGACCAGCCTCGCTGGTCGCGTCCGCATGCTCAGGGCCCACACGGGGGCCCCGTAGAGGGCCATGGACCGCACGATACCGGCGTACAGCCTCCGGCAGGAGGCGTTTGGCCCGCTGAGGTTGGGCAGAAGTCGCCTGAGGGCGCCTGCCGCCCGGTTCAGCCTTGGGGCCAAACGCAGGAAGTGCTCCTCGAAGTTCCACCGGCCGTCGAGGACGAGTCCCAGGTACTTCATCGTCCTCCCGACGCCGATGCGAACCCCTCCCACCGTTATGTGGGACTCTGACCGTGGCGCGTTCAGACGGCCATGAAAACACATGGCCTCTGTTTTGTGGAGCGCCACGTCGAGTCCCAACTGCCGGATCCTTCCAACGACTGTCGCGACCGCTTGCGTCGCCAGGTCGGCCGCCGCCTGGTGCGACTCTCCCTCCGCCAGGACGAGCGTGTCGTCGGCGTAACATATTACGCTGACGCCGTCAGGGAGGTCGCCGCGCAGCACCCAATCGTATCCGATGTTCCACAGGGGCGGCCCCAAGACCGAACCCTGTGGAACACCGCACGACATCTCTCGCCGGTTCCACTCTCCCCGGTGACCGGGGTAGATGACGGCTCTGTCCGTCAGATAAGCCTCGACTATGCGACGGAGGTAGGTCGGCACCCGGTGATACCGGAGTGCCTCCCTGATGCAACTCCAGGGCAGGGTGTTAAAGGCATTGGTGATGTCCAAAGACACCGCCAAGACGACCCTGCCCCGGGCCACCGCATCCCCCGTCGTGAGGGCTCTCACGCGCATGATTGCGTCCACCGTCGAGCGCCCCCTGCGGAAACCAAACTGGCTCTCCGCAAGGTTCGGGCCCATCCGATTCAGGTGCCCGACGAGGCGGTCTGCAATGACTCTCTCAAAGAGCTTGCCCACCTCATCGAGCAGCACGATGGGCCGGAATGCGGACGGAGAGTCCGCAGGGCGCCCGGGCTTCTGGATCAGGACCAGCTTCCCCGTCTTCCAACGAAGCGGAAACTGGCCCCTTTCCAGGCATGCGCTAAAGAGCCCCCCCAGTCGAGGCCCGAGAGTCCTCGAGGCCAGGACCCAAGCTTTTCCTGGCAGGCCGTCGGGTCCTGGGGTGGGGCGGTATTTTTGGCCTTGAGCCGTTGTACCGCCACTCTCATGTCTACCTCGGTCACCTCTGGAGCGTCGTAGACGTCGTCGTCGCTGTGGTCCGCGTTTGCGCCAGCTTCACCGTCAGGTTCCGTCGGAGGCGGAGCCATAGGCGGGGGAGTATGCTCCCCTCGCGATGGGAACAGGGCGCTCACCACGTCCTCCACGAACTGAGGCTGGAGACTCTGCGTCAACGGGGGGGAGCCCAGGGGCGGAGCTTCTCTCTCGCCCACTTGTAGGGCCGGCCCCATGGGTCCCCGTTCAGAGTCTCCAACATCTCCTTGCGGTCCAATTCCTTGGCCCGCCAGATCTCGTCGCGGAGGACGGTCTTCGCTGCCCTGTAGCCCTCGTACAGCTCCGCCTCTACAGTTGCCGCATCCGGTGGTCGGGTGCGGCGCCTGCGGAACCTGGTGTACCGGCGTCGCGCGGCAACGCACGCCTCGCGCAGCGCTGCTAGCTCGCGCGACCACCAGTACAGCTGACGCCGGGCGCGTCCTTGCCGGACCCGGGGCATGGCCACGTCGCAGATCTCTGACATGGCCTCCCGGAACCACTCCGCCTCGTCGTTGATGTCGGCAGGCCTTCATAATAAAACATAATTCAGCTTGGCAAAAAACACTAAAACAGTAGAAAACCGGAAGTCGCCACTGTCTTCTCGCTACCAGCACTTTGAATGATTTTATTTTATTTATTTTCACTTATTACGTTAGTTTTATGGCACAATAATAAATCTTACAAACCTGCGTCTTTGTTTACATCAAATATCAAATATTTTAAAACGTTGTCAGCAAATAAAAATATTAGTTCCGTTTCAAGACGTTCTGGCCAGGCTGTACAGAAAAACAATGTTTTATAACATTTCATAAATACAGCTTGGCAAAAAACAGTAGAAAACCGGAAGTCGCCACTGTCTTCTCGCTACCAGCATTTTGAATGATTTTATTTTATTTATTTTCACTTATTACGTTAGTTTTATGGCACAATATTAAATCTTAAAAACCTGCGTCTTTGTTTACATCAAATATCAAATATTTTAAAACGTTGTCAGCAAATAAAAATATTAGTTCCGTTTCAAGACGTTCTGGCCAAGCTGTAACTCGTAGTATTCTTTAATCAATCGCTATTTTACATAAATAATGAGTATCGTGCACTGAAGTAGTTGTACTAATCATAGAACTATAGTTTAAATTATTTAAATCGACTAAACCAACGACGATTTATAACTAAACAGTTCGTAAAACAGCTCTATTTTTCAATCAAAGAACACTATTGTCTTTGCCCAATACAAATTGTCAAAGTCGATGTCAAATTTTACAAACGGAAACTGAAAGCAAAGAAGTAATACTGAAAGTCTGAAAACAAATGGATGGACTCGAACGAAATTCCAGTTTTCGTTGTTTAATTTCTTTCTTGCAACGAATGTGACGGCAAGTGATAATAAGTAACAATAACAAGATAATTAACAAACAAAAATGGGTGAAGAAGCAAAAAATTCTAAAGTTGATAAACAAAAGATTATTCGATGCATGGAATGGTTGCAAAAACAAAATGATGAAGATACAGAGAAGTTATCATTGGAAAATAAAAATGACATACAGTTTATAATACAAACTCATGCAGCTAGGAAGAACTTTTTACTGGCAGTGGCTGAAGACGATGCAACTGTGCCCAATGGCGTTAATGAATCTACTCTAGAACCTAAACTTGTGGTAAGTTAATGAAACGTATTATTTACAAAAACACCAAAGAGTATTCATTCCATCGTGCTTCTATTGCCCTATCGCATTATCTAACATGGATCATCTCTGACGAGTGTTTAATGCATAATATAAACTATTTTGGTGTTGAAATATCACTAAAGAGAATCAATCAACGTCAGCTTGTCGCAGCCCTCTGCTGGACACAGGTCTCTACCAAGCTACGCCTACGCCATCCTGTCATTTTCTGTAGTGAAAATACAAGACAAAATTAATAATAAATGTTGTAATAATAGATTTTCAATTCACATGCATTCTGACAATCAAATCTCAGTTTAAGTGTGTGAGATAGAGCTTCCCAACCCGTTAACTATGTATAGAAAAATCCCACATGGAAATTCTTCTAAAAATCCCACATGGAAATTCTTTCTCCTAAAAATTCCACATGGAAATTCTTCTAAAAATCCCACATCAGTTTCTTTTTCATGTGATGATGTGGCTGGGTCTGGTGTTCGAGTAGAGTTAACTAAGCCCACTCTGGGAACCTCATAAGCCTCTGAAATGTCATTGGACTTGAGTTGCCTTGTCTTAACTTAAAAAGTCCATAACTAAAACAGCTTGATTATATACAACATTATTACAAATTACTTACCTAAAGAAAGAAAAGGTTTTTATTAGTCACACACAGGACAGAACAACAATATTAAAACTAAAAAAGACAAAAATAATAATGAAAGAAAAACAAAAGAAAATAATGAAACTAGAATAATATATCAAATCTGGTCCTGCACAAGACCAAAAAGACATTTTAAGAAAAGTCACACCGCTAAAAACAAATAAACTATCTCATAAACCACTGTGTCGATTGGTGAAATTCATATCAAATCCATTCAGTAGTTTTTGAGTTTATCATGAACAGACATAAATATTGCGCTGCACTTTCCTTTATTTTAAATATGTAATGATAATGATGTACTCTGTTAAATTTCTACAGTCCCGGCACAAGCTGCGTGTCGCTGACCTGCAAATGGAATGTGAATGGCAGTCCTGTCGACGCACCTTTGTTGATTACGAGCTGTACCAGAAACATGTCCGCAACCACTTCTCGAATGTGCATGTCATTGAAAATGAAAATCGAGGTGTGTGATTAACAGTATTAAGTATTTATTTCTTTACTGTTTTTTTTTTGCATGGCTTTACCTTCATAAATTGTAGTAGCTGTGTGTATGTGAAAAAAGGTTAAATGTTTGGAAATGCACCTGTAGCTGTGTGTATGTGAATTTAAAGCCTCCTGCAGACACACGCGATTAATCGCGCGGGGCGACATCGACATGTCGCGGTCCATTCTTCGGGTCCATTCGCAGTATTTTTAGACTGGAAATTAGCTTGGCTCGTTGTCGCAGCGCGATTAATCGCGTGTGTCTGCAGGAGGCTTAAAATTTAAATGTCTGTAAATGCACCCACAATATAGGAGAAATTCATAATATATTTTTAAAATCTTTGCCCTAGTTTATAGAAGAAAATATAATTTTCTTCTTTAGTTAAAAAAATATAGTTTACTTTGGTTTTGCTATTATAGATAAGTGCTATGCGTATGCGTAAACATTATCAACACTGATGTAATCATGGAATGGCATTATAATAAACTAATAAATATCTGACGCAGGCAGTCGCGAAAGAAAACACGCGCTGTCTTCACAAGGTTTCAAACTAACCTGGTGGATTTGCCCAAAACCATTTTTTTAAGAACTGCTGGACTGTCAGTACTATACGATACTTAACAAAATACCCTTTAGCTTGGTAGTACGGTCTCGTGGAATAATTATGATAGTGTTAAGAAGGCTAATTCACGTAATTTTATGACGCGCCGATGAAGTAGTAGTGCAGTTGCAGTTAAGTTCAAGTTCGAGTGAAAAGCTGCTGTCAAAAGCAAGTTTGTAATTCCTTTTTTTTTCCAGTTGAATACGTCTGCCTCTGGGATGTATGCGGCCACAGAACATCAGACTTCAATGAGATGGTGCGTCATGTGAACTACCACGCTTACCATGGCAAGTTGATGGCCATCGGCTTCAACGGCCGAGCTACGCTGAAGCTGGACCAGTGCAAGAAAGACTCCAGTAAACGTAACCAGATACCGTTGCAAGTTCAAGATTATGCCTGCATGTGGTTTGGTTGTGAAGATATTAAATATAACTCAATACAGGTGAGTTTTTCAATTGGTTTTTGTTCAGTTCATTCATCCAGTAACTATAAGTTATTCCTCAAGAAGTTTTGAAGAGCTTGTGATTAAATAATCACAGCAGCACATGTTTTTAACTTAAGCCGCGCTTACCGAATTTTACCGAAAAGAAAAACCACCTATCACAGCGATTTTCGTCAGAAGGTACTTCACAAGTCTGACAACCAAGGAGTCCGGACTCCCGCTTGTTCGGCGATCGCTGTAATCCGGCCGGGCAATAAGGTGACAGCTACCCTATTCATTGCTCAGAAGTTTGCTATGGGCTGGGGGGGTATTACAACGTCTTAAAACTAGGCTTGTTCAGTGAGTGAACGAGATGGCGCTAGACGATTTGTATAGCTCTGTCACTTTCACTCGCCGGAACAAGCCTGGTTTTAAGACGTTGTAATATCCCCCCCAGGTCACCTGTAGGCGACATAAAGAAAAACAAAGACAAAATCTTGAAGTTTGTTGGTCTAACAGACCGTGGTCCCGGTTTACGAAAAACATTTTATTAAAGAAAAATTAAAAAATATATTAAAGTAGCTAAGCTAACTAACTAACATTGTGTTTAATTACCATTAAATATGACGTACTATAATCCGGACGCCTCGATAATCCACTCGGGGTCTTGTTTTGCCTCTCCGGATTAACGAGGTCCTACTGTAGTTTTAAGGATTTTAGTAAGGACTGTCAGACTTGTACTGACTAAAATTTTCGGTGACCTTCAATAGGCCTTTACGTTCCGGAGCCACGGTTACATGATAATCTCGGGACCTGAACAGAAACCTAGGCCTTCTCTCCCTATACATCATTAACAACTATTTCTTCTTCCAGCTTTTTTTAGACCACATCCAAGTCCACACAAACTACTCAGATAACTTCCTGTGTTCCTGGGCTGGCTGCGGCGCCGTGTTCCCTCGGAGGGAGATGTTGAGGGTCCACGTCAGGACACATACGGGGGAGCGACTGATCGCTTGCTATCATTGTGGACAACACTTTGCCAATAATAGGAAACTGTGCGATCATTTGAGAAGGCAGGTATGTTTTAGTGATCGTGTTTTGTTTTCTATGTAGAAAGGCTTTGGAATGGTGTACTTGTATAAAAAAGTAGTCTTGTGGGCTTCACCTTTGATCTTTTTTGTATTTCTTTTTCGTTGTTTATATCATCAAATGAATCTGCTCTTGGTGGTGCGGAGAGGACTGTTAGACTGACTGAAAGTTACTCTGTTTCTTCCATTGCCCTTTAAGTTCCAGGGTCACGGTTACTTGTTAAGACAGTCCCGCGAAATCCCCGAAGGCTTAGGTGTACCTAATAGAACACCCACATTTCAACAGCTATCTATGTTTTAAGTCCCATGTAATGAGGCGAGCCTATTATTGCCTTAAACAAATCCAGGCTCTGTGGCTGCTATTGAGAAATTCCTGATTGAAAAACCCAATAACACTACCTGACCTGGGTACCCAACCGCACAGCCGCGCTTGCCACTATATTTTAAATTAATATTTATTCATTGTTTTCTTAAATTATTTTTAATTCTCTTTTTTATATATTTAAAATCATTTTATTTATGCAATCGTTTAATCATTAAGTTTTTTTTTATTTTACACTTGAATCTCACATTAAGGAAATTATTTTTATTAAGTATTATTGTAATTAATGAACTCTCTTTTTTTTCAACACAATGTATTTTGTTATGAAATAAATGACTTATGACTTATCATGGCAGTTTATCCATAATCTCTCATAAAGTCCTAAATCTACTTACAAAGTCCTTAATCTTCTTAAAAAAAAGCTATTCTTACTTCCAGAATGTCTACGCCAACTCTCCATTCGTCTGTGAGTTATGCGGCACCCGCTGCGCTACAGAGTACCTACTAGGTGAACACACTCGTCAGCACATATCTACGTACGCGTGCACTCTGTGCGACATGTCGGCCACGTCACCGGCCGCACTCGCCAACCACGTGCGATACAGACATCTGTCTAGGAAGGATACCAGGACACATGCGTGTCCGCACTGTGATTACAAGTGAGTTGATATTTTTAACTCTGTTTTTATTAGAAGAAGGGTGGCATTTGTCTTACGAACACAATCGCCAGGACATATGTCCAACCACGTGCGATACAGACATCTGTCTAGGAAGGATACCAGGACACATGCGTGTCCGCACTGTGATTACAAGTGAGTTGATATTTTTAACTCTGTTTTTATTAGAAGAAGGGTGGCATTTGTCTTACGAACACAATCGCCAGGACATATGTCCAACCACGTGCGATACAGACATCTGTCTAGGAAGGATACCAGGACACATGCGTGTCCGCACTGTGATTACAAGTGAGTTGATATTTTTAACTCTGTTTTTATTAGAAGAAGGGTGGCATTTGTCTTACGAACACAATCGCCAGGACATATGTCCAACCACGTGCGATACAGACATCTGTCTAGGAAGGATACCAGGACACATGCGTGTCCGCACTGTGATTACAAGTGAGTTGATATTTTTAACTCTGTTTTTATTAGAAGAAGGGTGGCATTTGTCTTACGAACACAATCGCCAGCACATATGTCCAACCACGTGCGATACAGACATCTGTCTAGGAAGGATACCAGGACACATGCGTGTCCGCACTGTGATTACAAGTGAGTTGATATTTTTAACTCTGTTTTTATTAGAAGAAGGGTGGCATTTGTCTTACGAACACAATCGCCAGCACATATGTCCAACCACGTGCGATACAGACATCTGTCTAGGAAGGATACCAGGACACATGCGTGTCCGCACTGTGATTACAAGTGAGTTGATATTTTTAACTCTGTTTTTATTAGAAGAAGGGTGGCATTTGTCTTACGAACACAATCGCCAGGACATATGTCCAACCACGTGCGATACAGACATCTGTCTAGGAAGGATACCAGGACACATGCGTGTCCGCACTGTGATTACAAGTGAGTTGATATTTTTAACTCTGTTTTTATTAGAAGAAGGGTGGCATTTGTCTTACGAACACAATCGCCAGCACATATGTCCAACCACGTGCGATACAGACATCTGTCTAGGAAGGATACCAGGACACATGCGTGTCCGCACTGTGATTACAAGTGAGTTGATATTTTTAACTCTGTTTTTATTAGAAGAAGGGTGGCATTTGTCTTACGAACACAATCGCCAGGACATATGTCCAACCACGTGCGATACAGACATCTGTCTAGGAAGGATACCAGGACACATGCGTGTCCGCACTGTGATTACAAGTGAGTTGATATTTTTAACTCTGTTTTTATTAGAAGAAGGGTGGCATTTGTCTTACGAACACAATCGCCAGGACATATGTCCAACCACGTGCGATACAGACATCTGTCTAGGAAGGATACCAGGACACATGCGTGTCCGCACTGTGATTACAAGTGAGTTGATATTTTTAACTCTGTTTTTATTAGAAGAAGGGTGGCATTTGTCTTACGAACACAATCGCCAGCACATATGTCCAACCACGTGCGATACAGACATCTGTCTAGGAAGGATACCAGGACACATGCGTGTCCGCACTGTGATTACAAGTGAGTTGATATTTTTAACTCTGTTTTTATTAGAAGAAGGGTGGCATTTGTCTTACGAACACAATCGCCAGCACATATGTCCAACCACGTGCGATACAGACATCTGTCTAGGAAGGATACCAGGACACATGCGTGTCCGCACTGTGATTACAAGTGAGTTGATATTTTTAACTCTGTTTTTATTAGAAGAAGGGTGGCATTTGTCTTACGAACACAATCGCCAGCACATATGTCCAACCACGTGCGATACAGACATCTGTCTAGGAAGGATACCAGGACACATGCGTGTCCGCACTGTGATTACAAGTGAGTTGATATTTTTAACTCTGTTTTTATTAGAAGAAGGGTGGCATTTGTCTTACGAACACAATCGCCAGGACATATGTCCAACCACGTGCGATACAGACATCTGTCTAGGAAGGATACCAGGACACATGCGTGTCCGCACTGTGATTACAAGTGAGTTGATATTTTTAACTCTGTTTTTATTAGAAGAAGGGTGGCATTTGTCTTACGAACACAATCGCCAGGACATATGTCCAACCACGTGCGATACAGACATCTGTCTAGGAAGGATACCAGGACACATGCGTGTCCGCACTGTGATTACAAGTGAGTTGATATTTTTAACTCTGTTTTTATTAGAAGAAGGGTGGCATTTGTCTTACGAACACAATCGCCAGCACATATGTCCAACCACGTGCGATACAGACATCTGTCTAGGAAGGATACCAGGACACATGCGTGTCCGCACTGTGATTACAAGTGAGTTGATATTTTTAACTCTGTTTTTATTAGAAGAAGGGTGGCATTTGTCTTACGAACACAATCGCCAGGACATATGTCCAACCACGTGCGATACAGACATCTGTCTAGGAAGGATACCAGGACACATGCGTGTCCGCACTGTGATTACAAGTGAGTTGATATTTTTAACTCTGTTTTTATTAGAAGAAGGGTGGCATTTGTCTTACGAACACAATCGCCAGCACATATGTCCAACCACGTGCGATACAGACATCTGTCTAGGAAGGATACCAGGACACATGCGTGTCCGCACTGTGATTACAAGTGAGTTGATATTTTTAACTCTGTTTTTATTAGAAGAAGGGTGGCATTTGTCTTACGAACACAATCGCCAGGACATATGTCCAACCACGTGCGATACAGACATCTGTCTAGGAAGGATACCAGGACACATGCGTGTCCGCACTGTGATTACAAGTGAGTTGATATTTTTAACTCTGTTTTTATTAGAAGAAGGGTGGCATTTGTCTTACGAACACAATCGCCAGGACATATGTCCAACCACGTGCGATACAGACATCTGTCTAGGAAGGATACCAGGACACATGCGTGTCCGCACTGTGATTACAAGTGAGTTGATATTTTTAACTTTATTTCGATTAGTGTAAGGTTGAGATTAGACACTCGTAAGCCCATCTCCTACCGAGGAGGATATGTGCTCTCACGGTGAATACAAGTGAGTTGATATTTTTAACTTTAATTCGATTAGTGTAAGGTTGAGATTAGACATTCGTAAGCCCATCTCCTACCGAGGAGGATATGTGCTCTCACGGTGAATACAAGTGAGTTGATATTTTTAACTTTATTTCGATTAGTGTAAGGTTGAGATTAGACATTCGTTAGCACATCTCCTCTTTCGAGTAAGGATACCAGGACGCATGCGTGTCTGCTCTTTGAATACAAGTGAGTTGTTAATTTGAACTTAATTTCGATTAGTGTAACGTTGAGATTAGACACTCTTCAACCCATCTCTCCTACTGAGTAAGCATATGTGCCCACACTGTGAATACAAGTGAGTTGATATTTTTAACTACGTTATTTCTATTAGAACAAGGTTGATTTTTGTCTAGCGAAAACACGCATCACTGGTCAGATATTAATTACTCGCTGTCTGCAAGTCTGCGCCCTCTAATATCGCCACAACACAACAACCTTACTAATGACACATCATCATCAGCCGGAAGACGTCCACTGCTGAACATAGGACTCCCCCTTAGACCGCCACGCCGAACGACAATTCGCCACTTGCATCCATCGGTTGCCCGCGACCCTCACGATGTCGTCGGTCCACCTAGTGGGAGGCCTGCCTACGCTGCGTCTTCCAGTCCGTGGTCGCCATGAGAGAACTTTTCTTCCCCATCTGTTGTCAGTTCTACGATCGATGTGGCCTGCCCATTGCCACGATGCGACCCAATTCGAGCGATTCTTACTACAAGTGAAAATCATCCTTACCACTACGACATAATAATATGACATAAAACGTGCGGTTTTCTACGGGTAGATGAAGAATAGAACACGCTCGCCACGACGACGTTAGTCTGTCGAATTGCATCATCAAAGACGATTTTCATTTTTAGTTCGTAAAAATTGCAAATTGCACGAATCGCATCATAAGCAAGCTCCCTTACTCGATAATAATGACCCATAAATTACCCATAACTATCATAAATTTTTAATTAAACATTTTTCCATCTTCCACAGAGCCATAACAAAATCAGATCTCCGCCAACACATGCTCACACATAAAAAGAAAAAGAAGAAAGGCAAATCTATTAAAAAAGAGATATTATATCGGTCTGACGATGAAAATTCAGAATCTGACTGTTATGAAGTTAAAAAGGACAAGTCTGTGAAGAAATACGCTTGTCATTTGTGTCCTGAGAAGAAGATGAAGATATTCTCCAGAGGGAATAGATTGACAACTCATCTGGTGAAGGAGCATGGCGCTCAATGGTCTTTTGGACATAGCAGGTTTAGGTAAGAATTCCATTATGTCGCTATTTTCTTGAGCGTTGCCATAAAATGGCCATACTGGACTTTACTACATAATGGACTTTACTTCTTTATTGCGAATCATCTTATTCATCGCAATCCTAAGTATTTTTAAAGAAGTCACAATGACGGGGCTTCCTTAGAAGATCAAAGCCTGCCGGGATCGCGGGACTAACGAGCTGCCGTGACCCCGGAACCTAAAGGGCTATTGAAGGACACCGTGGATTTTAGTCAGGACTCATTTGATGATTTTACCACGCTAAAAAAGTATTTTTAACGAATTTATACACGTAGTAGTTAAGGTGAATTTATCCACGGGCACTTAAGAATTCCAAAAAAATTGAACTCTGTTTTCTTTCTTTGCAAGATTTGGTTAATGATTCTTAGCATAATTAGCCTAGAATGTACCCATTGCTGGAACACAGGCCTCTCTGTAAGGCCGCTGCCTCAAATCTTGCGGGCAGCGGGGAGGCGGCGGCCGCGGCGCGGGAGCGGCAGGATGTTATGCGTATAATCAAATGGACCGACCCTCGAAAACAACGGCGCGGCAGCGGGGCGGGAGCGGGCAGCGAGCGGTGTACTTTGACAAGCGGTGACCGCCCGCGCGCCTGCGCTGTAGTGTTTTGCCCACAATAAATCGAGCGTTAGGAATAAATTTGAGTCAAAAAGATGTTGCCGCCATTGTTCAGACATTTCGTTCGCGAATAAAAACAAATATCTCGACGACAAAATCACGATCACAACATTACGCGGCTATAGTGACGCGCGATCTGCCCGCTAGTTTCGAGAACGGGTCTGCGACGGCCGCTCCGCTCCCGCTCCGCCGCCGCCGCCGCCCCGCTGCCCGCAAGATTCGAGGCAGCGGCCTTAGAAGGAGTGTACTGTAATCCATGACGCGGGGTTTGTAGAAGAAGGAGGCATGATATGCCGCTAAGAGAGTCCTATCCTTAGTGGAAACGCGAAGTAAACACTTTTCCCTTTGGTACGACGTATTGACGTATAACAACCTACCTGTTTATTAATTACAGGTACCAAGTATCCGAAGACGGCATGTACAGACTCACAACAACTCGCTACGAATCTCTAGAAGTCTCCGAAAAAATTATGGACGGCTACAGCAGCCCTAAAGTACCTCTAACAAGTCTAGAGTTTAAACTGAAACAAGTTGCAGACCACACTGCGTACACGCCTAGATGTTTCCAGATCTCTTTGAAGAACGATGATGATGATGAGATGGAAGTTGATAGGAAACCGGTGATCGAGGATAATGGAGTAGAAATTACGATGTGTGATGTCGATGAAGAAGGGAATATTATAAGCTCTGAGGTCATTGATAATAAGGCAGATTTGATACCGAAGTTAGAAATGTAGGTTATTTTTTTAATTTCCATTGTTTGAGGATCTTTGGGATAAATTGGGTGTCCACATGGTGTAATGTACGGGCCACCTAGAAAGTTGGGGAAAAATTGTGAGCTGATTCTGTTTGCGTCTGAATGGTTAAAACCACCCAAATTTTTTATTTGAAATTTTGAGCACGCTCCTCTCGCTCAAATGTACTTCAATCTTCCCTCGCTTTCCTTCCTCATCAGTTGCTTGGGTGATTTATTCTTTATTTTGATTGTTTAAAAAAATCTTATTCTAGTCCATAGTGGACTTGCTTTTGGCAATCACGACTGTTCTAGTGAGATACACGCAAGTACCATGGAATATCATCATCATCTCAGCCAAAGGACGTCCACTGCTGAACATAGGCCTCCCCTTTAGATCTCCACATATACCGGTTGGAAGCGACCTGCATCCAGCGTCTTCCGGCGACCTTTACAAGGTCGTCTGTCCACCTCGTTGGTGGACGTCCTACGCTGCGCTTGCTAGTCCGCGGTCTCCACTCTAGCACTTTTCGACCCCATCGGCCATCTGCTCTGCGAGCAATATGGCCTGCCCATTGCCACTTCAGCTTGCTAATCCGGTGGGCTATATCGGTGACTTTAGTTCGTCTACGGATCTCCTCATTTCGGATTCGATCACGTAGAGAAACACCGAGCATAGCCCTCTCCATAGCTCGTTGAGCGACTTTGAGCTTTGAGATGAGGCCGATAGTGAAAGACCACGTTTCGGTGCCGTATGTCATCACTGGTAACACACATTGGTCTAAGACTTTCGTCTTGAGGCACTGAGGTATGTCGGACGAAAAGACATTGCGTAGCTTCCCGAACGCGGGCAGCGTTCGGGAAGCCGAGTTGGATTCGGCAGTTGACCTCTTTCTCGAAGTTGGACCTACCTAATTGAACTACTTGTCCTAAGTAGATATATGAGTCAACAACTTCGAGTACCGAGTTTCCAACAGAGACTGAGGTGGGCACAACATTGGCATTTGACATAATTTTCGTCTTGTCCATGTTCATTTTCAAGCCCACCCGTTGTGAAACTCGGTCGAGGCCATCGAGCATCATGCTGAGTTCCTCCATCGACTTTGCCATGACTACGATGTCGTCGGCAAACCGAAGGTGAGTGATGTATTCGCCGTTGATGTTGATGCCAAGTCCTTGCCATTCCAGGAGCTTGAAGGCGTCTTCCATTGCGGCAGTAAACAGTTTCGGGGAGATAACGTCCCCCTTTCTTACGCCTCTTCTCAATGGAATCGCCTTCGTGCTCTGATTGATCATTGAATATGGTGACTTAAAATTGAAGATCCTCAAATCAGCTTGGTTATTTATTAGAAAATGGTCATGTTATATTTACAATGTTTGAATATGACAGAGTCAGTAGAAATTATCAAGGCTACAGCTATAGTTAATTATTCTAGAAAACATTTTAAATATCCAGATATAGTTTTGTTCGAATTATAAGATTTACAGTATTGACTGTATATTTCTAACTATGACGTTTATAACATAATATATGAGTATTCTTTTAACTGCAAGGACAATGGTTAATAATCAAGTGCTGTGCATAATATTATAAACATCACAAAGTCTTATAATCTGATAACGTATTTATTAATAGAATATAACAGAACAGTTGCAGGTTTTTAAAGTTTAATCTCATTGTAGTGATAAGTCCGAAGTTTTTTATAAAAAGCAATATTAAGCACATTTTTTTAAATACAATTACTGGCAAAGTATCGCAAGATATCTGTATAATATTCTTCTTTATATTTTGTGATGAAAAACCGTTTTTAAGTTGTATTTAAATGATTTTAAGAGAAGTACCTAATGAAGAAATTATTATGATATTTGTCTTGTATGATTGTAAGTTATATCTTGTAAATGATTTTAAGAGAATGTGATAATTTTAATAAAACTAATGTATATCGATAAACATGTGTTTTATTTAATATAACAAAAGCATATAAAATATATTGATAACAGCCTTTAAGCTGCTTTTTCACTTGTCACAAAAAAGACTTACGACATCTTGTTTTCGAGATATTTACGAAAAACTGGAATAGAAAAAATGATGGCCTATTTGTTTGAGTGTGAGAAAAAATAAGTGTGAACACAGCTTTGTAAAACTATACAAAAGTAGTTACGAAGATTATTTTGCAGATAAATACTTATGTTACAAGTTTTTGGTCAAAATGTTATCTGAAATATCATCATCTATAAAGCTCTTATTTAAACCCGAACTCCTTGAAACTTGCAATTAGTCGATCAGCCTCTCTAAACCCAGACTCTACGGCTCCATGGCCATCGTGGTGTCTATGGTGCGACGTGGCCTCTCCCGCGAAGCAGACTACAGGGAATTTGTTAGGATGGTATAGAGGTTCTGATAACTCTATGGCTCCACCGTCTCCATTTTCTTCTAAGACCACTGTTCGGTATGCGTAGGCGCCTCTGGCTAGCGGGTTTGAGGCCCATTGGGATCTGAAAGGGATAAATAAAGTTCATGAATGGTTTTATACTTTTTTTGAAAAAAGAAAATTTCAGCTGCGTGTGGGATTTTGAACCCGCGTCATCTGGATAAGTACTCCAGACGCCTTACCATGTAGGCTACCGCAACTCACAATATTTCTTTCCTCAAAGATCATCTTAACTATGCGCGTCGCATGCGTTTAAAAAAAAACAATTATACTATACTTTTATCCAATTGCTCTTTCCCCGTGGTTTAATCCCCGCTACTCGGCCCTTCCCCGATAAATGGACTATCCAACACAATTTTTTTTTTCAATTCAAACCAGTAAGTTCCTGAGATTAGCGCGTTCAGCCAAACAAAATCTTTAGCTTTATATTATTAGTACAGATGTGCGCATAGCTACAGTTGCTTATGGTTAAAGTTTAATAACCACCCTGTTTATCTGAGTGGTCGCGAGCGTTATTGCTGAACTAATGGTGCTAGGTTTTATACCCAGATCGATTAGGGATCGATTTTCGATAAAAAAATCTCAGTAACGGCCACAGTCTGGATTCGTGTCTATTGATGGCAAAAGGAATAAATTCACGTGATATAAACATAACTGCCTGCTTTTTTATAGTCTTCGTCTAAAGTAGGCGTAAAACAATGACACTTACCTCAAAATATCCTTAATCGGTGTAACATCGAACTCCTTTTTGATCACAGTATCAATAAACTTCTGAACTCCCGCCCGCACTTCTTCGACGCTTAATTTCTCCATAGCTACTGCTCCCTTCCCTTGAATCCATGCTAGCAGTACATTAGGCTGGTGGTCTACCGTCCAAAGACCATAAATCTCCGTGATCCATTCGTCTTTTCCCGAAAACTTGGCCTTATCTTCCTCTCTCCATAGCACGGTGAATTTTGCCGGGAACTTAGGCCACCAGGGTCTCTCGAATTCGATGTAAATTTTGTCCAGGACACACATGTCCAGGTTCCTTATTGAGGCCACTTTGTCGGCGGGCAATTGAGGGTAGAAGAGTTGTTCGTGTCTGTGGAAAATAGAAATGGAATTAATAATCGCATTTTTCTAAATTCTTTGTATGAGTAATAAAATTCAGTGATAATGTTGACGACAAACACTAATAAATAAAAATAATGGGGTGGGGGCAGGAGATTGAAAAACTCTTCACGACTGAGAATAAGTCGTGAAGAGTTATACCTAACTACTAATAAAAAAACATTAAAATCGGTTGAACCGTTTTGGAGGAGTGACAAACACCTTTACTTGAGACTTTATAGTAATTCAAGTGACTGAACTGATAGTTGCCACCCAGGTACTTCCCTGCTTATTAAAAACTCTGGTAAGGCACATACTGGTACCTATTAGGTAGGTACTAAGGGTACTTCAACCTAAGCCTCTGTACAGGATATGTCCCACCTTATTTCGTCCCCATCCTGCCCAACCACCTGCACTTTCCAAGATTTGAACGAGGCCAATGACAGAGCTGTGCTGGTAGCTACGTATACCGGTCGGACACAATTTGAGAACATCGACATGCAAAGAAGAAGAAGACTTAAGTGCTACTGAATATCAATGACGGGGCACCCTTATGGGGCCAAAGCCGGCCGGGGTCGCGGGACTAACGAGTTACCGTGACCCCGGAACGTAAAGGGCTATTAAAGGACACAGTGGATTTTGGTCAGTACAAGTCTGACAGGATGGACAGCGGGAGAGATCCCGCTCTGTCCTGGGTAGGAGGACCCATTGGTTGATTTTACCACGATAAAAAAAGTACCTACTACTGAATCTGAAGTGTACAAGTTGCAAGTATGTATTTCAGATAAGTACCTACCTACTCGTAACTACCTAACACTGTCAGTTTTCCTATTTATAAATGGAGTGCAACCAACGGAAATAATGTCTAGTCCGTAAGCATTAAATTGTTATGACACTTCACATTACCGTGGGTATTGTGTTTACATGAAGTGTTTAGAGGATTAGCACTTAAAGCGTTATGAATCATACGCGTGGTTTTTGTTTACTCCTTATTTTACACGTCATTTATTTGATGGCGTTAAATTGGTTCTTAAAAAGAACTTTCCTTGTGGCTCTTTTTTCGGCACCTAGCAGGCCATGATTTTGCTTCCTTTTATTCATTGGACTTAACTGAACTGCCGTAATGTGAACTAATGTGGAGCTACGTGCAAAAGCACTATCTCTCCCCGAAGGGATATCCCTTCGGGAAAAATTATTTCTTACCAGGCTTCATTTTAAGAAAGATAATTAACCTGGAAGTGACGCGCTGGACAAGAGCACATGGAAGGACTTGGGGGGGGGGCTTTGCCCAGCAGTGGGACAGTATAGGCTGAGAAAAAGAAATAACCTGGCACAAAGGCAATGCAACCAATAGAAAATATGGAAATAATTCAAAAACTTCGTGTAGTAATTAAGTCTCTACACTACATATTATATTCCCTATGACTATAGAAACTTGACACGAAAATCTAAGGATTGGAATTCCTTATTGGAGTCTTTGTTTCCTGATACCTACAACCTTGGTGCCTTAAACTCAAGAGTGAATAGGTTACTTCTAGGCAAGCATACCTCACCGTGGACCACATCGTCCTTACCAAGCACTTATCAGGCAAGATAATGATCAAACGCGCGCTTATCGCTAAATAGAAAAAAATCTCTTACCTCTCCTTCAAAACTCCAATAGAGACCGTGACGATGACACTCTTGGCAGCATACAGGCTTCCATCCTTACACTTCACTTGTACCATCGGGTTGGAAGGGTCTACATCCAGCTGGGTAACGCCCCATCTGATGTTCTCCACTTCTTTGTTGAGTAGGATCTGTAGGGGTATCTCCTTGGACGGGTCAGGGTATTTGTTCTGAAAAATAGGGGGTAAAAATCAACAAGGGTAACTATTCTGTAAAATTGGGGATTGACCACACTTGTCGACCTGGGATTGACTTAACTCGATCACCATATAATCACCACCACACTCGTCGCTTATTTATTTGTCATCTCTGTTATACCGATATTATAATTACGCTTCTCTACGTTTCGACGAGCTTGGATTTACGAAAAGCCGGAAGAAAGCTTTGATCGGATCGAATTTTGCAATTAGGTAGGTTATAAAGCATGGTCTTACGCAATCTCACTTGGTTTAATCAACTTGATAGGGCAAAAGTGGTTGGGGGCTACAGTAACCTCCCAATGCGTGACTAACTTACCATCAAAACATCAAGAATGGTCTTGTACCCCCTTCCGTTCCAGTTCAAGAAAGCATCGCCCTCACTTTCCCAGAACTCGGCCAAGGTTCTAAGAGACTTGCCTCTCTTCGGGTCCTCGGGACTGCCCAGGTGGCTGTTCCTTTCGAACCACTCGACAAAAGATTTGGATAGCTCTTGGTCCTTCTTTAAAGTGGGGTTAGTGTTGACTCTGAAAATGGAGTTAGGATAAATTGTAGATGGCGTATGAAAATAAATGTCTTAAGACTTGAGCTTTAATAAAATCTTCAATCGTGGAATCCGTGTTGGATAAAAGTTATAATCATGGGAAATCGTTAAATTTGAAGTCGTCAACATGCAAAATCTTGGTTTATCAGCACTATGGAAGTCTGACAGTTTTGAATGGGCCCTGATAATGGCTTACTTTTACGTCTCTCGGACCTTACCTCTTCCTGTTGCTGGGGATAAGGGCAGGAAGATGATCAAGTAAAAGTATTTGTACAAATGTAGACTTTACTACAGAAATATTAAAGACCACTTACGTGCTCCTTACAAACTCCGCAATAGATTTCTTAATATATTTGTCTACACTTCCCAACTCTTCGTCCAAAGCCTTCAGGATGCCAGCAGCCTTGTCTTCGGGCACCAACTCACCGTTGGAACGCACGTACCAGTTGTTATCAGGAGGGGATCTGCCCAGAAGACCCAATGGGTTCACCATTTCGAAGATCACGTTGTCTTTTTCTCCGTGACACCTGTTGAAAATAAAAGGGATTGTGTGTGATATGGCTGCTGTCATCATCGAAGTCGCAATTCGAAACTTTTTATGAGCAATGTGAGAAAATGATAGTGTAAGAATCGAAAGAAATTTTGACTGAAAACCCAATATTTTTGCTACGAGAAGACTTTACAGTCCCTACCCCTTGCTATGATGGATATATAACGGTCCCTATATGGACAATTGGACACTATATTTTAAGAAGACGAGGCCAGGCCTGTCTCACTCCGCGGTGTAGGCATAAAACTGCAAGTAGTTGCGGGCCATTATGTCGTGGCCCATTCACTACGGCTGCCACGCGCCACCCGTTACGCACGCGCTCCGTCTCCTTAATATTTTTGTTACGTTACGTTTAGTTACGCACAAGTTTCTTGCTTTTGGGAAATTAATAACACAATAATAATATTATTATGAAGAAAAAAAATAGTACATACTTAATAATGATCAAAAAAATTATCTACCTGCTTGTGAAGTATGGGCTTAACTGATCTTGATTAGGTAGGTTACAAGTTTGGAAATGAGGTAGGGGGGGGGGGGGGGGGGTGAGCCTACCGACCAAGATAAAAATACGAACCAATATCAAACCTGACATCACTCTCACTCACCTTAAGCTGAGTACTAAGAATTAAGATCGGTAGAAAGTAGAAAGATGTTTGCGTTGTTGTTTAAGCACGTTCAAATTGACACTACGCATTCAAGGTCAGCGATCGTAATTCGCTGCGTGACTTTTTTATCTACCTACAAAGACACGCAACCGCAACGCGGGGCCTGTGACAGTATGCGATAGTAATTGGTCTTTTGAGTTTAACTGGTCTATTGAGTGCAAAATGATAAGGACTGGCTATTTTGCCACAGACGATAACAATCTTTTAAATATTATTCTTTTTTTTTTTGTAAGATGTAATGTTCAAAAATATAACAGTAATAGGTAGAAAAGATAATATTATTAAACATATTATTCCTCACGTAAGGTGCCGTATGGTGCCGTAGGTACTACCTACTTTTAACATTCTGTGCTAACAATCGATAATGTAGGTATGTAGTAATCGATGACGAAACCAAAATGATATACGTAGGTATTCCTAGAGGAAAATTATAGGTATTTATGGTAATAATGTAATTTAACAAATGCATAAAATACGCATAGGTACCTACCTACCTACCTATTTGTGCCTAAACTCGCAAGTCGCAACCCTATTGAGCTTGACCCATAGTAACCTTTTAATGTCGTTGGCGTCAGATAAACAAAAATAAACTCACGCGCGTAACCATTCAGTACATTTTTGCTTGCGCACGGGAAGTTTAGGCTATTATAAAAGTAGGTGGGCGGTACGACTGCCAGTTAAAATGTACTTTATTCTCTCGTACATAGATTTTACATTTGTTTGATTTGTTTTTGGGAGTGGTAATTCTGTAGTACTATTAAGTATTCTGTGACGAGGCTTAGGATCAATAGGCAGTTTTCTGTAATTTAAGTGATATTGACCATCCTGTCGCTAGTTTGGCAATATTTTGCTGACTCAACATTCCTTCACTACGACCGACGACAGTGTCGTCGCTGGCAGAAATCACCTTAAGTTTTTGACAAAGAATGGGAAGTGCATATTTTTTTAAGTAACGATCAGAGGATCATAACGGAATGACGATGGTTGGGTCCCCAAACAGTACCTAGAAGCATAATTCTTACCAGGCAGCGCCAATGTCAATAGGCTTTCCAGCAAACTCCGTGGTCAGGATTCGGCCTCCGATCCTGTTGCCGGCTTCAAGGCCCAAGACTTGAAGACCAGCATCATGAAGCTTCCGCATCGCCGCGATGCCGGCAGCGCCGCACCCGATTACAATTACGTCCATTATTCGCCTGAAACAAATGGGTATATGACATGAATATACTGGTCGAAAGAAAAATTAACGGGAACTGGCCTATTTTCCTAGTGTACTTAGTTAAGGACTAAGGGCCTTACTTATAAACATTGATTAGACGTTACTTATCTTAAATAGCTCTTAAGTCACTTGCCATCTCTATTCATTAAAATAGAAATGACAAGGACAGGTGATATTTAATCGGTAGCTAAGCAACACAAGTTTTTATAAGTAAGGGGGTAAGTCAACACAAACTAGGTATCCAAGGTGATGGGTAAGTGAATTCGACTGACTTGGTTCTTTTTTCATCCTAAATAGATATCCAAACCATGTTTTAAAAGAGTAACCATGGAGTTTCTTGCCGGTTCTTCTCCATGGAATCGACCTACCCGAACCGTGCACCTGTTGTCGACGTTTTATAAGTGCCCTCATGAGCCTATGTGAAATAAAAATATTTGATTTTGAATAGGTTCCATAGTCCTGAAGTAGCCATCAGAGTCTCTAATAGGTTAAAGACGGCTCTGGCTGCGCAGAAATTTTAAATTTTATTCAAGATAAAACGGGATAAGGACATGAGATTGAGAAGAATGATGATACGGAAGACTTTGTTGAATTTATTCTCAGTCAAAAAATGAATTCTTTTTTTGTGCAGGCGTGCGATTTTACACGCTGGCGTGACGAATAATACCAGATTGGCCAGAGAAAACCGCAAAGAGGAAAGAGTGGGAAGCAATAGGGGAGACCCATGTCCAGAAGTGGGATAATATGGGTTGATAAAGTATAAGTAGATAATTATTATCAATGGTTTGATACTCACGCCACTTTGACGAATTAAAAGAACTCTTTTGTCACAAATAACTATGCCACTACACAGCGGAATATAAACTAAAGATTCGTCTGTTTATTCATTCAATATCTCATGTTATTACTTATTACGTAATATTTGTAATCGTTCGATCACGACGTTATTCAATGTTATCAATTTTTGCTGCTGTTTTATGTAGATTTTAACTTGGGGACATGCTTATCTCTAAGTGTATTGAATTAATAATGTAAGTGGAAATAGGAGAAAGAGCTTTTCTTGTTTTCAGTGTTCCGTACGTCGGAATAAAAAACAGAACTCTTATAAGACCCTTATACCTTTAATGCGCACTGCAAAACAGTCGAATTCTCAATTTGTGTCTGTGTTTCCGAACGCATACGACCCTAATCTCTTCAGAGTTATGCTGTCGACTTTGTCTCTGTCACCTTTGACCTAGACTAGGGATAAAAGAAAAACAAATTCAAATAAAAAAAAACTTGAGAGGTGTCAAGGGACACCCGGATAGAACGAAGTTACTGTATAGGTACAGTCAACAAAAATAATTGTCGCGACACCACACTGTTCAATGCAAAAAGAAAGACGAAACGAAAATATCTGGCTTGCTTTCTATAAGAGAGAGAGAGACAGACAGAGAAACATGCGCACGCCGCACGGCTTAGAATAGTTTACTATAGCAAAAAGTGTCGTTACAACTTTTCGTCTTAAGTTTTTTCTGTCTAGCCCCCTTTCCCAACGCGCGATAAGGAACTTCGTTCCAAAAACACCAGTCAAATGCGAGTTGGATTCGCGCACCGAGGGTTCCGTACCAACGATATGTAAATAGTTCCTTCATCATTGATAAACTTCTTAGATACTCGTAATCTACAACCACAAGTGACATTCACCAATCCATAATACGTCATGAGTTTTTACATATAATTTTAAGTTATTTTCTTGGCAACAATCACTCTACCTACAAGAAACTTTATTCAATAAGTGTTTACTTAAACTTCTATTGTCTCTTTTTTGTGATTCTATATTCTTGAGAGTTTTTCTCTGTTTAACGAAGGTTAGGCCTTGGTGGCTTTCGAATATTTTTTTTTGTGAATAATAACCAAAACCTCGCCGTAAGACGACCACGGCGGAGGTGGTGTGACGATCTGATCATGTTCGCGGGGCAGACATGGCCAGAAATTGCCCAAAATAGAGAGGCTTGGAAGGAGAAAGGGGAGGCCTTTGCCCAGCAGTGGGACACAAACTAGGCTATTAAAAAAAATAGCTTCTTTAAGTTGGTGCAGTGGCTGAGCGATCGACTGCTGCGCAGTGTCGCGGCTTCGATTCCCGCTCGGAATAAATATTTGTATTACCTGTAAGTAGTTTTTGTTTTGTAAGTAGTTGTTCTGGATCTGTCTGTTTGACTTTGTATATGTGACAAAATTTTACAAAAAAAAAATGTTCGAAAGGGTTGCGGCCCTCGAACTTGCACATCCATTCCATCTAGAGACAGCCCTCGGCATGAGTTACTACCACTTGACATTTAACTCTACTACCGGGCGCGCTCATTTGTCAAATCATATGGGTAGCTGCTTTGACCAATCCTGTTCCATTTTCAAAAACACGCATCTGCTACGGTGCATCCACACCGCCGGTAACATTTGTAGCTCAACGTTTCCAAAAGTTACTCGGTAACATCAGCCAACAAAATGTTATTTAATGTTACTAAGTGTTGACATGTTACTGTAAGTCGAGTAACGTTGCTCAACATTCGGTAACATCCGCCAAAAAAATGTTATTTAATGTTCCTAAGTGTTGACGTGTTACTGTAAGTCGAGTAACGTTGCTCAACATACGGTAACAATGTTACCCCCATTATCTAACAATGTTACCGATTGTCGCGCAACGTTACTCGACATACAGTAACACGGCAACATTTGTTGTCGGATGTTACTGCGGTGTGGATGAGTAACAATCAACAAATAGTAACAAGGAGCCACAAAAGTTACTGAATGTTACCGTGTTGCCTTTTGTTGCACCACAAATGTTACCGGCGGTGTGGATGCACCGCTACTTCTCACGAAATTGCCCCCACAGACGTAGCAGGGAGACGTTACTCATAGGCAGAGCCCTAAGCACAAGATTTCCGTATTTAACCTACAGCGACGACGTGAAGTACTTATTTACGATCTTTATTGAATGGAAAATGAAAGTGCCTCTAGCATACGAAGGAGGAACAACTTTTTTCTACCATATTAACGTCCCCGTTTTTTTTACGTCACAAAAACGTGAAAGTAAAGGTCGTGTAAGGGTCTCAGTAAGGTACCTACTGTAGTTATATACCCACTATGTATTGTACACAATACCTATACGTTTATTTAAGGCTCTTATTACATAGAGCCTGATAGAGCCTCTGCTAACAGGATCAGCGGCATTCTTAGACCCATCCTTGTGACACGCGACCGACTAGTAGAGTCACCATGCATTGTGTGTTGAGATCGGACAGGATTATTTTGTGTAGATGGTAGGGTCAGTGCAAAAGTGGAGTTTTAGTCGTCCGTCACCGCTTAGTGACATAAAATATTGTTTAAACTACTTATTAAATAAAAATGACGTGTAAGTGAAGCAACGGCGGTTAAAAAAAAAACTTTTGCAGAATTATTATTCCAATAGGGATAACTATCTAGTATCATGGGGGCGTTTACAAACATTTCAATTCAAAAAGGTACATTAAGTTAAAGAGCCTTGTTTCGTGATTGATCTTTAGAACTACGAGTATAAGCAGGTAATTGTCACAACATGTTTTATTGACTTTAAAACAAGACAGTCGCCATGCTAGCCCATTCAAGGACCAATACAGTATTTGTTATTTATTGTTTTACTAGCTTTTCCCCATAGCTTCACCTCCACCAGTTTAATGAATCCCACTAAGTTTTATGAAAAACAAAGTAGTCTGTAACCTTCTCCAAGGTATTATTTATCTCTGTACCAAAATTCATTCAGCCGTTTACCGTGAAGACTTTCAGATTTATAATAGTAATAAGTAAGATGAGTTTGGGCTATATTTCGATATCGATCGTGTCACGTTTGTGAAGTCTTTTGCTAGCTAACTTTATTCTACTTTGTTTGGTTTAAAAATCCACCCTTTATCCCTACAAGCCTCCGAATGTTTTTGAAGACAACTGACACTGTCTCCTACTTAACCCAAACTCATGGCTTCCCTACATAAGATGCAAGTTTTTGCTTGAGTTGCGGACAACGTCCTGTGTACCTTATGTAACATGTTACAACTATAAAACAACACCAGTAGCTTTCCTGGAATATTGGATTATAATTATAACTAGTTACTAGAATTATAGTAGTCGCTCTATTAGGATAATGCGTAGACCGGTAGGCATAGACAAAGCGACGTTCTATCGGCGATAGTGATGGCAAAAAAGTAGAATACGTTATACCTAGTCTTGATGGAAGTCGTTGAATAAATACACAGATGCTAGAATATAGGTAAGTACAATATTTTAATATACCTACCTACTTGTGTTAAAATTTTGGCGGTTTGTAGAATTTATCTAGGACAAAACAGTTTTGTGTAATAGTTGACAACACATAGTTTATCCCCCCGGCTTTGCAAGTACAGACTGGAAAGCTACTTTAACTATTTTCGGGGAAAATCACATCAACACCCTTCAAGTACTATAGAAGAAATATACGAATGAATAGTGACAGTTGACACAGACATACTTGAACATATAAACAGAATATATTACATAGACGTTTTATTTGCTTCCACATCAGAAAAGATTTCAATTCATGCTTAGGAGGACTTAATTGGTAAAAAATATGAAATAGAACATTCAAAAAATTAAAACTCACTGAGCAACTTATGTCCAATCCAAAAACCTTGTGTCGTCTGTTGTTGGTTGTCGACTGGATAACCAAACAACCATTTGTCTGTCATGCGATACGATTATAATAAAAATAGATCTGACCTTGTAGCTATTGCCTTTTGTATTGAGAGCTGTCAAACCAACTTCAGATTAGAATTTTGTTCAAGATTAGGATCCTTAGAGTGAAGTTCGTGCGATCTCGGTAAGGTCAGTGTCATTCTTGAATTTGATTGGATTTGCCGGTATTTAATGCTACAGAGGATTTTCATCTTAATGAAGTTGAGCATAAGATGAAAAGTAATTTATCACGGGGAATCAATACTAATATTATAAAGCTGAAGAGTTATCTCAGGAACTACTGGATCGAATTGAAAAAATTTTTTTGTTTGTATAGTCCATTTATCGAGGAAGGTTATATAACATCACACTACGATCTATAAGAGCCGAGTAGCTGGAGTGAAACCGCGGGGAACAGCGAGTCAAATGTACAAAGAAATGATAATGGAAGACATTATGAGGAAACTGGCATATCTCTAGAATGTCACTAGCAAATAAAAAATCTTTTGAAGAAAAAGACTTGAGACATCGACCCGCACTGGGCCCAGCGTATTGAATTGACCCAAGTCTATCACATAGAGACGAGTCCTATGTCCCAGAAGTGGGAAAATTAAAGACTCTTCGTCGCTTTAACGCGGCTTAGAACTGGCTTACCTACTGCTTGGACACCTTCAGAAGGTCCTATCAGATTCTGTAATTAACTATTGACAGGACCTCACCAATTAATTAATCACCAAGCCCAAATATACACCGTGACTTTTTAGTCGTCTTACAAAAATGGTCCACGTAATGTCCCCGACCTAAAATACATCTAGGCGAATTTAGTTTTTTTTTAATCGTTAAAAATATTTTTTATTATTAATAAATAGGTACATTAGAAATATGAAATTATTTATGTATCAAGCTGTAGAGTATACCTACCCAGCGCAATAGTCAGGCAGATAATTCCATCTCCATTTTCTATGAGACAAGGGTGTTTTTAACTACTCCTTGAGTCATAATAATGAATTAAAATTTTATTTAAAAAAAATTCAAATCTCTTAAATACCTATTTTTTTATTATAAACGTGTTCTAGTCATTGGATACATGAAGTGGGCTGCCGTTGTAAGACGACTAAAAAGTCACGGTGTAGAATGAAACATTAAACGCTGAATATGCAATGAAGGTATTTTTCAATTGACCACCAGTGTCTTGATTTGTCACTGACAAAAGTTTTGCAAAAAGCGCACTACTAAGTAACAAAACAATCAATTGATATTTGAATCAGTTTCTAATGTTACAAAGGATAAACAATTGAAAGTCGGTGATTCATGTCTGCAGTTTTATGAATGAAATGAAATTCTACTTGTAGTTCTACAAATTACACTGAAGACGTGTTCAAATATGCAGACTGCGTAATTATTTCACTTACCAAGTGAATTATGCAAATCGACCTTTACCACAGTTTAGCCTTTACTCGAGTTCTTGTTACTTTAATACAGTCTTTTTATTTTGTTTGTGTTCGCAAGTCTAAATCTGTTGTAAAATTGAATTGAATATTGACAATGAAAAGCTGATCTTTTGAGCTGTCGAATCCTTATGACATTAGAAATTTTAGGTCTTAGCAAGGGTCTTAGTCTGTTTCTACGGAATCAAAGACAAGTTGCCAATGGCAGGATCATTAGCCAGAGATTACAGCTCTTTTGATAGTTTTCAAAAGATCTAAGTATGAGAGAGAACGAAATGAGTTGTAGGATAGTAATACAGTCGCGGACCGTAGTAATCCGGACGCGTTATTTCTACGGATTCACACACCTCCCTGTCGTAAACTGATTTCGGCGAGAGGTAAAAGTACTCACTTTGAGATCCTTCTGTATGATCTACTTTTTCAATAAAACACCCATGTAACTTCTTCATAAACTGTATTCTACATAATAAAACATATACGCTATCAAATAAATCACTCACAATACTTTTACATGTTTTTTCCTAATTCAATGCTATCCCAACAACCAAAACATTACCCAGATTTTTTCTCAGTTGACAATTCACTCTTTCAAATATAAATCAAAACTAGAACAGACCATAAATCTTTGTCATAGAGTTTATTTCCAGCCAGTCACAAGCAACATGAAATTCCCAAAAACTAATTCCCCAACACTCCCAGCCCAAATCTATGGGTGTCAATTACTATAGGTAGCTTCTGTGTCTCGATACAAAGTAAACCTCTCCAAAATGCATTAGATAACTTTATTGCTTGGCAACCCATCACTCAAGATCCAAGTCTCCCTTTAAACGCGCCATAAAATGCCACAATATTGCACTGTGGGAAAGAAGTGCAGACCGCAGCCAACAATGGCGTAACGGGATATTAAAATATTATGTTTACCTGCCCTCGAGTCTGACCACAGGCGTATACTGTTACTGACATGCAAGCTTTATCCTTGGCAACGGACTTTGCTCTGAGTCCTGATCAACCTTCATTTGGTTTCGCAAGCAGACACTAAGGTGGTACAACTGGTCGAAAGGGGATATCCATATACCGTGGGTACATATGGATTAAAGGAATGATGATTGTTAAACGTGCCAGGGAAGTTGGGTATGTCTGAATCATTACTAAGTTTTTTCACGTGATAAATTCATCAAATAAGTCCTCACTCCCAGAGCGGTACGGAATGGACCTGTCAGACTTGTACTGACTAAAATCCTCGGTGTCCTGCAATAGCCCTATACGTTCCGGGGTCACAGTTACCTGTTAACACAGACCACGACCCCGGCAGGCAAACTACATATAGGTACCTAAGCCGGAGAAATAAATTGTTCTGCGTGAACTAATTAGCAAAAGCGCATGGTTTTACTTTGAAAATCCCGCGCCATTTGGCCAACGTCTTCCCGACGTAAGCGCACACTCCAAGGCACACGTTGCAGGCGCTAGATGTTTTTTGTGATAACTTGATACATGCACACCTGTACGACAGGTGCGCACGTGCCATGGGTGGCCGAGGAAGGAACGCGCTTCTTTGTCAAGTTGTGGAATTGAAAAGCGGTTTCTTAAGAGTGTTAGAAAAGTTCGAGTATAGCAGAGCTTCCAGAGATTAGGCAGGCAGAAATGGTACCTATGTAAAGAGGTACAGTTTGCACCAGGGAAGTAATCTTCAAAATAACTTATCCAATATTAGGAATAGTTTATGTTAAAAGGAGAGTCATTACGCGGTCTAAACTATTACAAATAAGTTATAAATTTAATCAGGCACAGTTATTTTCTACAGGCGTCAAAAAACTTACACATAGATGGACGCTTTTTCAGTAAAAAACAGAATTCGGGGAGAGCATTGATTGGTTATGAACTTTTGATTATGCTCCAATTTAATTTGACGATAATATTTTAATACAAGCTGGTATTTTCAAGAAAGATTGTACACTTGTACAGGTTAGGATGTAAATATAGGCAATGATCATTCAAACAGCTTTATTTTGTCTCTAACCAAACTATAAGGATACTATTGCTATATGGATTCTTACAAATCTTGTCACGATATGCTCTCTAATTAATTTCAGTTCCATCGGCTGTTAATTTAACTAATTGCTACATCTGAATCGCATCAAATGTCATTCAATTCTAGTTTTAAAATAAAAGGTCATGTAAATGTCAGTTCGTTTAAATGTCGTAACAGCTTGGTTAATTGTAAAGTTACAACTGTTGTTATAGTAATTATCTTTAGAAGTGTTAGTATGGAAGATAATGTGAATGAGTATGAAGGTGTGCTTTTTTGTTTAAATTTTCATTCAATAATAGAGTATTAGGTTCTTATGTACAGGAAACCGTGATACCCTAAAAATAATTCTAAATTACAAACACTTCTTTGTTCTTGCAATAATCTTCCTTCACCCGTTTCCTGGTCCTTTTTATTGATTCTTGTTTGAATTTGGACACGTCATTTAAACTTAAAATATTAATTTCTACCTAAACATATCAGACTGCTTCAATATAAGTACCTGTATGGCAGAGCTGGAATAGTTCCATGAAGATAAAGTTCACCTTCACAGTCTGCCTTATTAAAATTGTCAACAATTTCTTCCTCATTGTTTTGCACGACACTATCTAAAAATTTTCGACATTCTGCTACACCCACCATTAAGCAGGCATTTCGCTAAAAGCTCATTTTGTTCAAAAGTTCGTTGACACCCGCTCGCGTTGTTGTTATCATAAAATCCTCCATTATGCGTTGATTTCCTGTTTCGTTGGACACGAGGAAGAAGTCACATCGGACGCTTTCTTATTATTATTTTTTTTGAGAGAATCAATTTTTCTGATTTCTTATAGGGCATGAAAATCTTCGGAAACATTCAGAGTATAGTTAAGTTTTTCTTGGTTAAGATGTATCGTGTCTTGATAATGATACACACAAATATACCTAATTGTTGGATAGTGTAATCGTGTAGGTTAATATAAAACCGATGGCAAATAAATAAATAAAATAATTGAATTGCATCGGATGGATTTACCTAACCTAGAATGGCGATTAAGTCGCCTGTAGGAAATCAATCGCAATTTCTACGAGAAGAATTGCTAGCAATCATGTTTGTCAGAACAATTAACTAAAATTAATTTAAATGCAAGGCATTAACTTCAAAATCAACAAAAAAATCCTCAAGCAACGCTGTAAACTAAGATCTAATTAAAAATCCTAATGAAAAAGTACCTACAGCTGAAGCTAATGAAATACCAGACAGTTAGAACGACCATCATAATAGTGCTATTCCATAAATTGTCATCTTCGTTGTCGAAACTACTGTTTGTTTTTTTTTTTACTTTATTCTCTAGAGCAGAAAGATGACACTAAGGTTGCGCTGACACAATTCTATATTTTTAAAGAATAGCACTGCAATTGACACCGTCACCGAGACCCGTTGACCAACCAACAGTTACTACTGACCATAAAATTAGTTACTTTTGCAACTTCAACTTTATGTCGCATTGTAGTTGCGACTTGCGACACGAAGATGAACGCGTCTTGATAACTGTAAACTTGATGCCTGGATGAGGCAGGTACATGGGTGATGGGAGCAGCTTTTTGTGCTCTTCCTAATGCCTTCTACGTAATCATAGACAGGCTTCGAGGGCTGTCATCAGAGAAATTTAAACTTTTCTATCTGCCAAACTGCCTGAACTTACTGGCTAAAAATTCACCCTGATTCCCAGGTAACGGAAAATTTTAAACTTAAAACATAATAACTTTGTTTAACTCTGTTTATTATTTGCTTCAATTATACTGTTGATGATGTGTCATTTTGTGAACGTATTTCATCCTCATCAGGTAGTTGAATAGAATTTCTGTGATAACAAGACTATTTGAGGAAATAGTAAGCACTGCGACAACTCCAAATGAATTGGGATAAGGGCAAGAGAAGAGGATGCCGGGGATGCATTCAACAAATTGTCAAGAATATCAGTAAAAAAAAAAGTTAATTGAAGTTAATGTTAATTTGCTAAACGTAACAGTTTCGAAAAGGCTGCTTATAAGGATTCCTTCCGGTTTCTTCTAGAAAATTTACACCCTGGACGTTGCTGAAACGTTACCTCTACCACAGATAATAGGTATAATGCCTCTACATTCTAATAGAAACAATAAATTAGGAAAATTTGGTCTTTAGGTACGAATGAATAAACAAACTACATAGTAACTAAGACCTTGCTGAATCATTCTAAATAGTCATTGGAAATATAATAAAATTGTTTTGATATGAGTAAGTGGGAAGAAAAATGCACTGACAATACTCAATAGAAAACAAGTGATAGTGAAAACTATGTTTTATAAACAAAGTTTTATCAATAGAGCACTTGTTTTTATATGGAGAAGAATAACGAGCCTAAACACCTATTATTCTATTGTTGGGGTAGGTGAGTTAACCGGTGCCTCCTAGCTTTGCGTGCAGTCTTGCAGCCCTCGCGTTTGATTGACATACATACGCGCGCGCGCAGGTACGAAGTGCCGTCAGTCGTCCCGCGTCTGTCGCCCGAGCGCCCGCGTCGCTGTGTCGTGCAATAAAACCGGCCCGAATGCCGGAGAACCAGTCGGCGGGATGGCGAGTCTCGGCGTGCTAGTAGCGCCATGTTGAAACATACGCAGCGGCCGCCAGCGGCGAACGATGCCGACCACCGCTACCAGAACATGCCGCGGCGGCCGCACCACCACCTGCCCCTCAACGTGTCAACCCTGGATTCGTCCAAGCACTCCGTCGGGGGCACCTCGGCGAGCGTCAGCCCTGGAGCGCAGCCGGCGACGACTACCGCCCCAGTGTCAGTCGTCGCCCCCATACCGGTTACGACTCCCCCGAAGCTGGCGAATGGAAACGCCACAGGAATGCCGCCGCCTCGGCCGGCGACCGTCAGGAACAGAAGCTCTAGAGCGGCCACGGAGGAGGCATTGACTTCTTTAGCCTTGTTGTGCCTCGTCAGCTTGCTGCTGGCTCTCCTCGCGTTGTTGTTCTTACTGAAGATATCAGCGCCCGCGACCAGTGCTCCCGAGGAGTTTGCAGTGGTGTACGAAGTGACATTAGCGTTGTGTGCTTTGACGCTATCATTGAATCTTTGCTGTTTGCTCGTGTGTGCAATACAGTTCCTCTTTGCTGTGAAATTGGTGCATTCCCCTTCAGCGCCTAATGGACGGTAAGTCTTTCAAACACCCTTATTTAGTTTACTTAACACATTCAATCAGAGCGTTCTATCCTCGAGATGGGAATCCGAAGATTATCAACACAAATATTATAATCTGTTAGGTTATTACTTGCGGCATGCGTTGCTGGCTCAGTTCCGAACAGACTTATCTCAATTCAGGTTATCTCTTACACAACGGCATAACTGTAAGAAAACTTCAAGTTTCCAACTCGACTATCGGGTTTTTAAGTATTTTTCGTATAATTAATGCTATAACTGTTACTGGTAGAGACTTCTAAGGTTTAGGAATTCGGCAGTTTGTTGAGATTGTTTCGCTTTTATCAGCATGTGTTTGTGTAAGGTAGGCTAAGCAGGTGTTAACGGTCCGAAGTGGCGGTTACTCGTGAATGGTAGGGTAAAAAATGCTCTGTGTTCAACGGTTGATATTGGCTCGCACGCGCTTAGGCAGTTTTTATCAAGTCTTTCAATCCCCATACCTAGGTATTAATATTGTTTTCAGTTGCGTGAGAATGAGATCCGCTCCGCTATCAAACCAATGCGGTGTACAGTTGTGTTAATTTGCTCGATCGTTAGCTACTGTTATTGTTTTTTCCTCGAGATGTTGATTGCTGCACCCATTTGACTATTATGGCATTTGGAGCGGTGTTATTCAAAGGAATTTAAATAACCTACAGTCATTGAATTGTGTAGTATAAACTGTAGAACCATTACAAGTGCAATCAAGACACCAAAACAAGTTATAAAGAAACCAAACGGACTACCTGTCAAAATGTCAATGACCATTAAACCCAAAACAAAACAATACTGTAATACACTTGAACAGTGTCATAAAACAGTTGTTCCATTACAATCAGCTGTTCACAAAGTAGTAGTAGTAGCACTAGTTGAGGCAGTTAGCTTAGTACATTATCAGCCACAACATCTTTGAACTGTACCGGTTTATTTTCTTGGTAAATGAGAGATCATAACAGACAAAACTTGAAATTAAGATACAATAATATTCTAGACAACAGAAATGCCCTAGATTCTTACACCTGCATCAGAAACTTTAAACCGTTAAAGTATCGAAATTTCATAACAACGAAAACAGGGTAAGGAGATTTTGCAATGCGAACTTCTTTTACTTAATTTGTAAAGCAATCCAGTAAGAGACAAAAATCCAAGGCAACTATGTATAAGATATTAAAGAATCAGAATGAAACAAAAACATCTCTGTGACACTTTCAGCAAAATGAAAATTAGCAAGTTTGATATTAACGAATGCACCGAAAGCACCCAGACGACTAGAAAGTAGATTATGATTTTGATCTTAATTTGAATCGAAATAGCCAAACAAGTATGAAGAAACTGTAGACCACTTTGAAAGCTAAACAGTATTTTGGAAAAGCAAAGCATGTAGGACAGAGCACGACCCCACATTACGTGCCTCAACCGGTATTACTTTCCGGGTTGTTCGTATTTATACCGTGACCGCATACCTCAGGGAGCACTAGCACAGAGACAGGTCAGAAAGTGCTATTTTGATGATTTAGATAACTATAATGTTTTGAAATTGCTTGTAGCGAAGAAAAACGACCGAGCATTCGGTCGAAGGAACAAAAACGTTGTAGATTTGTTTTTTTTTCTGTGTGAATAAGATAAAAATAAACAACATACGTACGTATAGAACGATTACTACTAATGATATATCTAACAGTGCTAAAATTCCAATAACAGTAGGTAATGAAAAATGTTCAAGATCCAAAGAGATGATCCAAGTGACCAAGATGTTACGGACCTCAATCTTCTCTTCGTCTTTGACTCTATTGAATACTTCTTATGGTTGTAAACATGTCCACTAAACAAGACATTAGTCCTAAAGCTAGAAGCAATTATAATTCTAGTGTCCATACATTCACCAATGAGCGCTCATGGTCAAAGGACAGAGGTGATTTAAAAGACACAATAACAATAAACGAAGCACGAACACAAAAAAAAGCATTAAGTAGGCAAATCATTTTCTACTTTGTACTACGAACCGGTTGCAGAGGTCTCTCGGTTCTGACCTTAGGCGACTAGACTGCAAATTGTAAGCAATGCCATCAGCTGCATTCAGACACTCATAATTATCGAAGTTGTAAGTGAAGATGGTGTTAGTATCAGAAGACCAACATCAACCTGGTTTGAAAATGCTTTCACTTTGCAGTATCCATGTCAAGTTGTCAACTCATTGCCGCATCAGCTGCGTTTTTAAAAGCTGTGCAAATAAAGTGAGAATCAGAGATCGCTTAATATCAGATTTTGAATAAAATCTTATATATGCATGTAATCGGTCCAAATTGAAAACATCAGATTAGATGATAACAGCACGGATTCAGGGAAGTCAAATGTTTGAGATGTGAATGAACGGATGATTGTGAATGATTCTTAAATACTAAATTCAACCAAGACCTTCCAGATTGTAAACCATTTAAGAACGTTGGAAGAAACTTAATACTTCTTGTATGGCTTGGAGAGATGCCAAACAATTAGATAATGTAACAATAGATTGTAGTTAGCCGCTCTGCACACCTCGTTAGAGCTAATTTGCGTTAAGCTATTAATTGACCTGAGTCTAGCTTTGGCTATTGAATTCCTAATCAAACTTTGGAAGTTGGCTCATCATTGATCTACTGTAATTGCCCGTTGTGATCGTTAAAGTCCTTCCTTCTAGACAGATTTGAATTAAGTTGCGAGAATAATCTGTATCTGCATTTCAGATTCTCTTAGTAAGAGGTTGTAATTGTTTCTACCCTTTTACGTTTTGAGAAGTATGTGCAAATTATTTGGAATAAGGGCAGGAGAATGATGAATTGCGTGCTGTAGTCTGCGTCTATAAAACGCAAGTACAACCACATTCTAGACTTCTAGAGCGGTGACCACTACAAGAAAACTATTCTCGTCGCTCTCATGGAAACACGACCAAAAGAATTCAAATAACATATTTCTCAAGAGCTATCGGACTATAATTGCGTATAAACTTGTTTCCTAAGCAAGAATCGACCTGTGTTCATAATTTATGGCAAAATCAGGAGGCAGGTGCAGGCTTCACCGAGAGACGCGTAACAAACGATGTAGCTGAACAACATCGACATTTGCATGATCCATTGCTGGGATAAAGCAGTTGAATATCAAGAAAATAGAAGAAAATATTCAATGTATAGCGACCAAGCAAATTGGCTTTAAGCTTTAGGCTCCGAAATACATAATTTCGGAGAATATAATATATGTTTTGTTTAGAATGCAGACAAATGCATAGTTGGTGTTACAGTTTCGCGTAAATATTTCCCTTTAATTAGTTTTGTAACAGTTTGACAATGTAATATTGAAATAGGAGCACATGGCGTTCGGATTACTTTAACAGGATATTGGAAAGAATGATCTATTTGTTACTTTGAGCCGGCACATATATGTTTATATTTGATGGGTTGAACTTTAGTAGATCAAGTATTTCTCCTGAAAATTGACTTTTCCTTTTGTTTGTAAAATTTCCTTCTCGCACTCATTAGGAGAAGGATGTCGACAGTACCTTCCACCTGGACTTATAAACTGGTAAAAAATTCTTGCCACTCTACGTTTCCAAAGGCTGACCTCAAAGATGCCTAAGATTGCAATAAACAAGCGTCATCCACGATCTCTATTTATGATGTTATCGTATTTCATAAGTTGAATGCACCTTCAAACAGTAGCCACAGGTCATATTGACCACACCGAATTAAAATAAAGACATTTAAACTCTTTCTGGACACATTTTGTTGTATGAAACGTGCTTGTAATACTTATTAGTCAAATGCTATGTGAATGTGCAACTGACTTAGTACATTTGTATTAGAATAACGTACATACTCGTACAATTGATTTAAACTGTCGTAGTAACTGTATGTCGTTGTGGATTTATAGTTTGTAAACATTGTATCTACATTCTATGTATTATATTGCCTAAAGCGATGTTTTGCTTAAGGTGCTTGCATCCAACCTGAACTGGTGGCAGAGGCAAGAAGCAGGTTCGGAAATTCAAGATCAATACAAAACGTATCTTCCTGTATTGACACAATTTTTAAAATGATTTAGGAAGAGCTAATGGTTGGTGGCCTTAATGAACAGTTTTGTGTCTTACTAATCCCATTAGTTCTTAGATAAAATTATTGTAGGTAAGTGCATCTTGGCTAGTAGTTTTTTAACTTCTTTAGAAATCTTTATTTGTATTTGTAGGTTCTCATTCCTAGTCATTTTTAGTTTTAAGAAGGTAGGCTTGCCCTTTATGACCTTGCGAAAGGAGTAAAAGGATTGCACTGACTTTCTAGCAATATTTATATGATGTAGTCACTAAACTTGTGGATGCATCGAGTTTTATATGATTACGTGAGTGGTGAATGGAATCTGTGGAGTTGTGGACAGCCTTAGTCCACTTAGCGTGTTGTTCTGTTTAAGCAATATCATCTACATTCTACAGTAAAATGTTTGCTATTTATTTGTATTTAAGACAGTATTGGCCGCAAGATTGATCAATTTCTTTAGTAATAGTGTTAACGAATGTTGTATCTTTAAACATTGCTATATTCAACTCGTAATCATTTTCAAACTCTTTTCCTTTTCACTTGTTTTCAATTCCATGTCAGCGTTCGTTCTAATATTTACTTCCTTTTCTACTGTATCAACACATTCATAGCTATATTTCTACATAAAAACCCGAAATTTTTCAATTCATATACATATTAGAAACATTTAGTCTAGATCCACTTTAACAACTTAGAAAGTCATTCAGAAAAGTTGCTAGACATTTTTCTACGGATTAGCTTCTTAACATTTTTTATCTATTTGAGCGCTGGGTAGTATTTGTATACCTGTATCTTTATAGATATACTGTGAAGTAAATTCTTCACAGTATCCAGCGATACTAATCAATCAATGGATCATAATGCCTCTTCTTGGTCACAGTTCTTTACTACTATTATGATACACTCACATGCACCTTATCAAAAATCACCGTTTCATATCTATCTCCAAAATTTATATAGGTTGCATCTACAACCAGTTCCACAATTAAAGAAAAAAACATACAAAGGAGTCCAAAAAGACCAAAATCTTTTGAATGAGCTTTCTCATGAGAACAGACGTTTAAAAAGCTCCTGCCTTTTGTTGAAGGATCTCGATCGTGTGAAACTGATTTCTTTTATTTGCGTCTTATTCAACTGCATGCACTTATTCCTTGCAAAGCCCTTCACGTTTATAAAATTAACTGTGTATTTTGATAGACTGATTTAAAATATCGTTGGACTACTAACACAAATATTTTAGCTCTTAGTAATCATCTTTCATTTATGTTTTACAGTTTTTAATTTTAGAATTGTTCTTAATTCTTTATCACTTCTAATCTCCCGGAATCGAAAAGCCTTCTACTTCGTTAGCAAATTATACACTTTAATTATCTTCTAAAATACCAACAATAGCCATATTACTCTCAGTTAATTGATCATCGGTATGGCTAATTACCCAACACTGCTCTAAGAATGGCGCACCTGCATCTTTGCCTACCCATAACGGAAATCCGTGATGTTACACATCAAGTCTCGTGAACGAACCTCGTATGGAATTTTGAATCGTTATTCTATCCGTATGTTCCATACCCGAGGTCATTGGAGACCGGTTCTTTCAGCACCAGATTGTACAAAGTAAATTAAACCTTAAGCAATTGTGAAAAAGATTAATTTGTTGTGGCAGGATTTGAGCTGATCGATGAATTGTGATTGATATATTCGGTGTCAAATTAAGTGCTGGAATTAAGTCAGGTTGATATTCAAATGTCTTGTGGGCGAATTCTTTATTATATGTAGTTTAAAGACATTTTTAATATTAGCATTTATTTGTCTATCTTGAATGCCCATCTATCTAGGAGTATGAGCTATGCAGTTTATGAAGAACTAATAGATGAAGAGCAAACAGTCGATACAACTATTGACGAGGAAATATAAAAAATATCTGCATACAAGCAATGAGGGAGAACTTCTGAAGGAATCTTTTAGACCAAAAAACGCAATAACCCTTGTTGACTGCAAAGACCCTGTGGATATGAAGTATGAGCTCTTCAAGTTAGAATAAGAGCGCATAGTAGATGCAATGGTTGAAAAAGTTTAGATTTCTCAAGTTAGAGAGTGAATGAGGACTGTCATGATTATTTCAATGTTGTTTCAGCATGTCATCCTTGCAATCCAACTTTCTAGCAATCTTTAGATATCCCTAAATATATAATTGACTAAACAGTAATCGAAATGAAGACCTTAGACGTGTCATAATGTTACACGCACTATTCTTATTTATATTGTTAGATATAAATAGCAATGCAGAATGTAATTTACTGTAATAATAACGATGAGCGATGATGGGTGTGCGACCTTTCACCATCGATTTTTTTGTAGAAGAATTCTTGGTACCGTTCATAATCTGTTATTTTTTTGGTAAGGAAAAGATCACGATATATCTATGACGGACATTCCTATAGATTTGATTCAATGGTTATAGGAGAAATTAATCATGTCAAAAGCGGATTATATTACTCTGTCTCTGTTGGGTATAGTGACAACTCTGTAACCTGCTTCATTTATGTGACATTAATTTCTACCATTCTAAAACGTAACTTCTTCTTTAGCTAGCATTCAAGACCTTCTGCATGCATTTTACGAATCCAGAACCCAGTATCAAACTAAGAACGCCTATAAAATCATCGTTGAAATTACATGTACTCAGAAAGTAGCGTATCTCTTAGTATCAATAACAAAATCGAAACTTCGATCCATCACGTACATTCACTTCTCAAAACTCACATATTCAAAATTAAATACTATTTTTACTGCCAAACCATAAATTGTATGTAAGTTTTCGAATTGAATAAAGAACCCAAAAAAAAAGAAAACCAAGGGCCAGTCCTTGAGCAAGGCCGCTCGGGCTATCCCAATTATTTCCGGTCATCTACAAATCAAGTTTTTTAGATACATTTCTGTGGTAAGGCAACTTTGAAATTCCGAGAAGTATACTGTATCATTTTGATTTAATGTTGTATCCGTTTGTAGAGAGAAAGGATTGGTGGTTACTGCTACACGAATTTAGAATTTGATGAAACTTGTAAAACACAAATACATTATATTTCAAAAAACTTTTGTAGCTTACTAACAAGATTCAAAAATATAATATTTAAAACCACGTACGTAGAGTCAATGACAACGTAAATCATTAAAGTGCCAGACCTGACACCAATGATATCAAGCAAATCATTTATCAAAACTGATTCTTAGAAAGACCAAAAGCGGAATTTTCGATTTCCGCATCACTCAATATTTAATCGCATATTTCACGCCATCCTGACTGAAATGAGTCATCAATACTGATTCATTACCACTAGAGTTTATAAATACGCCTACACACGTGCTAAGTTCACCGACTTTGCCTAGTACCTATTGTTAAAGTGGACACATTGTGTAATTACTGTTACGAGTAAGTGTTAATGAGGCTTATTTATGATAATGAAGTTAATGTGTTAGAAAAAAACTAATCTGATATAACATTTTGTATCAGTTGTTTTAAATTTAAAGACAATTGACAAGCATCTTCATTTGAAGTTGAAGAATAAAAGGCAGGACAAAACAAAGATCTATCCATATCTGGATTTGAATAACAGATTGGAATCTTAATATTTAGCATTTGAATAACCAGTACGTGAGGACAACAATAAGGCATGAGATCAAAGAAAGACAGAACATTTGAGGATAATAATAGATGATATATGGACACAGGTATGCGAATCTCTTATAACACTTATTTTTGTTAAGGACAATCCACAAGACTGCATAGAAATACAAGCAATTAAAATTACAGAAGCCTTTATTTTCAACTATTCAAATTAGACCATGAATAGAACTGACATTTAAGAATCAGTGCCACTCTAAATTGCAAATCGACCGTTTGAAATACTTACTAAATTAATTTACGAGTTGGAAAATCCTATTGATTTAGAATTTTAAATAAAAATGGGATTTAGGAAATCAATGAATCGGTTAATAGTGTCATTTGTTATTTAGAATAGGTTTAAATTCTTTGACCCAGTGACTGTTGCCAAAGCTCTACTTTGCTTTAGATAACTATTAGACGTGTGTGGTCAAACAGATTCACCATGCATAATGTGCCAAGTATCTGGTTGCTATCTGGCCTTGAAATATAATGTCGAACACAAGTTAAAGTTGTAATCTGAGGTTTATTTGTGCAGGTTTATTGGATGATCCATATTACCCTAGATCTACAGTGCATCCCTTCTTTAACCCTTTAAAATTCAATGAAATGCGACTTTTAACAACACCGGTGCAAATATTATGCCTTGGGACACTCCATGTATCATTTATCATTTTGAAATGTGTTTATGGATTTTGGTTTATTATACATAGATAGGCAAACAAGTTTTTAGCTCTAGAAAGTCCCACACAAGAGTACAAGTACATTAATTTTCGTCATTCATAACAGTTTGACTAAACAAAAGTATCTCAAACATTTAACCTAAAACGTTTTACATAAAAACCTGACATTTAACACCGCATTGGACATAAGTCGACGACTTTATTGTGGTGTTCCGCTCTAGTTACATTGAATGTGTAAGCGAGCCGAGTGAATCTCCGTAGCTTATGAGTTAGTTATGCCTTGATGGGTCTGCTGTGACCAACTTTTAATTGTTGGGTTTTAGATCGTGACTTGTCATTGTCTGGAGTTTTTGTTCCTGTACTTTATGGGACTGCATGAATGAAATAAAGAACAGTGTTATCTTTATACTCGATCTAAATTGTGAGATTTAACCTTACGTTATAAAGTTACATTTGTGTCATCGCTTGTTTTTTGTAGAGCTCATAGAAGAATATATTACAAGCGTTTGTATTACCCTTAACTTCGATTAATTGAAACCCTTATTCAAATGAAACAATCACAAGCATAACCAACATATTCTTTCATCTAATGTAACTCGAGATCTCGAGAGTCACGCTTAATTTAATCGAAATTAAATTCCATATCAATGCTCTTAATCACGTTACTACCTGTCCCAACACGATTCTACTGAACTTTGTGACTTCAGTTGCACCTGGCTTTGATAAACGTGTTATCTTCTTCCTGTGAAGGGATGGGAAGCATAAAGAAATCATTCTTGCCGACATTATTACGATTGGAGATTATTACAAGGTATTTCCGCTATAAAGAATGTTACCTTCACCGTTGACCGGATTGCAAGGGTCAATGTACTACTAGGAGTTTTTTTACTATAAGTATGTTGTCATTTTGCCAGTAGCTTTCTTTATCTTTGAATCATACTTCTTGGTAAAACTTGCCATCAATTTCTATTCTTTTAGTAGGAGATCTATCTAAGTTTTCTGTATTGAATTAGACGTGTTTGACTTTCAATAATGATTATTGCCTCAGGGTTACGTATTCGTCATTTACAATTTCCTCCATAAAAACGCGAGAGACGCCAATAATTAGTGTTATAGACATAATATACCTACGCCATGACCTTGATGACGACAGGTTTGAAACGAGCAGAACATTAGCGGTTATATCTGATGACGTGACGTTACCTGAATATCTTAATTGCTGGCTAGATGAAATGTTATATCGTTGCGGATTTATTAGATTTCATAGTAGGCCTCTTGAGCCTATGAAGCCTACACTTTTTGCTTCTATCAGTTTGTTTTTTCCGTAATAAGAGATCATTAGCTGTGCTTACGTAATTCCTAGGCATTGATATATATTTAGTTGTTACTTCATTAGGATCTATATCATAACTAAAATTCCCATTTTATTAGAGTGTTGTGAGATCGGTTTGAAATTCAATGTTGATTCAATTGCAATTATGCCGATATCAATTCCAAAGCATTTTTTCTATTAACCCGTTTTCAGGCAATGTATTAACTTCAAGCAGTACATCAGCTATTCAAAAAATGTAATCAAGAATATATTATATAATTATAAAGGTATTCAACAAAGACCAACGTGTTATTAAAAACATTGAATGAATATGACTGTCTGTATGTGTATGCTTGATAAATAATCATACTCGTACATCATGAGTAGTAGAGTCAATGTTTTTAAAATAATTATTGTAATCATTTGATATTGTTAATTCCACGGTGATTTCATTGTTGGATGTACACGATTGATTCGTAATTTATGAAAATATGATTTAACTTTCTTGGACGAAGTGGCTGTGAAGCCAAAAGTTTATTAGAGATATCACTGAAAAGTGGGTACAGTAGGAGAAGGGATTTGGGCTTGCTTCAAGATGTGGAAAACCGGGAGTTTTCCACATCTTGATATAAACGGTAATACCCGGGGTTTTGTGGAAGCATAGCCTATTAGAAATAGAATCATCGTAGCATACTTTGAAGCCTATAGCTGTCCTTAAACTCACGGCACTCACGGGACATTCTATCTCTTGTTTTACATTAGTCACGTCGGTTTCGTGAAAATTGTACCGATAGTAGGTACAATTCGATAGTATAAAAACCGGCCAAGTGCGAGTTGGACTCGCCCATGAAGGGTTCCGTAGCAGCAAGCATAGATTAGAGATATAATTATATTGAGATTAGTAAGTAATATACACAAACAATAAAAATAACTTTGTTTTTCATAGTATTTGTATGAATGGCAAAGTTATATTTGCGGTTTTTGAAAATGTACTATATCTCAAAAACTGCTAACTGTATCTCATCCAAACCAATTTTCGTTGGTAGTTTTGGTTGAGGTCTACATTATATATTTTTTTTAGTTTTATCATTCTCTTATTTTAGAAGTTACGGGGGGGGGGACACACTTTTTACCACTTTGGAAGTGTCTCTCGCGCAAACTGTTCGGTTTAGAAAAAAATGATGTTAGTAACCTCAATATCATTTTTAAAGACCTATTCATAGATACCCCACACGTATGGGTTTGGTGAAAATTTTTTTTTTGAGTTTCAATTCTAAGTATGGGGGGCACCCCCAAAATTTGTTTTGTTTTGATTTTTGTGTGAAAATCCTAATGCGGTTCACATAATACATCTTTCTACCAAGTTTCAACAGGGTAGCTCTTATACTTTCGACAAAAAGTGGCTGTGACATACACGGACAGACAGACAGACATGACGAATCTATAAGGGTTCCGTTTTTGCCATTTGGCTACGGAACCCTAAAAACCAGTGAATTTAATCATTAATGATAAAACCTTTAACTTCATTACATTTTAATGATCCATTTTCTGCTGATTTTTCAAAGTTATTGTTCAAAAAACGTGTTTCTTTGTGCAATTGATATACATTTGTCTGATTAGCGACTACAGTATCCACTGCTTACCATTTTACTTTTCACTGGGTGCTAATAATTATAATTATTTTAAAACATGTCTTGGAGGATAAGCTATCGTCGACCACGTTAGTTGGAACCATAATTATTATTTGACTTTGATCAATCCATTGACGCGTGCGTGTATACAGCCCTCTATGTCTATGGATTTGTATTGCGATAGTCGCTTGGATCGCTCAGGCTCAGAATGTCCACTTCCCAAAATGTCCACTTCCCATAATGTCCACTTCCCAGAATGTCCATTTCCCAAAATGTCCATTTCCCAAAATGTCCACTCCCCAAAACGTCCATTTCCCAAAATGTCCACTTGCAAATATTAACTTTTTTTTTTTTTTTGAAAATTGTTATACATATATAAAAGCCCATTATTTGCATAAAGTCTCAAATTGCGAAATCTACCCTAATTAAGTTAATTACAATACTATATTACTATCTACCTATAGGGTGGTCCAGGCCAGATGGATATAAGATACCGAAGTTGTAAGGCATTGGAGACTTGCGTCGCCTTCCGCCTCAGTGGTCCACAAAAACAAAAAGGGCAACGTAACATTGAAAATGATTTTATAAAAACAGTGGGTTCGATCGCGCATCTCAATTCACAACATGCAAATAAAAAAAAAACGAGATGTGATGACCTAATCTTGGCCAAGAGACACATTCTTGAAAGGTTAAACTGTTCGCGCCATAACAGGTTCCCACTTCCCATGGCCTGATTATATTATAATAAAGATGTATCACAAATGCATAAATATTTGAAAAAGGTGTTTTGTGAGGAAGTTGATGTAATTCTGCTGTGGGTGGTCTCGTTGATAAAAGCTGCTGTTTAAAAAATATCGAGAGTCCACTCAAATCTTTGCATACAATCGATATATCTGCGGATGGATATGCATGCGGTAACGTGTCAAGTTCAAGTTAACAGATTTCTACCCTAGGGTGCCTAGGGGTAAAACGGGACCCTATTACTAAGGCTTCGCTGTCCGTAGCTTTGTCTGTCCGACTTTCACCAGGCTGTTTTTCATGAACCGTGATAGTTAGACAATTGAAATGTTCACAGGTGATGTATTTCTGTTGCCGCTATAACAACAAATGCTAAAAACAGAATAAAATAAATATTTAAGGGAGCTCCCATTAATTAGGCATCTATGTGCAATATCCATTGCACATAGATGCCTGGATATTGCCGGTACCTATTATTGAAAGAAGGAAAAACAAATGCGTTAAGTACAAACTATCTACTGGGTTACTTAGTCGTAAGTATTGAATGGTTACTGTTACAAATAAAGAACCATAACTTTTTCTAACCACAATTTATTCCTACAAATCCATACTTTGTGAAGCAGACAGTGGTTTCTTTAAGTTATTTCAAGTTCGCTAGGTCACTTAGCGTGGGTTAAACGGGCTTGCCCACGCGCACACTTATTACATCGAGGAATCCTCTTAATACTCGTATTGCTGTATTTGACACCATATTCGGTATTCGTCTTTTTCTCGCGTGAATGACGGATGTTATCCTACAGATCAAAAATTGTAAGATAAAAAGTATCCTATATACAAGGTCATGGCGTAGCTTTGTGACAGGATTAGATTTGATTTTTGTCCAAGCAAAAAAATATCGATACAATTACTTATCATCATCATCATCAGCCTATAAATGTTCCCACTGCTGGGACACAGGCCTTCTCTATGTGAAATCTACCACGTGGGCCGTAATCTACCACGCGGGCCCAGTGCGGATTGGTAGATGTCTTCGAATTTTTTGTTCTAGGACATGCCGGTTTCCTCACGATGTTTTCCTTCACCGTTTTTTCAGCAGTGGTGTTGAAATAAATTACACAAAGTAATGCGCCTGACGGGGTTCGAACCCACGACCTTACTACTCGGAAGTCGAGGCCGATACTACTGGGCCACCACTGCTCACAATTACTTATGCTGTGATTTAATTTGACCGAGATCTATGTTTTGAGAGCATTTTTAAGAATTAACGCGGGCTCTAAGTGCGGAACGCGAATTACGTGGTCGGCTGCCAAACTTCTTACGTCGTAATCGGTTCAGCCGTTTAGGTGTACTAACGTACAGGTAACAGACAGATTTGTGCTTAAGTAGGTATTATGTGGCTACTAGGTTTTTAGAGGTGTTTTTATGTAGGTTTGGTTTGAATCATAGTTAAAAGTATTTAAGTCATTAATATAATACGTATAAGGCTCTTTTAATTAGGTACCATACCGTTTTAGAAGATTTTGTGCAAACTAAGATAGTTCTTTGTGGGAGGCGGAGTTTGATGAATTTTAATTTGTTTTTTTTTTATGGAATGAATAAAGTAGTAATTGAGAATTTATAAATTTAGAACAGAGCCAAGAGGCCCTTTTTTATCGTGGTAAAATCATCAAATGTGTCCTCCCGCCCCACAGTTATGGGCGACTCGTAAGTACGTTAGATAATTTGGCATTTTGAGAACTTGTCCTTTTGGGACTCGGTTACCATTTTGAGAATTAGGCTTTTTGCGCCTAAACCATTACAACTACATACTAGTATCATGCAAATATTGTTCCTTGCGACAATCGAACCTGCGACATGCAGCGCAGCAGTCAATAATTGCTCAGCTACTACACCAAATGTGCCATCAAATCATTATTTCAATTTAAATGTTGATGCTGAAGATACAATCAAAATGGAAAGGAGTTTAAACCACGGCCACTTGACCGCTACAGTACCTATTACACAAAACTTGCATAAAATGGAGAGGCTCAATGTCAAATAATGATGTTTACAGTATCAATTTGTAAATTGTTACTACGGTAGGTATTTTGAAACTTTGTAGTGCTAAAACTTTTCGATATTATTCGTACTTTTGTCGACGGTTATTGGGTTGTTTTGAAAGGAATAAAAGAGCGAATATCTTTGTTTTTTTTACGTAATAATAAATAAATAACGTGATAGTTTTGAAAGATAGGACTTCAGAGGACGAATAAAATAAATGACCTTAATGACCATACTCCATCCAGATGTCCAAACTCAGGGTTTGCCAACGAGCGATGGAGCGCAGTATACTAAATGTTAAACTAAGTGACCGAATTAGAAACACGATACTGCGCTCCAGAACTCAAATAGCCGACGTAGCTCATAAAGTGGCGAGACTTAAATGGGACTGGGCAGGCCATGTTTGCCGGATGCCGTCACAACTGTGGGCCCGAATATCACAAGAATGGAGCCCTGAAACAGCTGGGCGGGGTCGCGGCAGACCGAGGAGGAGATGGCGGGACGATCTGGATGGCTTCCTTGCGAATTGGCGTGAAGAGGCACAACATCGAGAGAAGTGGAAGGAATGGGGGGAGGCCTTTGCCCAGGAGTGGGACACAACAGGCTAATAATAATAATAATAATAATAATGACCATAAATGATTTTAATTCAAATATTAAAAAGATAGAATAGTAAGTTAAAATAATGAAAAAATAACAAGACTATTAGGTATAAAACTAGTACCTACATGTTTTTAATTTTTTTCGTTTTTTTAATTCAAATATTTAAAAATATAATACTAAAAGGTAAGTTAAGGAACAAGGCTATTAAAACAAACTCATTAAGCCATTACTGTAAATCCATTTTAGAGCTTTTCAACAAAACACCTTTAACACCCTAATGTCATTTGATACCAAACACACTGACATGAAGCCATTGAAATAATAGTCTTTGCTTGCTTCTTGAGGAAGTAAGGTAACACCACGGAACGGAAGTGTAACGCCGGATAGAACAGAAATGATATTAAGAAATTGGATGCTTATGAAGACAAATTATGAGAGACAGTAGAAGGAAAAACTGAGTATGTAAAGCTTTCGATGAAAGCAGAATTATCTTTTTATTCAGACTGAATTATTGCAGCAGTACCTGTCATTTAAATGTATAAAACCTATTACGAAGAGGAATCTAACATTGTGCAGTCACTACAAAGTCCGAATCAAAAACATTGTGACTAAAACTCTATGGGTGTTACCACACCAATCGATCGACCGTCGATCGACGCCATCGATCGATGGTAGAATGGACTGGTCTACGTCAATCGATAGTTTCTACTACACCAATCGCAGCTCGATCGACGTCGCCTTATCCATTCCACCATCGATCGATCGTCGATCGACTATCGATCGATTGGTGTGGTAACACCCTAGGTCATTTGTCATTCTAATAATGAATACCTAGCTAGCTTGCTCACAGCATTTTTTCAAAGAACACAGTCATCATCTTCTGAAGCATAAGCCAAACTATGGAGAACAACGGAAACTACAAGTCATGAAAACTCTTTATATAAAATTCTTACTGAAATCTGAAATTTGACTATTTCTTCAATTTCAGTGTTATATAAATTCGGAGACTTGTGCCATCTACTAATCAGCAGCTTTGGGTCAATGCCTATTCTATCTCATAGATAGGAAGCCTATGTCCCCACAGAAGGAATTTTGAAAGCCAATTATACTTTAGCCTTTTATTTTAAAACCGTTGACAGTTCAATTTCTCTCAGTAATCTCGTCTACCATTGTACCTATGAGGTAACAGGTTTACATTGCTACGGATTCCAAAGACGGTGCATAGACAAAGAAATAGCGGTCCTAGCATTTAAATTAGTTGCATAAATTGAAATAACCGGTCTAGAACATTGGCATTTGTGGGATTGTTATGGCAGTACTAGAATTAAATAAATTAATAGTAATGCGACAATGTTATTAGGTGAACACGTTATTGATTGCCATTTCTCAACTCATCAGGAAGAAAGAAAAAAAATATTGTCGTCAACTTTCTGCCCCTATTCAATCTTGGGGTCGGCGCAACACGTTTTTTTCTTCATCTGTCAAATGTCAAAAACTTGAAAATTATGTTAAGCAAAAAATACTTTGTGCAAATTAATTTTCAAAGATAAATTGTCATTGTTATTATCTTGTTAATTTTAATTTCATTTGTTGTTTATTTAAGAGCGTGCAAGTGTTAGAAAAGTGTAAAGGACGTTACAATTTGGCGCCATCACAGATTCACTTTATCGTGGTCGCATAGTATTTACCTCATACATGTCAGACATTTTTGAAGTAGACTAAATTGAAATAAGTCAAGATGCTAGCTATCTATCAAGCGATCATGGAGCTTAAAATGATTCCACTACTACCTATGATTCCATGCACCTTGTACTCGTAATGAAAGAATACTGGCTATAACTATAGTTTATTGATGGAAATGCAGTAAAAAATTTGAAAATTTAGAGATTGTTTGAAATTGGAATGCATTTCGCGGCAAACACTAATAATACAATTTGACAACTGATTTTGTTGGACATTCGTTTTGTTGACCATGCAAAACAAAACAGGAAGAGAGGATATTGCTATAATTGATCATGACGCATCCAGACATGAGTTTTGAGTTCAATATTCAGGCCAATCCAATAAATGTTTGCCCATGCGGAAATGCCACCATCAACACACCAATAATATTTCAAACTTCCTGTACAAGTGTACCAATGTTCCTGTAGAAACGTTTATATTCTTGACGATTGATATAAAAACGTTATAGACCCAATGATATTAGAGTAATTAGGTGCGTCCTCACAGAGCGCACAGCTTCGCGAGGCATTTGCTGCGCGAGGAAACTGACAAGCGAGGCTGCTCACTCTGTGTGGACGGACGCGTCTATTGTTTTTCGACCGAGACACGAAACAATAATACGCGAGCAAAACAAAAGCCGACACTGGATGGCTCGGGCGCTCGGTCGCTCGATGTCGGCAGCGCAGTCACTTGCCTCGCCCGAGACATGTCCACACCAACCGAGCTGCTTCGCGCGGAAAATGCCTCACGAGGGGACTCTGTGGGGACGCACCTATTGGCTATTGTGTGTGGTTGGTAAGCTTTCTGCATGAACTCAATTAAATAGAAATATAGATTGAATATGCAAGAAGAAGAGGCATACCTACCTATATGGGTAGTAGCATGAGTGCCTGACTCACTATTATATAGAATTCAATTCTATAGTTATGAAAAAGTGTACATTGCACTTAAAATCCACCTGACACTGCCTTAAATATCATCATCATTGGTCTATAGAAGTCCACTGCTGGACATAGGCCTCTCAAATCGCATGCTATTGCAATAGATCACCGGCTGCTATTGGATCTTGCAAAGATCGTCTGATCGGTGAGCTTGAAGGATAGATAGGATAGGAAGATTCGCGGTCTCCATTCGAGAACACGTCTACCCCACCCAACGGTCTAATGCCTTAAATATGCCGTCAATTAAAAAGATTTCAAACATATGCAAAAATAATAGCAATCTCAAAAGATGACAATTTTTCACAAAAGATTTGCATCATGAGCGTTAAATTGATGATACGGTTCTAAAAGCGTGAATTTTCAAGGATTTTCTGACGGTAGCCAGACATATTGGCTTGTCCAATTCTCTTTGTTTTTCTTAATATTAGGTATCGTTATGCTTTTTGTTTTTAATAAATTAATTAAATTATCGAAAACTACACAGACAATTTTCAACAATAAAACATTAATTCGAAAAATCAAAATTTTATCAAGTTCGAGTTCTTCTTCTTTGTCGTTCGTGTCGATGATTCCTTTAAATATATATGTTTCGACTAACTTCGAGTTCACTTGCGATCATTGCCCAAAAAATTCATATTACATTTATTATCTTTATTTGATGACTCTTTGAAATAAACACATCACATCGGAAAAGTTTCATTGGCTAAATTAATTAGATTTATCAGGATCAGAACAGTAATTTTAACACTATAATTAACATTTGTCGGCACATTCACTAATCAAGAAAATCTATGTTCCAGAAACCAGGGGCTCCATTAATGGCACACCGATTCGATAACCCCTGTTCAAACCATCGTTTAGCATAAGAGAAGTCGCCGACAATGTAGATAATAAAAACAGTAGCCTTATATCGATTAAAAGCTATTCCGATTAATCGATTACACTTAATTAAACACTAAAAAGGCGATGGATAAATCAGATTTTAAAAGGACAACGCCTATTTATAGTTAGCTGGAGAATAAAATGTGCGACGTTAACCTTTGTTTAAAAGATAACCGACACGCAATAAATGTTGGTAAATGTTTGTTTAAACAATTTGTACTTAATAAGGCGCTTTAGAATTGGTCAAGAATTCTTGAAATATTATTCCAAATATTCTCAAATCCGACTTTTGATCTTTGTCAAGAGAGACTTAACTGTAGTTTTGTAAATGTGATTTCTTTTCTCGGGCTATGTTTAATCCGTTAGCAGCGAAAAGGAATTTTTAACATTTTTTTATAAACACTAAAAAATCTTTAACCATGGGTCACAGCCATGGGTTACTTTTTAGGGTTCCGAAGCCAAATGGCAAAAACGGAACCCTTATAGATTCGTCATGTCTGTCTGTCTGTCCATCCGTATGTCACAGCCACTTTTTGTCGAAAAGCTATCCTATTGAAACTTAGTAGGTAGATGTATTATGTGAACCGCATTAGGATTTTCATACAAAATAAAAAAAAAACAAATTTTGGGGGTGCCCCCCATACTTAGAATTGAAACTCAAAATTTTTTTTTCACCAAACCCATACATACGTGTGGGGTATCTATGGACAGGTCTTTATAAATTATATTGAGGTTACTATTATCATTTTTAGGGTTACGTAGCCAAATGGCAAAAACGGAACCCTTATAGATTCGTCATGTCTGTCTGTCTGTCCGTGTATGTCACAGCCACTTTTTGTCGAAAGTATAAGAGCTATCCTGTTGAAACTTGGTAGAAAGATGTATTATGTGAACCGCATTAGGATTTTTACACAAAAATCAAAACAAAACAAATTTTGGGGGTGCCCCCCATACTTAGAATTAAAACTCAAAAAATTTTTTTTCGCCAAACCCATACGTGTGGGGTATCTATGAATAGGTCTTTAAAAATGATATTGAGGTTACTAACATCATTTTTTTCTAAACTGAACAGTTTGCGCGAGAGACACTTCCAAAGTGGTAAAAAGTGTGTCCCCCCCCCCGTAACTTCTAAAATAAGAGAATGATAAAACTAAAAAAAATATATAATGTAGACCTCAACCAAAACTACCAACGAAAATTGGTTTGGATGAGATACAGTTAGCAGTTTTTGAGATATAGTACATTTTCAAAAACCGCAAATATAACTTTGCCATTCATACAAATACTATGAAAAACAAAGTTATTTTTATTGTTTGTGTATATTACTTACTAATCTCAATATAATTATATCTCTAATCTATGCTTGCTGCTACGGAACCCTTCATGGGCGAGTCCAACTCGCACTTGGCCGGTTTTTTCTAAACTGAACAGTTTGCACGAGAGACACTTCCAAAGTGGTAAAATGTGTCCCCCCCCCTGTAACTTCTAAAATAAGAGAATGATAAAACTAAAAAAAAATATGTAATATAGACCTCAACAAAAACTTCCAACGAAAATTGGTTTGGATGAGATACATTTAGCAGTTTTTGAGATATAGTACATTTTCAAAAACCGCAAATATAACTTTGCGATTCATACAAACACTATGAAAAACAAAGTTATTTTTATTTGTTTGTTTGTGTATATTACTTACTAATCTCAACATAATTATATCCATAATCTATGCTTGCTACTACGGAACCCTTCATGCAGAGGCGGCCTTACCCATTGCGGGGCCCCGGGCAGCAGGTCTTTGCGAGGCCCTTTGTCGTTTATAAAAAGTTTGTGACGCGAAAGTAGGTCTGGTTGTTTGGTTTAGGTATTTGTTATGTTTGAGGAGATATGCTCAAGATAAATCATTAAATAAAATTTGAGTTTTAAAACATTTTACATTTAGTACAGAACTTTCAACATCCGTGTTTAAGTTAAATCTAGTAGGTAGTTCTAACATTTGCAGACTTTTTTTAAAAACGTTGCCCCTCTGGGTTTTCTTCCTGTATCGTGGGTGAACAACTACTTGCAGATCATACAACTATTTGTTCCGTGCGGGGATCGAACCCGCGACACACTGCGCAGCAGTCGATCGCTCAGCCACTAAACCGACCGTCTCGTCAAAATGTTTATGATGTTGGTCCAAAGAATAATCCAAGTTTGAGACGTCGAGCACCGAACGCAACTTTGTCAAAAATCAAAAAAACACCAAAACATTTTGGTATTTTTGGCGATTTTAACACTAAAGGACAAGTTTTTGATAAAACTTAAGCACGACGTTTTGAAAGTAGAATAAATTTGCTGCAATATGAGATTAAAATGGTTTCTGTAGATCCAAAAGCTTCCAAGACTATTAAAATTAATCTTTTTTTCGAACTTTGCAAATCCTGTCAATTGTTTAGACACATCTCGAGCAACTCTAGTGGCATCTCAAATCAACGTTATTTTATTTACAACAAATGTGGAAGAGGCAAAGCAACAGATGTCATGTATTCCAACATCGCTTCTTCAAAATCCCCATTGGAACCAGAGGTTTTTCTCCATCTAGACTTTGGCGATACGAATCCTAAAGGGGTAGTTTTTGATAGTACCTAGGTATCTTCTGTTATTAACGTATCTCCTTTCTAAAGTGGACTAAATTAATTTGCTTGATGATTCCCGATGTCCACTCCCAATTTGTCCACCGCTGGTAGACAGCGAAACTTTTTATACTAAATTTTCCCTCTGTCCACCCCGGGGTGGACAAAAAGAAGATTTTATATAAAAATCTCCCCTGGCCACCACTAGAAGACAGTGACATTTTTTTTTAGAAATGTTTCACTGTCCACGACTAAACAAGGGGTGGCAAGAACAATTGGTGATTTTGAGGTTCTGGGTTCGATTCGTAGGTCGAGAAACATGTCATCGGGTGTTTCTCAGTAGCAGCCACCGATTTAGACGGGTCAAGACCCCTCTTTGAGGAGTGGCTGGATGGGCGCCACGCCTTCCTCGCCTTCCGCTTGACGCAAGTCCTCATTGGACACGGAACTTTCGGGAGGTTCTTGTGTCGCCCATCGCCTCCTCTTACAGAGATGAGGCCTGTGTCCCAGCAGTGGGAAGTGGGAACATAATAGGCTGATGAAGATGATGAGTGACTAGAAATATCTCTGTAGACCTAATAGTCTCCGAGATAAACCCCTTCAAAGTTTATTATTTTTTTCTAAAAAAGTTGCGTAGTTCGAAAACATCCCAACTGATGTCATGATAATATGATGTTTTGCCTCTTCCACATTTGTTGTTAAAAAGGGTAAAATAACCTACAAAATAACTTTTCTTTCAGAAGTCGGTGCCTTTGTTTTTTTTTCATTTCATTGTTTTTTTGCCACCGACTTCTGAAAGAAAAGTTATTTTGTAGGTTATTTTACCCTTTTTTGTGGTTGTTTTTGAAGGCGGTTACATTTTTTTTAAAAAGTTTTTTATTTTACTCTTTTTAGTTTAAATATTGAACTCAAATTCTTGTCAAATAAATCATTATCTCTCAAGTGCACAATAAGCTAATAAAATTCCCTATCTCAAAAACTACTGAACCGATTTTGATGAAACTTGCAGTATTCCGTAAGTATTGTAATACTTAGTACAACAAAAAAAGAATTACTTAAATCGGACTTGTAGTTCCAGAGATATGCGAACACAAACTAAATCAGTCGATGCCTTCTCCAAGCCGTTGAGGAGTTGTACCTTCCATCATCAGCTCATCCACCTGAGATGATGAGTGTCAGATGCAAATACTTGAACAGCTTTAGAAAATATATGAAAATGGTACTATGTGCCTATAAAATTTGAAGGTTGCCCTCGATTTCCCTGGGATTCCATCATCAGATCCTGACCTGATGATCATGGGACCAATTGGAAAGTATACCCTTTCAAACAAAAGAAAAATTTTCCAAATCGGTCCAGGCGTCTTCGAGAAATCGGGGAACATACATAAAAAAAAAAAAAAAAAAAAAAAAAGATTCCGACGAATTGAGAACCTCCTCCTTTTTTTGAAGTCGGTTAAAAATAACGTTAATTTGAGATACCGCTAGAGTTGCTCGAGTGGTTGTCTTAAATATTGCAAGAAATTGCGAAGTTATTTTGAAAAGTTCTATCTCGAAAACTACTGGGTCTACAGAAATAATTCAATCTCATTGGTCTTAGTCCTGTAGGGTCAAAAACGCATTTTTTTTTTTAAAAGACCGAAATTTTCGCGTTTTTTGTTTACAAAGTAGCGTTTGGTGCTTGAGGTCTCAAACTAGGATCAGTGGCTTAGCGAGACTGAAACTAGGAAGGAGTCAGACGCATCTGCGAGGCCCTTTTCTTTCAGGACGAAAAATATGACTTGCCTCCGCTGCTCGCGCGAGACCCCCTTTTTGTAAGATGACTTGGTTAATGTCAGCGGCATTGCGAGGCCTTTTTGACTCTACAGTTTCCAGTTACAACGTAACCAAGTTATCTTGCAACATTGGGCCTCGCGCAAGCAGGCGAGGCGCTAGACCTAAATGTGATAAGCACTTCGAAGCCTCTTGATTTCAGTTCCCACTCATCGGATACCACAAGTACCAATACAATTGTAGGTCATGTTAATTTCTTATTAAAAGTTAAGTAGCACTACTTTACTGACTGGTTACAAACTTGATCATCGAATGTGATCGCCGTTGTCAAGAATTTTTTCTTTTTTTTCTCTGAGCGCGAGGCCTCTTCAGTTGTGAGGCAGAGGGCTAGGGTTCGCTTCGCCCCCGCCTAACTACGCCACTGACTAGGACTATTAATTAGGCCAAGATCACAAACAATTAGTCTGCAAAATATCTGAACTACCAGATTTAATGTAAACTAGCCCGTACATTCAACCGATAAAATTGGTAACGAATTCTGAGACGATAAATTTAAAAATCGATGATTACGATTTTTCCTAAAGCTAAAATCTTATTTAATTTACCGTTATGTTATAGACATAATGAGTACTTAGTTATAGTCAAAATCAAAAGTTTTAAATTAAAAATAACTATTTTTTCTTTTGCTTGGGCGCGAGGCCCCTGCAAGCGCGAGGCCCCGGGCGGTTGCCCGGTTCGCCCCCCCCTAAGGCCGCCACTGCCTTCATGGGCGAGTCCAACTCGCACTTGGCCGGTTTTTAGTTATTGTTCGCTACTGTCATACCATAGTATACTATGGTCATACTCTTACTGACTAAAATCTACGGTGTTCCTTCAATAGTCATGTACGTTCCAGGGTCACGGTTAATTGATAGGACAATCCTACTTAAAGAGAGGCCTTTACCCTGGATTGGGGCTTAAATGGCAAAATAATAACAAGATGACCTTTTTGTAGTATTGAATCCATAAAGGGCGATTCTGATTAGTCTTATGAGATGGCCTTAAAGGCGATGCTAGGTCTGATATAGCCGTAGAGGTGTTAGACTTCCTTGCTAATCGAGACATCTAGGCAAGTAAAGGCTGTGCCTGCAATGCCTATACCTGGAAGCTGGTCAACCCGCCCTGTTATGTCTTTTACAACTATTTATGTAGTTTATAATAAGTAGTTTACACCTAGTTTATCGCTTCTAATGGTTTTAAACGGCGGGATGCCAGAATACCTAGTTGCTAGTACTGTTGCTTTGACAACACCAAACATTTTTCTACCAAACCAGTCTAAGTGAGGATGGCAACATTGGCTTAAAGAATGTTGGCTACACCATGTTGAGAGGTGGGCGTTTTACGTTGGGCAAAGATGTATTTTTAAAGGATATTGCGTAATTGGCATAATACTAAGGTTTTATAAATGATTTGCTATGCCAGTATGGCAGTGGTATTTGAGTCGATTTGGTCAAGGTGATTTCGCTTTACTGCTGCTAATTCATATCGAATGGCATTTAAAAGCCGTAAATTATCGTACATTTTATAGTCTGTGGCATCTGAGAAAGAGATCATAGCACTTTAAAAAAAACAGGACACGTTTACACTTGACATCTTGTTAAACGAAATTCCTCGCAAATACAGTAATTCAAAAACTATTTTAAATTCTGCACGCATATTTTCAATACGGATCCATTTAGCCACAACAAGATAAAATGCATAGCGAAAATTCTTTGGCGTCACCTACAATAGCATTCCACATCTTTTTTGCACTTATACCAAACCAGTGTTGCATTCCGTATAAATAAATGAGCACTATTTAAAAGTGGGCGTCCTTTCTCCCTTTTTCTCAGGAACGGATGGAAAGGGACGGATAGTTGTTGGTTTATTTCACTATTTGGGAAATAAACGCGTTGGGAGTACTGTGTGGAGTTAAAAGTTTGTTTTGTAAGAGTAATTTTCTGACAATGTGATATATTTTTCAAAATTAACAATAAAAGTCATTTATTCAAAGTAGGCTGATTTATTAGCAGTTTTTGAAGGTCAAAGCAATTAATAATTACAGGAAATCAACTTGGAGGACTTTTCTTTTGGCTGTCCTATCTATCTATCTTGGGCATCGCGGCGATAAGACCCCATTTTGAGGAGTGGCTGGATAGGCGTCACGGCGTCCTGACCTACCGCATGACGCAGGTCCTCACCGGACACGGAAGTTTCGGGAGGTACCTGTGTCTGATGAGGAAGGAAGAAACGCCTGGGTGTCACCATTGCGAGGATCGCCCTGAGGACATGGTGGAGCATACGGTGCAGGATTGCTGTGCTTGGGCAGAGCACCGCCGAGTCCTTACGGCGGCGATAGGCGGAGACCTCTCGTGCCCGGTATTGCTCGAGGCCATGCTGCGTGGTGAGACGGAGTGGGAAGTGGTCGCCTCCTTCTGCGATGCAGTCATGCTCGCGAAAGAGGAGGCGGGCCGCGTGAGGGAGAGGATAGCGTCCTCCCTCCACAATAGCCACAGTGGTAGACGCCCACGGCATCGGACGTCGGCAGACGATCTCCGGCCACCGTACAGGCGCGGGCATGCGGGCGGGGAGTAAATGGCAACTCGCTGTCCGACCATAGACCATGCCCGGGTCGACTGCGCGTTGTGTTCCACGCGCGCCTCAAAAAGCGTCAGCATGATGACGGCCCCCCCCCCCTCTAGAGGGCCAAAGCCTGCCGGGGTCGCGGGACTTATCTCATTACCGTGACCTCGGAACATAAAGGGCTATTGAAGGACACCGTGGATTTTAGTCAGTACAAGTCTGATAGTCCCTCCCGCCCTGCCCTGGGTGGGAGGAGTCATTTGATGATTTTACTACGAAAAAAAAATCTATCTATCTTGGTCGCACGAAGCACTAATCACATTGAACGACGACCCAGTGACTAACATACATGATAGTGTGTGATAAAGATGAAGCCGAAACTAGCGGAATTTCTCTTTTCTATGGTCGATGTGCAATATTTATCACAGGTGGTAGTACGTACACTGTACATTCTTTACACAAGTAATTAAGCCTTCCCGTTATCATCAAAATGGGGCCACTAATGTCCTGGCAAGCAATCAAATAGAGCATGTCTTATCACTGTTCTATTTCACAAAAATCTTGCATCATTATACAACATGGGGTGCTAAGACAGGAAACCTCCACGTGCGCCCGTGGACTGGGGTTCCCTCTCGGATGCGTCCGGGGGGAGGACCAGTTTTTCGGGCCGGTGCGCCCTGGGATGCGGGCGGGGACTCTCCTTAGGCACTGTGTGCCTAAGGGGTTTCTTTGCCCGTATGCGGGTGGCCTGTCGGGTGGACGCTCTGACGCGTGTCCCTCTGAACAGCAGAGGGCACAGCGGCGGAGCGGGCTTGCAGACGGTGAGTAATGGGTATGCTCGCCGTCCGACCAAGGACCAAGCCCGGGTCGGTGGCGCGTCGTGTTTCACGCGTCACCGACGGGGCCCCTTATGGGGCCAAATGCCTGCCGGGGTCGCGGATTTTTCTTAATCCAGGATACCGTGGCCCCGGAACGTAAAGGGCATCCGACGGAACACGGGTGGATTTTAGTCAGTAAGAGTCTGACAGTCCCTCCCGCCCCACCCAGGGCGGGAGGACTCATTTGATGATTTTGCCACCCTAAAAAAAAAAAAAAAATCATTATACAACATTAGGTTCCTACTTTACTCGACTTCCATCATTACCCTACTTTTGTAGTATGCACAGCAAAATGGTCCCATAAAGTTATTAGGAGCAGTTTCATAATTTTTACGCTACTTCTGGTCGTTTCAACTTCCTTATGCATAACTTTGCATGTATTTACCTACATTATTTTCATAGTTACTCCAGTTCTAAATATGGATGCTGTATAAATGTAATGAGATCACGTTTGTTATTTTTGATCCTGTTTAATTATACGGAGCGTAAGTAAAAAAAAACTGTCGTTAGATTTTTTTAAAGATACTAGTCATTTTAATTACCAGCTGACGGAAATTTAGAAGCTGATGTTACTCACAGAGTTAGCGTAGGATGGCAGCGGTGGAGGGCTTTGACGGGAGTTCTGTGTGATACAAGAATGCCGATTAAAACCAAAGGCAAGATTTATAAAACCGCAGTAAGACCAGCCATGATGTACGGTGCCGAATGTTGGGCCATAAAGAAAATCCACGAACAAAAAATGCATGTGAATGAGATGAAGATGCTCAGGTGGGCCGCAGGCGTAACTCGACTTGATAAAGTGCGAAACGAGCACATCAGAGGAAGTTTCAAGGTCGCGCCCATAGCAGAGAAACTCACCGAAACACGCCTGCGATGGTTCGGACATGTCATGAGACGCCCTGAGGACCATGTGATCAAACAGGCCCTAGCACTGCCAAATGCTAAGAGGGGTAGAGGGCGCCCACTCGCAACCTGGAGGTCCACGGTAGCCAAGGACTTAGAGCGTGCCCAAATTAATACTTTGACAACCCAGGACAGACTGTCGTGGCGCCGCAGAACAAGGAGAGCCGACCCCAAATAATGGGTTAAGGCTAGGACAAAGAAGACTAGTCATTTTAATTACCAAGTGAGAAAGGACGTTCGTTAAAAAAAGAACTAGCTTTATTAGATTGACATACATAGAAAAAATCTAAGATAGGTCAAATTCATAACCGAATCTGGCAATTAGAAACACGATAAAATGCTTCGATTGGCTTGTTATAATTTTAGGTTTCAGTTTTATGCAACAGAAATATAATATTTATGGAGGTTGACATTTTAAACCAAACTATTCAAAATTTCATTAAAATGTCAAACACAGACAAACTGACTATATCAAAAGTTCAGTACCTATATTAACGATTGCAAAATTTTATTCAGTGCTATTAAAATCAGATTACACCCATGTTTCTTTATTAAATATGCGATCTTATAAAGTTTTATACAGCACTTAAGTGAATTTGACCTTCAAGTTGATTTTATTTATTATAACTTAACACTTTTATTGAAAGTACAGGCGGCAAACAAATTTTATTTCCATAAGACGATTTTTTATGACGTAAAAATACATTTGTAATTTACATACAAATGCTACATACCCTTTCCCCATTTGTAATTTAATCACTATCATTATAGTATCGTTACTTTAGTTAACATAAATATGCCTGATGAATAACAAAAAATTGAAAAAGGTAATTGTAGCAAAATATCTTAATGATGACGTTTCAGTGACAACTACATAATTATTGTGTGGTGAAGTAAGTACGTCTGTGTCAATTTGTTTTTATTTTCATGCAAGCTTTCATGTCCAACAAGTACTTATTAAAATTATCTTACTAAGTACTTGATATCATTTTAACTGCTTTCAATGAGCTTATACGCTTAACTTTATAAATAAATTTTGCATTTTCTTTTAATTTATTTATATCATCTTTAGATTTTCATTTTTGGAATAAAACCTAATGTGTATCACAAAAAGTAAAAAATATATTTACAAATATTTTCTGTCACAAGCAAGATTTGTCTGGCTAGGTTTAGTGGAAAATTTTGTATTTTTCTTAAACATCAAGGTCTTAAAATTGTAAATGTACGCAGAAACTCGATTTTCCCTTCGTAACCTATACTTAGTAATATTTAAACATAGCATGAAGAAGTATCTTGTGAATTTTATGACTCGTAAACAAGGTAAGCGGTCAGCAACAGGTTATTTTAAGGTGTAACGTATGGATGAGTGTCATTTTATAGCACATAGTTTCCCTACCTGCTTTTAACTATGCATGCTAGTTCTTCAGTTTCACGTGTACTTAGCTTAGTACATAAACCTAATTTTAGTTACGTTACGTGAAATCATGAAATTTTTCATAAATGTAGGTATAATGTAAAATACACGTACTGTTGCAAATTAAACAACGGAAATGAAAGGTATCCCAAATAATTGTGTAACTTTTTTTTGTTTGGAAATGGCAATATCATTTATATACATGCATTGTTTTAGTAAGAAATAATAAGGACTCGAAAACACGACTAAAATCAAAATCACGGCGATACCAAAAAATAAACAACTTCCTTTCGCATGATTCGCGTGTTCAGAACTCCCCCATAAAAATGCAACGGCGATTATTTTCAAGTTAAATCAATATTACTATAACGAGGTATAACTACAACGTTTACCTGTGGCGACCTTGAATGAAAGGGGCAGGTAAGCGAGTGGCTAACTGAATGATTCGTATCGTAACGGACTTTTTAAAAGTATTTGCTCGTTCTTTTTTGTTGTCTATGGTAATTTTGTAATGAGAGGTTTGTTGTAAACTCAGAAACAAAACTGTTTGTTTCATTTAAGAATTTTATAGCTTTCTACAGGGTGAATTTTCCAACTGGGCGTGGATGGCTTTATCCGAAACGAAACTATGAGGAATATCGAAAAATACTGAAAGGAGTCTCTAGGCCGATTTTGACGAAAACTAAAACTGCATCATTGGATTTTAGAAAAATCAATCATCCTACTGCTATGCCGGAGGTCGTGGGTTCGATTCCCACCCAGGACAAATGTTTGTGTGATGAGCACGATCATTTGTTCTGTGTCTGGGTGTAATTTATCTATAATATGTATGTATTTAGAAATATATAAGTATGTTTATCAGTTGTCTAGTACCCATAACACAAGCTCTGCTTAGCTTGGGACTAGATGGCGTTGTGTGATAGTTGTGGAATATTTATTTATTATCCTGGCCAGGAATCGAACCCGCTCATTTTGTATAAAAAATCAGTCATTCGTATTATTGCACCATTCGATATTGCAGGAGCTAATAAGGATCAAATACTTGGTTAAGTTTCCTTCAAATTAACGTCAAAGTTCCAGTTTACAAAAACGAGAAATGTCATGATAGGCATATTAGTCATGATAGAACAGCTCAGGAGAAAAGTTGCGAAATCCACAATTTTGAGATGTGCCACTAATGAACTCGGCCATATAGCGGTTTTAATATCACATTTTAAATTAAAAGAACGGTCGCCGTAATTAGAAGCACGAAGAATCGATTGTAATTATAATTTCATAGGATAAATCGATTGGTTTGTACAGCATTATGTTATTGATAACGATGTGAAAGCTTAACCTACTGGACTGGCTAAGGCTAACCTAATCTGTTAAGGCACAACAAATTTTCTCTTTCTTTTTGTAAAAAAAAACTTTTTCAAAAAAAATGTAACCGCCTTCAAAAACAACCACAAAAAAGGGTAAAATAACCTACAAAATAACTTTTCTTTCAGAAGTCGGTGCCTTTATTTTTTTTTTAATTTCATTGTCTTATTTGCCACCGACTTCTGAAAGAAAAGTTATTTTGTAGGTTATTTTACCCTTTTTTGTGGTTGTTTTTGAAGGCGGTTACATTTTTTTTGAAAAAGTTTTTTATTTTACTCTTTTTAGTTTAAATATTCAACTCAAATTCTTGTCAAATAAATCATTCTCTTACATGTATGTGCACTAAAATTTTGTAATCCGTAGCACCGGTAACAACATCGCTCAAGTGCACAATATGCTAATAAAATTCCCTATCTCAAAAACTACTGAACCGTTTTTGATGAAACTTGCAGTATTCCGTAAGTTAAACAATACTTAGTACAACAAAAAAAGAATTACTTAAATCGGACTTGTAGTTCCAGAGATATGCGAACACAAACTAAATCAGTCCATGCCTATTCCAAGCCGTTGAGGAGTTGTACCTTCTATCATCAGATCATCCACCTGAGATGATGATTATCAGATGCAAATACTTGAACAGATTTAGAAAATATATGAAAATGGTACTTTGTGCCTATAAAATTTGAAGGTTGCCCTCGATTTTCCTGGGATTCCATCATCAGATCCTGACCTGATGATCATGGGACCAATTGGAAAGTATACCCTTTCAAACAAAAGAAAAATTTTCCAAATCGGTCCAGGCGTCTTCGAGAAATCGGGGAACATACATAAAAAAAAAAAAAAAAAAAAAAAAAAAAAAGATTCCGACGAATTGAGAACCTCCTCCTTTTTTTGAAGTCGGTTAAAAAGAAAAAGAATGAAAGAATTTCATACGATAAATCGATTCCAGAACAAGAGCTATGATGTCCCAAAGGTATCGAACCTAGCGAGGATCATTACTTTGTGTAAGTTATTTCGTCACCACTGCTCTAAAAACGATGTAGGAAAACAGTGAGGAAACCCGCATGTCCTAGAATCAAAAATTCGAAGACATGTGACATCTACCAACCCGCACTGGGCCTGCGTGGTGGGTTATTGCCTACTCCCTCAATATAAACGAGGCTTGAGCCCCAGGAGCGGGAACATAATGGGCTTATGATGAGCCAAAACAGGATAAAACTAAATATCACGATGTAAAACTGCCAATTCCATCAAGAATGCAATGCTTTTTACATTAAAAAATATTTTTTTGGTAAATAATATGCCTACAAGTAAGGCTGAAGGCAGACGAGCGTAAATTTTTGAGTTGTGAGTCGTGAAATTTCTGGCTTCAGCATAAAAGTATGCACATGGTAAGCAGCAAATCATACTTCCTCCACTACAATAGTGGCCAATCTGGGCCAGTGTGTACATAACACAAATCATAAAAAACTAACTATATTGACACAAATCTAGAACAAGGACATACGATAAGGTTGCATGTTGTATAATGCATTGTTTGATAACATAAATACATAATACGATTAAGGTACAGTCAGGAAAATTGATATATACGTAGGCATAATTTTTTTAAAGATGTTTTTTTATTGGTGTAATCCTACTATCCTACTAATATTATAAACGTGAAAGTTTGTTTGATGTTTGTTACTCTTTGACGCAAAAAAAAACCTTAAATAAATGTATGCCAGCTTAGATATCTCTTTTGTTGACTGTACAATGTACCAAGATATCGCATTATAGACCACTTACACGTTCAAGTGTTTGAAATAGATATTATCTAGATGGGTATTTGATTACTATGTAGAAGTGCTTTAATTTATTGGTTTATTATGTTTGGTGATTTACGAATTAGGCAAAGTTTCAGTCTGAAATAAGAGGAAATTACGAATCAAACAAATAAATAACAAAAATTAAGTGCGGACAGTCATAGAGCATAAGAGCAGCGTAACGCGCCCAAGTTAGAAGAACACTAAACTCCTCAACAACAAGCTGGTTTTCGATCAGGCCTCTCCACAACAGACCATCTTTATGCAATAAACCAAATAATTGAAAAGCATCAAGAGTTTAATTTACCAATATACCTCGCCTTCACCGACTATTCCAAAGCTTTCGATAGTTTGAAACATACATACTGCCATATTTGACGCTCTGAACAATCAAGGAATCGATCCCACCTATATATACCAACCTACTTCGCCAGGTTTATCTGAACAGTATCGCTTCAGTGAAATTACAGGCAGCCGGACCATCATTCTCCATTGAAAAAGGAGTCAAGCAAGGAGACCCGCTTTCACCCAAGCTTTTTAACAGCGCTCTAGAAGAAATATTTAAAAACCTAACAACTCGCTGGGAGGAAAGCGGCATTAAAGTTGGCGAAGTTAGGTTAACCAATCTCCGCTTCGCTGACGACATTGTCTGATTCTCATCCGCGGCAACAGAACTGGAGTTAATGTTACCAGCTCAGTGAGGCAAGCCTTGAGATTGGACTGGCGATGAATATGTCAAAGACTAAACTACTGTCGAATACACACTAAGTATGAGATCAAAGTGAATGGTGAAAAACTGCAATATGTCCACGAAGAACATTAATTTGGGCTAGCTAGTCTCCTTCCAGGCTAGACATGACAGGGAAGTCATTAGACGAAGAGCTACTGGTCCATGAAAGTACTTATGAAGGGAGATTTTCCATTATCACTAAAACGCAAAATCATGGACATTATTCCCATTTTGACATATAGATCCCAAACTAGGTCTTTGACAAACATACAAAGTCCAAACTCAAGGTTTGCCAACGTGCAATGGAGCGCAGTGTTCTAGGCGTTAAGCTAACTGATCATATTCGTAACACCACATGACCACACTGCGTTCCAAAACACAGATCACGGACGTTGCTAAAATGGCCACTAAGCTGAAATGGGACTGGGCTGGCCACGTCTGCCGGATGCCCAATGAACAGTGGGCCAAAATTACCATTATGTGGAGCCCTGACACGACCAGAAGGCGTCGCGGCAGACCTCGCAGAAGATGGCGGGATGAGCTGGACCAAACTAACAACCAGTGGCTCACACTAGCCCTAGATCGAAATAGTTGGAAGTCATGGAGAGAGCCTTTGCCTAGAGTGGGATGATATAGGCTGACAGTAACAGTAAGTGCGGACAGTAGTGATGGGTTTTTATCCGGATAAATACTCAAAATGGATAAATACTCAATAAATTTCCATTTTTACTCGAGTTTTTATCCAAAACAGTGGATAAATACTACTTACAGTGTAAGTTACATTGTTCATCGTAAATTTTGTTATTTTACAAGAAAAATGATTGGAATACATGAAAATCTGTAAATATAGATTTGTAACGTACTTTTTTAATCACTTTAATAATTACTATTACTATAGGCGTTGAAAAAAGCACTAAATATTCCCGTTTTTTTCCAATAAAAACTTTAAATAAAACATAATTTTCCGTTTCTAATTAATTATACAGTAGAACTGACGCGGACGCGCGGCCGCAATTTGTCTGATCAAATCTAACCGAGTCTAACTGAGTGTAACCGTCAGACTGACTCCGATTCTGATTGAGTCTGACTCCGAGTCCGAGTCTGACCGAGCCTAATTCAGAGTATGACTGAGTCTTACCGAGTCTTACGGAGTCGTAGCGAGTATGATTTCGAGTCTGACCAAGTGTGACTGAGTCCGACCGATTCTTACTGAGTCTTAGCGAGAATGATTTCTGTCTTATCGAGTCTTACGGAGTCTTAATGAGTATGATTCCGAGTCTGACTGAGACTTACCGAGTCTGACCGAGTCTTACCGAGTCCGACCGTGTCTTATAGAGTCTTACGGAGACTTAATGAGTGTGATTCCGGGTCTGACCGAGTCTTACCGAGTCTGACCGATTCTTACTGAGTCTGACCGAGTGTTACGGAGTCTTAACGAGTATGATTCCGAGTCTGACCGAGTTTTACCAAGTCTGACTCCGAGTCTGCCTAAGTCTGACCGATTCTTACTGAGTTTTACCGAGTCTGACCGAGTCTTATCGAGTCCGACCGTGTCTTATTGAATCTTACGGAGTCTTAATGAGTGTGATTCCGAATCTGACCGAGTCTTACCGGGTCCGACCGTGTCTTATCGAGTCTTACGGAGTCTTAATGAGTGTGAATCCGAGTCTGACCGATTCTTACTGAGTCTTACCTAGTCTGACCGTGTCTAATCGAGTCTTAACGAGTATGATTCCAAGTCTGACCGAGTCCTACCAAGACTGACCGAATCTGATTCCGAGTCTGATCGAGTCTGACCGATTCTTTCTGAGTCTTAAAGAGTCTAACCGAGTCCTACTGAGTCTGACCATGTATGACTAAATCTGACTGAGTCTAACCGAGTCTTACCGAATCTTAGAATCTTACCGAGTCTGACCGAGTATGACTGAGTCTAAACAAGTCTTACTGAGTCTAACCGTATTCGACACCGAGATTTACTCTGAGATTTGATCTATTGTTTTATATTAAACGGTTTACCTATTAAAAAATATGACAACAAAACTTGTTTCCAACCCTACCTAACATAGGGCTTTGGCCTTGTTGACGTCATCTCAAGGCCTAATTGCCGGATCTGTGGCAGGACCAGTTCAACCCCTGCCCTGCAGTTACCAGTAGTGACTAGTCACGGTACGTCCTCCCCACGTCGTTAAGAAGAAAGAAAAAAATATTTTTTTTACAGTCAAACATGTCATTGGCGTAGCAGACAACGCCGATACAATGGAGGATTGTACCACGTAGCGGTCGGTCAAGCCGAACAGTGTGCCAGGTTCCGATGGCGACGGTGCACCATCTAGGTTTGAATTCGAAACTTCGTAATAATAGCGGAGCGCCTCCATAATTTTACTCTAGGGCAAAGCCTGAAAGACGTTCGTCATAACGAGAGACACTGCCAAGATGTCCTCACCCCAAGCGATTGCTTCCTCCGCCAAAGCCCTTTCTTTTAACGAGGATAAACTGTCAAATGAGTCGTCCAGACTTGTACTGACTAAAATTCACGTGTTTCTTCAATAACCATTTACGTTTCAAAGTCACTGTTACCTGTTTAGACAGTCTCGCGACCCCGACAGGCGTTTGGCCAACCATGGGGGCCTCGCCAGTCAGTCAAATCACTCATATGCACATTTGGCAGAAGCCAAACAGGATATCTACAGATTCAAGATACGCAAACAAGATAAACTGCATATAAAATGAGGCCGAGTTAGGCTGCAGTGGGAAACACATTGCTTCTCCTTGACTGGAGAGACTTCTGAGACCTGATAATACAATAATGACATTTTTGGAAAGCCCAATGAACAATACTTGTCATTGAATTTGTAAAAATAACCATTCTATTCGCAAAAAATATAAATATCCATCATTTTGAGTAAATATCCGATAAAAACGGGAAAAAACGAGTATTTATCCGTTTTGGATAAATACTCGAGTATTTATCTTTTGAGTATTTATCCTCCGCCCATCACTAGCGGACAGCGATAAAGTGTAAGGTAGAGAACTTTTGCTACAGTATATCGCTGCTTTTTTCAGAAATTATTAGCACAACAACATACTATCGGATACCTAAACTTTTCATATTAACCTAAACAAATGAAGAAAAATAATATAGGCAAAAATCAATTGAAACCCGCATTGTCTTTTTAATTTACGATGAACTGGTTAGGTTAGCGTAAATTAACCTAACAAACATAATTACGGGAAACCTACATGACAAGCAAGAGCAATCCTTACGATGCATCCTGAAATGCTCTCGTAATTAAATCATAAATGCTAAGTACTCAATACTTATTCTCCAGACGAAGATGAAGTAATTTATAAGAAAACTACAACTCCACAAATTCAAAAAGAGAAGCTTAGAGTAAGCTAACAAAACGCCATTTTGCAAAATATGGCGCCAAAAGTACGCCATACGTAGCTGGCATAACAGTGTAAAAACAAAACGAACGTAACTTTCACGAAACAGCCAGGAATGCTCACGAATGCTAGTACAGTAGGTATTGGTACCTATATTACTCCATAAATTGGACCCAATGTTGGAACCAAAACTTGGCCTAAATGTAAATGGTATACCCCGGCTTTGCTGAATCATTCTGGAATGCGTTTGAAAATTTGAATCTGAAAGCCATCTTGAATTTTATTTGACCAGATGAGTTGACAGATGTCATTTTAAGATTAGCGTAGTGAAGTTTGGCTTGTTCTTATCATTGTTTGTTAAATTTATCATCTCGTAAATCTAGCTCTTGCTATCTTGAATTTTAGGCCTATTGCTGTTATTGTGTTTGCATGTGTCAAACAAATGTTGTTTTGTTGTTTAATGATTGTGATTACCATTAACAAGACAGATCACGTTTTCTGCTACGATTTTACTATTTTTAAGTTTTACTATAATTGTGGATGCGTTTTCAAACTTTTAAGCCCCCTTAACTAAAAAGCCAAACCTAGAACAACTCCCACTAGGCGTTGACCATGCACGCAGTTTACCAACCAATCGCCGACAACAATTGTTTGTTTTTTTTTTTTTTTCTCTGAGTCTAATATTACCTAATGAGCGACTTGCGCTTATGTCTTTCTTTTCAGACAAATTCGAACGTTTTAACTAGGTAAACTATGATACGGTTCGGTGGCCTCTAAATAATGTTTTACAAACTTTGGATATTAAATAATAAATCAAAATCTTATCTATCGATGAAATTAATATTCCCAATTACAAATAGCGAGGCAATATTTGATTAATGATCAATCGATCATCTTGCAAAACCAATCTCCAAACCGCGATGCACTATCAAACCAATAAGATATAACTAAAACCATTAAATTGGCCCCAATTGTGCCCAACATTGGGCCAACTCTAAAGCCGGTTGTACAATGTACATACCTGTTACCAAGAATTTCGTTGTGTAGACACAGAGTATACCGGTTTCGTCAGCTGACGCTAAAAATGGCGGCAAGCGCGCGAACGAAGATTGATAACCTAATCTTGTACTTTTTGTAATCATTTTACATGTGTGGTAATTTGATAAGGATTACTTAATAGTCTTATTATTGTTTATTTTTAACCGACTTCAAAAAAAGGAGGAGGTTCTCAATTCGGTCGGTATGTTTTTTTTTTTTATGTATGTACACCGATTACTCCGAGGTTTCTGGTCCGATTAGTGTAATTCTTTTTTCGTTCGATGTAGTATACTTGCAATTTGGTCCCATAAAAATTTCATCCAATTTGGTTCAGTACTTTTTATTTTACCAAATTCTAGTGCACATGTAAGAAAATGATGTATTTGACAAGAATTTGGGTTGAATATTTAAACTAAAAAGAGTAAAATAAAAAACTTTTTTAAAAAAAATTAACCGCCTTCAAAAATAACCACAAAAAAGGGTAAAATAACCTACAAAATAACTTTTCTTTCGGAAGTCGGTGGCATAAAAGACAACGAAATAAAAAAAACAAATCCACCGACTTCCGAAAGAAAAGTTATTTTGTAGGTTATTTTACCCTTTTTTGTGGTTGTTTTTGAAGGCGGTTAATTTTTTTTTTTAAGTTTTTATTGAATAGGTTAAAATACCTATTTTCTAGGTAACCTATTATCTTTATAGGTAGGCATAGGCAGTAGGTAACTACAAATTGGTGATAACGGAGATTCAGGCTATTAATTAAAATTTGTGAAAAATCTTTGAAGACATTTAAATTCTAGGTTGAATAAATTGTGGGTGTTACAAAAAAAGGACTGCAATGTCGAGATTAAAAAAAAAAATAAGAAAAGTAAATAGGTATGGTATTAATTTCTATGAAAATTTCTATGTAATTAATATTTATACCTATTTTAATTTTCGAATCGCAGAATAACGCTAGGAAGAAAAGAAAATGAAAAGAACCAGACAATAAATTATTTTTTAAAGTACAGACGCCAGCAGGTCAACCTACCCGAATCTGTAAAATTTTACCAATCGAATATGAACATTCCACTATTGTGATAAGGTTGAAAATCTATTAATAAAATCTGACATTTTGTGGTAGGTTGATGTGCTGGCGGCTGTACATTTAATTCTAGGCATTTACGTACTTACCTTAAAAAAAAGAAACTGCCAACAAAACTAAACACTGGCAGTAGCAAACGCTACAACGCACTTTTTTCGCGGATTATTGGAAAATCCAATGAGGGGAAAAATGCGACCCTCCCGTTAAATACTTTACCAAATACTGATACTGAATAATGCTGAATAATACGTTGTCGTGTAAAAATAAACAGTATCAATGATAACATTTATTATGATAGAGTAATTGTGATGACAGGCACAAAATAATAATTACAAAAATAGCGCCTTTTTTATCACAATTACCTAAGTACATAATCTTATTCTACATTCTACTATAATCTTATCTTATGTTTTGGTTACTTGCGCCATATTACGAAATCAGATACACGCTGCCAGTGATATACCTATTGATAGGGATAAAAATAACTACAGAAGGTATCATCTTGCCTAGTTTCTTGATTTTTTTGTATTTTTGTTTCCTGAACGGTACATTTTGCAAGTTTAATTTTAATTATTTTTAATTAATGGAGACTTTTTACGGTATTTTCTTTATATTATTAATAACCATAAAAAAGAAATGAAATTCTGAAATTAATTTACCAACAGAAAACAATTTTACCAAAAGCGCCCTGGGCGAGATTTCTACTGCGCCCCCTAAAGGCAATTCAAACCCATAATGAAAAAAGGAAAAGGACATAACGAAATTACCATTTACTAAAAGCTGATCCTTCGATAGCTAGAATCAGGGTTAGCCGATAAAACCACAGAGTTTGACATGGTCTGGTTTTCCGGAATATGTTTTAAATTGTATAAAAAAGACCAATTTTCAAAATACTAATTTAACTGCGCAAATCTTTCATGGACTGAAATAAATGTAGTGTCCAAAAGACAATTGAAAATTTCCATACTGCGAATTGCATAATGCGTTCCATTCTAGGGTTGCAAACTTAACGATTTCTTCGTTTAATAAAGTAGGCCTGCGGGCGGCGCCCCTTTATAACGCCGGGCGCTACTAATAAGTATTCTAAACTTCTGGATCTAAAATATTGCACAAAAGTTCTCTCCTGTAACAAAAAAGGATTTGTTATGAAAATGGGATGATAATGTATTCTTCTTTATTCTTTTTTATCTTTTCATAAAAAATATGTACAAAAGATAAAATAAACGAATATATGTTTTCATATTTTCTGCTATGCGAGATCCCAGGACATATGGCTCGGTCGGTCCTTGGCCTTACCATTAACAATGGGTTCTAAGCTTTATCTCAAACAAAATGTAAAATCCCAGAGAGAAAAAAAACTCAAGTGCCGCTTGTTTATGGTATTTTTCATACTTTTTAGGTTAAACAAACTTGAGATGAAATCTTGTATTTGCGTGAAGATTAACAGATAGCCAATTATGTGGCTAACTGGCTACTGTTTGTATTTAAACATTGCGTTATGCATATTTCATAGCTTTTTTATGTCATATTTTACTGTCATAGTATAGGTACGATGTTATTTTGATGGGTGACATTGGTAACTTTGGAACAGGAACAGAGTAGAATAGAATAGAATAGAATAGAATATACTTTATTGTACACCAAAATTTTAAAAACTACTGCTTACAATATTGCTTAATCTAGGGTTACAATGGCGGTCTTATCGCTAATAGCGATTTCTTCCAGACAACCTTTGGATGGACTGTACGAACTAAGATAAGAAGGGGAGGGGGTAGTCAGTGGTGTACTATAAATACTCTTTTAATAAATGATTAAATATATATAGATATATATATATTATATAGATTTATAAATATAGTATATTATTTCAATACAAATGAAGTAATCAGAAAATTATAACACTAAATAAATAAAACAATATTGACTATACGAGTAGGTAATAAAAATAATAATGATTGACTTGGAAACTTTAAATCATAGGAGTGAATGAAAATGATTCACAACTAAGTTTTTAAAAGCGATAAGTGACTTTGCTTGCCTTACCGACTCCGGCAATGTATTCCATAAACGAATAGCCTGAACCGTAAACGATTGGTCATAGAACTTAGTGGTATGTGCGGGCATCAAAAGCCTCAAATTCTCCGATGATCTCAAATTTCTAATATGTGTGTCATTAATGAACTTGAAACGTTCTTTCAGATAAAATGGGGTTGTGGGATTGAAAAGAATATTGTACAATAACGATAAAATATGCGTATTCCGGCGAAGACGGATAGGCAGCCACTTGAGTTTATAGTATTTTAATTTGATTTCAATTTTCTTTTGAATTTAATTTTTGTCATAATGCATAATCGTCGAATAGTCAACATTAAGAACGTATCTAAAATAATAATAAGAATATCTTGCTAAAGCATGAGGATGCAGCTGGATTACCTATGTTGACTCTGGCTGGTAGGTAAACTCTGGTCTGGATTAAGTTGAGCTTTTTTGTGTTAATACCAGCTTGCGTAGTCGTCCCCAAAAGCGTGCTATAAATTCTGATTATTTAGATTGGTGTTTTGATGATTTATTGCATTATTTTGTCATGGTGAATCTATAGAATTACCCTCTTGGATGAGCTCATTATGTAAGTTAGCAAAATGCGCAAAATACCCTATTGGTTTTACGAGTATATCTATGATTGTTTGATCAATAAAATATATATTATGCAATCCCTACTTTTTATTTTATTATACAAGGATTAATTTTCTTTTATCTTTTATATTCCTACTATTATCGACACATGAGAAAAATAATGCCTCTCTTTGGTACAGCCTGTACCTATAGACATGCTTCCATCATTCACGCGAAGGCCTTATCACAATACTTCTGTAATTTATTTTCAGCGTACTTGAAACATTTACTGCTGGAAAAATTAAAAAGCAAGAAAGGAACTATTTTTTTCCATCAATTAACGTCCATTTTCCAGTTTACTTGTAGGTACGTCATAAAAACGGGAAATGTCTTGATAGGGCTTCGGGTTCATTTCATTGGACAAACCTACAGCATGAAAAAGAAAACAGTTGTACTTAGTAGTCGTTGACTATTATATTCGTAACTGCAAGTATTAATTAATAATCTGTGGGAGCCTTTTTAGGCCCATTAAACTGTACACCAACATTCCAGCTTTTTATTTTATTTCAACCTCAGCAATTAATTGTCCATTAAAACAAGTGTTTTCAACCGATAACCACAATTTTTAACAGCGTATCTTCGGTTACGGAGTAGCTGTTCAATTGCTTCGCCTAATTGGTAGTAACGTAAAACTTGAATAGGTAAGTACGGATGCTAGTGGTTTTCTCGTTTTTTTACGATACAAGATACAAGCTTCAGTTTCCGATAACGACTAGTAAGATTTTATATTCTTGTAGGAGTAGAATCAAGTTATTCTATGTTTAAGTGTTTTAGATAAGCGTTTGGTCTTAAATGCTACGTCAGAGCATGTTAGTTTTGGGTATGCTGTCCAGGGAGAATGTTGAGCGAGTTGAGTGTTATTGTTTTTTTTTTGTCAGGTTTTTTTTTTGTAATTAGTAGATTTTTGTGAGAATAAAAAATCAATTACGAGCAGTATTTGAACCTGCAACCTTCTGATTCAGAACACCAGATGTTCCTTCCTACCAATCGAGCTATCGCATCGCAGTCATGCTCACAGCGTAGAACTCTTCATTCCATTCTATGATGGCGTCGAAAGTTTTACAATTCGTGAAGCATGAGTATAAAATATTTTAGAATAATAATATTTGTGTGCACGTATGCACTATTGGGACACAGTTGCCTAGATTTTATGTCGAATAGAATAATTATGTCTAATCCAAGTCGCCTTTACATGCAGGTAAGTACTGTTCCTTCAAAATTATTTTACTTCTGATTTCGCATTAAATTAACCCTTATTCCCGTTGTCAGTTCCTCATGTCAGAGAATAATAACCGTGAAAGGAAGGGCTGTAGGTAATCGGTTTATGAATCATAGTGCAGTATGTTGCATGCATTGTAGCTGTTTTAGGGGGAACCATTTGCGATAAACTATCAGAAAACATTTTGTTAAGTACACCCCTAATTAATATCTTCGTTAATGATGCGATAATTGCAACAGTACCATAACTTGCTTAAAAGAATGAAATAGATACTTACACCCTCATTATTCTTTCATTATCTTACCCATTTTTTTGAGCAGTCTGTCCATAGTCTGTCTTTTTTTTACTTAATGACTTTAGCGATAGGGCACCGATAGGCTAATTTACTTGTTATTACAGGCACTTTTGCTTGAATATCTTGTATGCCCTAGACATTCGTTTGAATGAAATAGCAGATTCAGATATATTATTGTAACATTGAATTGATTCAAGAGTCTTTTGTTCTTGACTGACTCAATTGAGTCACTTGGTTCTGCCTACCCATATTTACTAATATGGTGATGGCCTACAGACCTAGTGCGGGGATTAACATATAGCTTTGGTCCATTGTGACATATGTGTGATATCGTTTTTTATTATAACGTTTTCTAAATTGGTCATTACAGTATAGGCTGCGTTTTTTTGTTGCCTTTGCTTAAGGTGTGGGCGACATAGCGTTATTAAAACTTTGCTGTACTTTTTAATAAATTTCATCTCTATGAGCATTTTATTCTTACTAATCCCCAATGCTTATCCCCACATTATTATCCCCCAAGTTATATCACTATCTAGATCTACTGCTACTAGTAATGGTTATTGACATAGGTATCTAAAAGAGATTTATTTTCTAGTACCTAAGTAAATAAAAATAAACATTTACTGACCCTTTTTTTTGTTGCACCTTCACAAGTTTTTTACACTGAGACTTTTGTATAAACTACTCCTTTACAGCAAACCTTTTTTCGTTATTTTTAACCACAGTTTCGTAAGAGTTCCGGATGCATTAGGTAATTTAAACAAACTTATGACGGTAATGGCGGTAAAACTAGGTAACGTAAATATTTCTGTTCATTAAATCATTTTACCTACACTGAGATCTGTTCTTGGTAATGTTATAATAACATGTTACATAACTTTGTGTAATAACTCCAAAACATGTTGTAATTTTAAAATTCGAACGATTTAGGATAAAATGATTTGCGATAAAATACCAATACTGATAAGAATCTTCGGTCGAGGTCGAAAATTTTCGGGCACGACCGAAGGAAGTGCTCATGTACGTCAGAGCCGATAATAATGTTGAATTAGTACAACTGACCGAAACATAATTCAGATAATACAAATAAATACGATAAAAATATTAACATGCAAAATAAATCAAACCTTATAATGGTTAAGAAAATATTGCTAGCTTTTGCTCGTAGCTTTTTATGCCTGGTCATCATAACCCAGGACACATTTTTGAACCTGGTTCTAAATGTCATCCAAATACTCTCAGACGTTAATAAGTAAAAAAGTAACAAACAGACTGAGCTACTTTTGTGTCATTGTAATATCAGTATGTTTATTTTTTTACAGAACCACCCTTGCTTGCTTGTCCACGATACCCCAACTTCCCTTTCAAACGTATCGACAAAACTGCGGTAGTCACGCAAGTGTGACAAGGAACGCGTGTTCCCTATCGCCCCGACCTACCCTGGAATCAGTGGAGCAAGACGCACCGTTGTCACCGTTGTAAATAAGAACCGTTGCACCCCCATTCCTCTGTTATCGGACGATTATATTACGTAACCGTCAAATTGGTACTTGTTATAACTGGTACCTATGGGTACTACGCGTATAATTTTTTTTTCAATCTTGCCATCCTTTTCTGCATGATATCTGGTAAGAATCAGATTTTGCTTCTGGATTCAGTGAGATGAAAATACGAGAGAAAAAAGTGTTCTTAAAACAATTTCTCTTGCACAGCTCTTCCCACAGAGCTTCGGACATCTCTTTTCTACATTATTGGCTTTTTTCGTTTCTGGAATATTGTCACTATAATAGGCTATTTGACAAAAAAAAAAACTTTAGTCCGTCATCGTCAGTAAGATTATCAAAAAATATTCGCCTCGTATTTTTTCTTTTTGTACGACTGCCAAACTTGACGGAGATACAACGCTTTCAAAATTGGCAATACGTCACAATTTAGTACAATTTCTACTGATTTCTGACGTTTCCAGCCCCCACTCTCGAGTTTCGATACTTTCGATGCGTTATATCTTGGTAAATGTTCATTGAATTTACAAAAGAAAAAACACGTGTCCGTTATTCCTCAAAACTCTAAATTAGATCTACATAGACAATTTGGGGTCAGGGGGGTCTAGTTTCTTTTTCCGTCAACGAAGGTACGGGTAACTCTAAACTTTTGAGTGAACCCTACTCCCTATTTGAATTCATAAGTTTCGAGAACATAGTGGGAGTTGGTACAACTGTCCAAACATGTTTTCATCAATTTTTAGTTCTGACCACTGTCCGTGTGCGTAGGTACGTCATAAAGATTAGAACTCGCTCGAAACTTCGGTCGAAGCTACGGGTGTCATGCTTAGATAGCAGTCTGTACCCCTGAGCAGCACTATAGTATTTTCTCCCATACTTCTCTAACATTATTTTTTGCCGTGTCATCATGTTTCACACATCTTTCAGTCCATTTATCTTCAAAGCCGTCTTCACGACATTCCTCTGTGTTACATGCCCACAGGATTCGGAAAACCCGTTAGTCTAGCAATTTAGTTGTAAGTCAACGTAGATCTCAACTTAGCACATGAGAAAACAGTTGACATTCATTCCTTCCCAACGCAGATAAACGTGTGACCATGTCATTGTATTGTTCAAGTAACGTTATTAGACCTTATGTGGGTAGGTAATGAGAGTAATAATACACTTTTTACCTGTCTTATTACTAATAAGACAGGTAATAAGTGTATTGCTGAGGTTACTTCCTTGGTAGGTTATCACGAAAGATCCAACAGTGGAATCATGGACGGGCCGGAACGGTTTTCTGGCCGATCCACAATAGATTGATCAGGGGTCCTACCATAACGTCTTAAAGCGACAGTAGTTCCACTGTGGGAAAAGGACAGAGCTATACAAGTTGTCTAGCGCCATCTCGTTCTCGCAGTGGGACTGAACTGAAGGTTACCTTTTTATTTGAAATGGATACGCTATTGTCTTCAATCTAACTTAGAGGCAAAGATGGCCGAGCTCACCCAGAATAAACTGGAACTCCTGCGAATCTCCGAAACACAGTAAAAACTATTTGGCGCAGACATAAGCGGTCCTAGTGAGATCGCTATTGACAACGCTCAGCCGTCATCGTAACACAACAACAGGTAGCCTGTGTGTGTGTAGTCCGGTTACCCGGAGTAGACCGCTAGGACTAGGAGATAGATTACAATGCTGTCTGGATAATTGTCCTTGTTTTTATACCTCAGTTTAGGGGAGGAGGTTGTCAAGAGTCAGGGCCGGCAAAACTGAACTGTTGTATTACCTACTGTCTGATCCTTATAGGGTACCTGGGCCTACATACCTGATATGTATTCTAAGTTCATAAGAAAAATCTGAAAGCAACAGTCACTTAGAGAATTGATCGCTGATTGAATTCAGTCCACCTTTCACTGAATTTACTCAATAAACCACGGATTATGTACAAATAAATGAATATTACGTAAACTCTCCGACAGGTTTATTATGAAAGTCTGAAGCAGTATACATATAAATCTTAACAACATTTATAGAGGAACATAATTATAAACTCCGAGGTGAAGAGAATATCAATTGTTTACAGCTGCTGAGCTGCAAATGCTGCCATAAACGCGAAAGTTTGTGGGGATGGATGGATGGAAGTTTGTAACTCTTTCACGCGAAAACGACTGAATAGATTGGGATGAAAAGTACAAAGACATTCCGTTCCCGTTGGATGACTTTCGTGTTCCTCGCACGCAGGCGAAACTGCAGACGAAACCTGATATGGGTATAAATATTCATTGAATGGGTACCTAGGCAGCATAATGCTAGTTTATAATAACATTCTACTTTAGGCAATTGCCTCATCCAAAATGTAGAGTGGCCACATTGAAACAAAAAAAAAACAAGCACTGATGTCGAAAATCTCCCTTGATAACTGGTCCAAAACTCGTAATAAAATGCAGTCCACATGTCACATGGGACTTTTATTATTTCAACCAAATGCAGCAAGTTCGATATAAAACATTGCAGTAATTCAAACAAGTTTATATTCTTTCGATAACAGTAACGATGTTGTAATCAATGATAATATTATCCGTCAGAAAATGCCAGTGTCAATCACTGACATGGCGGGAAATATTATAACCCGGCCGATTTCGAGAGCTATTCCTCGACAAACAATCATCGTGTCAAACTGACTTCGCAAATTTCCCAGGTTATCCTCGATGAACAGGTGCCCGGGTCCGTTACATGACTGTTCAAACGAGTTTTGATTAAAATCGTCGAGTTCTTAAATAATATACAATCAATTAAATGTTTGTTAAATAATTGCAGCTTCTGGATTTTCGTACAGATAAGTAAAACGAAATTCTTGTGTAAAACAAACGAGATCGATTTTAAGCTGATTGCGGCGCGAATTTGGGGCACGCTGTGTTTACTGGTTTTCGATGTAAAAGTTGATGCATAAAAACTGAACTGAAATCTTGGAAATTATTGGTATCTTCTAGGGCTGATGTGAATTGATCGGATAATGGGTCGTGGGAAAGTTGGGAAACACAGTGCCATAACTAGCCTATGATGTGCTCAGTGCGAGCTTCTTTAATTCTTACCTGGTCTGACCAATTGCGGTCCTGTTCTGGCCACTTCTGCGCCCCTCCAAGGTCTGCACCCTGGGCCTCGGCACCTTTGGCACACCCCTATTTTTTTTTTTTTTTAACTTTGCCCCACAGAAGGAATTTCTTCCTGTATCGTGGGTGCGTTTACAAACATAGAAGGAAACTTACATACACAAACACCGGCACTTTGCGGGACTCAGTTTCCCCCTGCCTTCTTTCTTACATAAAGTTATGACTTCTTACTCAAATGATATTACGAACTTCGGTGCTAAGCTAATACATCAATGTTTTGGCTCTTGAATAGCCCTGCTGGATGATAAATTTTAAAACAACTATGAAATTATTTCGAAAAAGAAACATGGCGACGTTAGTCTCGACATGTCTATGGTCTCGACTAAGACAACGCGCCAAAATATCAATGCACATGTTTACCCTAATCCCTTAATAAATATTTTTTTTCTTTACTTCCAGATCAAACAAATACTTGCAAAAGTCAGCGATCACAAGGGTATGCGCCGTCGGAGGTTTCTTCATATCCATACCGGTATTTTTAACAGGTTTGTACGATTACGTCTGTACTTTATAATTACTCTGTGGTTCTTGCTCCCTGTAGGATTACCCATAGGTTCCCACGGTCTTGTGAAGTGATTAGGACTTGAAATAAGTGTCTGTTGATGCATCAACATGGGAACTAATCATGCGGATCTTAGACTTCGATCGACTTGATTCTTAAAAAATGTTACTCAGTAGGTATCATCAAAATATTCCACATGAACGTAGAAAAAAATAATCAGGATATTAATGAATTCAACATTTAATATTGAGGAGCCATTTCTGTGACCAGTAAATTGCTACATTAACAGCTATGTCATTGGGCGCTTCCTTAATAGACGATAACGACAAATTGGTGGGACTGGTAGTTTCATACATTTTCTAAGAAAATGAGCGATATGAGACGATATTGCAGTGTCTTGTATTCACTGTTGTCGTCTAGTAAAAAAGCCAATTCGCTTCAAACAAATCTCGGGATCAAAAATCAACCATATTAATCGAACCTATCAATTCCAGGTATAATACTCTACACCTTCATACAATTCCATTCAACGCCAGCGATAGTGACATCCGTCTTCATTGGCGTTGGAATCATCTTCTGCGGCTGCGCGATGGTCCACAACGTCTTCGTATGGCAGAAAGAAAAAACGAACCTTGTCAAGGCATTTCGAACTCAAGAAACCAGTAATACAACAACAGCTTCACCAAATTTGAATGCATCGAACGGAGTGATCATTGGGAATGGTCATTTGAATAATACTGGCGGCATGGGAAACTTGAGTTTTCATAGCATGACTGCTGGTGGTGCGTATACGCACCCTATTACGTTGTTGCAGCAAGGAGGGCCTTATATTATTAGGTATGTTGTTTTTATTGTTTCGTATTTTCTACTCAAATTGATATTTCACTCTACCGGAGATTTATTGTGAAGGATGGCACGGTTGGCATAAATGTGGGCATGCCACCGTCGCGCGTCGCGTCCTTGCGAATCAATCCGTCACATTATTTCCGGGTGTTCTCGTTTGGCTAACAGAGAATACTTGCATAGACATAACCTTGTAGCCAGGATTATCCATCAGCAACTTCTCTAAAATACAGCCTTGTGGAATCGGAAGTGCCGTACTACAGGTATTTGTGCTCGACCCAGTTCTTGAAAGTGGCCATATCACAATTGGGATCAATCCATCATCACTGACAGGACTATTGTAGCCAATAGAACTGATGTAGTGGTGGTGGATCAATCAGAGCGGCGCACAATGATTGTTGACATAACCGTCCCGCATGACGAGAACCTCGTGCTGAAAAAGACAAGCAAATCAAGTATCTTGATTTGGCTCGCGAGGTTGTCAACATGTGGGATGTGGATTCAGCGATCATTGTGCCGATAGTCGTGTTGGTCCATGGCTTGATTGCCAAGAGCCTCGACCAACATCTAAGGAGGCTCTCGTTAGGCAGCTGGGTCAAGGCCCTGATTCAGAAAGCAGTTCTTTTGGACACGGCGCGCATTGTTAGGAGGTTCTTTTCTCTGGAGCCCTGACTGCCGGTGGCTTGAACCTTGTTCCCGATACCGGTGGGCCACTATTATTTATATTTATAAATGTTTTTTTTTGTGTTTTTGTAAAAATATTTAAAAATGTATATAGTAAGATGAAAAGATGAATAAAGGAAATAAAACATTTACCCCATGCATACGTCGAAAAAAAAGGAATATAGCACAGATTTATAATGATTAAAATAAAATACTTACCTTAACGTTTCACATTTTCAGGCCTCCAACGAGCACACCTCCGGGCGAAGGCGCGGTGACTCCCGGCGTCCCGGCAGCCACCATCGACCTCAGCCACGACACTCACGAGCTCAGCACACTCGTATGAGCCGCGACGTGTCACTTTATGCGAAACACTTCACTTTATTTTAAAATACTTTATGCGAAACTTAACACTATATGCGAAAATTGATTTTGACACCCCTAATGGCAGCCCATTAAGAGGTGTATCGTACTCAGCACCGTATAGTGGCTGTTCACGCGATTCTACTTTAAATTGGTAGATACAAACATAATATTCGATCTACTCTCAGGTTAATAATTTTTGAAAAGCACGGTATCTAATGAGGCAATAATGATTTTAGGACATTTTCGAAAATGTATTTCATTATTTTGTGCAGATAATTTGCATTTTGTGGACCTACTGCACTTTATGCGAAATGTCGACTTTATTCCACTTGCCAACCCTGTCCGGGTTACTTTATGCCAAGTTGTCACTGCGGACAATCATGTCTTGACGTGTGTGTCCCTGAGGTGGGAGTTTGTGTGTGTGGCTGGGAACTGAGAATGTGTGTGTTGAATTATATTTTATGAATTAATTTATAATTTATGATCTTTCGTTTTGAGATATTCAGATTTATACTGCACCCCCTTAAATTTTGAGTCAAAGCATTACAGATATTGTAAATGCATTCCGTTTTTTTTTCTCTATTCTCTATCTACTCCGGCTATCAAATCCGCAGTGTTTAAATAAAAATAATCATTTTATTTTATTAGAAATCTCAAAATCTCAGAGCGAAAGAATCTGAAACTTTCAGCTTGAGCTGATATCTTTAACTCAAAGGCCATAATAAGCCGATAACATTGTTCTTTTTGTATATTGTGGTAACTGTAAATATCGTTTCTCTAGTTTATGTTTTAAAATTGCCATGTTTTTATTTTATTTTAATTATATTTAAGAACCTACAATATCTCTGTTACTAGAAGTTTTAACGGGATTTTACTATGTTTATTGTTGATTATGAAATTAGATGTAAAATTGTTTGTACTGTCTCTGATATATTGTATATGCTTTTAACAAATAAATAAATGGCGCTTGCAACACTGCCGAAGTATCGGAACGTCGAAAAAAAACATTGTTAAAATCCCGTATTAAGTTCTAATGAGTTTTATTGACCATGTCAGTTTAAAAACTTTTTCTACATAACGGTCTTGCCAGTTTGAATTGTGACCGGATGAATTAAAGTCTACTTTAATTTGTGTGAGTGATTGGTAATTTCTGCTGCTTCTAGTTTCAAACTTCACAAATCACTTGCACAATTATCATCTTTATGCAGTAGCCAAGGTCTACTTTGTAACGCAATCTGACTTTTTTTTAAATCGATTAATTGGTTTTTAAAAAGGATGCAAAGCGAACGTTTAGAACACTGCCAACAATGGTAACAAAAACACGTTTGTGGTTTAGACGCTATTCGCACAAGCCCTTTTTTTGCGCGCGTTAAAAAAGCGCCGAAATAGAACAAATGCATTCCCATGTAGGTATCTGATTCACACGTAAGCGCTTTTAAAGCGCGGCGGTTTTTTTAAACTGTATTTGATTTTAAGTTTTAGGCGGTGACATTTAACTTCAATTTACCTTTTTGATCCAACTCAGCGCTTTTTTAACGCCCAAAAAAAGCGGTCGTGCGAATGGACACTTACGGCTTTTTAGGACCAAGATCGAATTTCAAATGTCACGTTATTTTTTGCCGTTTCATGAGTGGGACTTTGGGAATGGAAATTAGTGATATTGAGATTAAAAACTTTGCCATTTTAACAATTTCGGGTGTGTACTTGTATACTGTCTTGAGATAAAATGTCTAAAGTATTTGTATTTTTGTAATTGTTATTTTTATAATTTATTTTTCTTTTATGACAGATTATATCTAAAATAAGAATTCAGCCTATGTTTCATTGAAAGATGTTTATTGAATGGATTGTCAAATTGTGATTGATTTTATATTGATTTTAGTGTTACAATAAGAGAACCCACCAATCTGTTCATAGAACTAAAAGTAAAAATAAAAAAAAGGCAAATGCAAAATAATAATAGTGTCAAAATGTATATTTGTACATAGTGTTATTATTACACAGAAATCAGGAGGCATAAATTTATTTATTATTATTTTCTATAAACTGATAACGTTTTCTATTTTCGCTGTAGATCAGCGGTCGGCAACCTTTTGGTGGCCAAGAGCCACAAAGTGGCTAAACTAAATAGGGTTATCCCCTTATTCATTATCTGTCTAGCCTTTTCCCAACTATATTGTGGTCGGCTTCCAGTCGAACCAGATGCTGCTGGATATCAGTATTTTACATGGAGCGACTGACTGTCGGACCTCCACAACCCAGTAACTGGGTAATACGACACCCCATGGTAAGACTGGTTGTCAGACTTTAGCCTTTAGGATGCAGACGGAGTATATGTAGGTTATCCCCTTATTATTAAAAGAAAATTTTCAGTTTACAAAACAATCAAGGGCCGCAAGGAGGTAGCGTTGTCGACCGCTGCTGTAGATCATAAAAAATAAATACATAAGAAAAATAATAATTTTCTTTTTATTTCATACCTCACATGTATTAAACTGAAACTTATGAATAATTTATTGCTTGTTTAGTTCCTGCGTCCTTGCTCTTCCTTTGCTCTGCAACGAAAAATATTTAATATTTAAACCTCATAAAAAGTACATAAATGATTCATTAGGCGTCAAACATCGAAAAATGTTGAGGTTTTACACGGCAAGTCAGTGTAAGTCATGTCCTGGCCATAGATATAATCCATAGATAAATTATCCTCACCGGATCTACTATACTACTACGATAAGGGTGAAGCTGTAATGGTGCCATATTGAAAAGTAGCTGTTCCCCATGGTTTTATCCCTGCTGCTCAGATCCTTTTAGTCGTAGCGCAACTTTATAATTATATAGCCTTCCTCGATAAATGGACTATCCAAGACAGATATTTTATATTGAACCAGAAGTTCCTGAGATTAGCATGTTCAATCAAACAAACTCTTCATCTTTTATTATTTATCTATATTTCTATAAATTTTGTATAGAAATATAGATAACATTAATAAGATAGTAAATGTTTCTGAAAATAGGCTGTGTAAGCATTTTTTCGCTAAATGTAATTTTCAAGAGACAGCTAATAGATGAAGATCATTGACCACACTAAGGGACTTCCCATGGCGTGACGCGCTTGCAATACGACCGATTCCAACTAAAAGTGAAAATCAACCTTACCACTACGACATATGACATAAAACACGTTGTTCTCTAAAGGGTAGATGAAAAACAAAACATGATCGCCACGACGACGTCAAGTCAATCAAATTGCATCATTATTTCTTAGTAGCAAGGTTTTTCACTTGGAATCGGTCCAATCGCGTCTCATCGCGCCATGGTAAGTTTCCTAAGGGTCAGCACAGACGAGACGTGACGCTGCGCGCACATATCAATAGAGCTATTCAAAATCTAACTCTATTTCCTACACGAAAAGATACACCTGTCACAACCCAGCGTGGCGCAGTGTGGCCCCGCGCTGCATTTTATTGGCGACTCAAAAATTCAAAATCTAACTTTATTTACTACATGATAAGATACACATTTGCAGTATCGTCGCGTCGCGGTGTGAACTGACCGTAATTGTGGTCACAAGATAGGTGACCGAGGTGAGCCCTACCATCGCCAGTGGTAGAGTAGCTGGTCGCTCAGCCATTTGCGTTTGTTTATCCGAGTCTTTAAAATGTCAGAAGCAACCGTCAAAAACAAAGGAATGTGATTAGGTGCGTCCCCACAGAGCGCGCAGCCTCGCGAGTCATTTTCCGCGCGAAGCAGCTCGGTTGGTGTGGACGTGTGTCGGGCGAGGCAAGTGACAGTGCTGCCGCGGTTGTTTTGTGCCTCGGTCGAAAAACAATAGACGCGTCCACACAGAGTCAGCAGCCTCGCTTGTCAGTTTCCTCGCGCAGCAAATGCCTCGCGAGGCTGCGCGCTCTGTGTGGACGTACCTAATTGGTAACAATATAATTAATTATTACCTTTTCATTCCTTGATACAGTCCTGTGTAGTAGCCACTCATATACCAACTTAGTAGCATTGATGATATTGCTTGCTCCTCCGAGTCTGACCGGTCTAATGATGTGGCAAAAGCCATCGGTGGTGGAGGCATCGGTATATCTGTTGAGCCCAGTTGCTGGAAAAACGAGAAGTATTGAGATCAAACAGGGTGACCAGCTATGAATGGATATCCTTGAAATGGGTCTTATTAGAAAACATGGTTGTTTAGGAAACAATATAAAGAAAACTAAGAAATGTCACTTTTAAGAATATCGCTATTTTTTGGTATCTGTAGATCAACCTTCCCCAATCTGTCAAATCAAAAACTAGTCGAACATTAACCTTCCACTATTGTGATAAGAATGAAAATCTATTGACAGATTGAGGTAGGTTGATGGGCTGGTAAGTTGATCGGTACCTTACTTTACATTCTTGCACACCACAACCACAAATTACTGTATTGTATCGGTTTTTTTATTGTTGAATGTAATTTACCTTAACAAGTTGATAGATGAGCAAAAAACAGTAACACTAAAACCACTCTGGTGTTGCACACTTGCGTCAGGGAGCAACGAGATCTAATACGACTTTTGTTGTGACCCGGACTAGTATGGGCTGTGGATATATGTATTCGAAATATTCGCATAAAGGCGTATAATGCGCTGAAATCATCAATGTGTGCTAGACGATTGCAAAAATTGGTATTTATAGTACTTACATTTCTTAACATAGATAAATTCGGCATGGTTGGGATCTCTGGAAATTCGAAGCTGTTAAAATTATTCCTAGTTTGGTTCTTCTTCTTTTTAGACGGCTTTTTCTTTTTTGGACATGTTCTATCTGAAATTTAAAATATGCGAAACCATAAGCATCAGCTAGACCTACTAATAATGTAAATGTGAAAGTTTGTACTGGTATGTTAGTTATACAATCTCGCAAAAAAAGGGCTGGAGTAATTGATAGTTCAAAAACTACACGCGTAGCATGGCGCCGTCGAAACAGGTTTCCGCAACGGAAGAAAAGGCAAAATGTCAGAACGTTCGACGAAAGTTCAGAGCCAAAAAAGTTGCGAACGCTATGTGTCCCTGAAGGGCCTATGTACACCACGTTTTTTAAATACGCGCTTTTGTCAAACAGAGCAGTTTGTTGCCGCGATACAAACGCGCGTTTGCATCGCTACAGACGCGCGTTAACGGCGCGTTTAACAAACGTGGTGTGCATAGGCTCAAAGTCGTGCACGGAGCCAATAAGTAATTGTTTTGGATTTAGCTATTTGAGGTATATTGTTTGTATACACACACAACATCAAAGACATTCTAATTTGGGACAATGCAGATAAACTAGTTAATTCAAGTCCTTACCCATACTATCAGGACTAGGCATCCAGTCACTGCCCCCTAGATCCCCTCCGTGAAGAGGAGACATCGCATCAAAGCTGTCTTCTGGCTGTTCAGACCTTGCCTCTATGACCTGACGAGCCCTAGCTTCCATGCCATGTGAAGGCATCAGCAATTCTTTTGAAACAACTTCTTGATTGTTGTAGCCTGAAAATGTCAATATTTTGTTATTATTAAGTATAACTAGAGGTACATTCAGCTGATTTGGTGTAGTCATTCAGGAGTTATGCGGATATGGACAAACTTGCAACTTCCTTACATAAATCAGATTGTTGGTTATTGAATAAGACTAATTTATTCACTAAATTCAGCTAGTTTTGTAAAGTACAGGATATTTTTTTTTGGTTGAACGAATGCATATTCGGTATGCTTCCAACCGGTATATGTGGAGATCTAAAGGGGAGGCCTATGTTCAGCAGTGGACGTCCTATGGCTGAGATGATGATGATGATGATGATGAATGCATATTTACAAACATACAACGATTCAAAATTCGTGAGTGGCGGTAGTAGAAGCATATAAAAACTACTTGCTTGTGACGTTTTGCCAATTTAAATTTAAAAATGTGACGGTCAAATTAGATTTTACCAGTCATATAACCTATTCATTATCTTACCTAGATATCTGACAACACAATCATCGTTATCAACAATGCTAACAATAACGGCTTCATACTCCATGCCATCTTCGCTGTACACCAGCCGGCAATGCATACCGGGTTTCCACACGCCTTCCTTGGGTTTCTGGTCAGCCATCATGTCGCTGAGTACTTTAGGCATTTGATCTTTCTTCATAGATGACTTTCCTTTTTTTTCATTTTTCATAGAATATACAGCTGTGGAAAAAAATGGGTAGTTGTGGAATAAAACCAAAGAAGTATCCTAATTATCACTGTATTTACATTTATGTTATAATGGTAAGCAATTAATTGCTAATCAATATAATCAAATGCAAGTATTGCCATTCTCTTGGGCACATTACCAGTTGAGTGTTTAGGAGGTATTTTTTTTTTGTCATTTATATCCCAAATTGTTAATTTTGTGTAGTGATAGACATAATAAATTAATAAATTCAAAACAAATAATAAACATGGTAAATATCCTGTTTGAAACCCTAATAATATTAATTAAGTTATAGCAAACTAACTATTGAACCAACATAAAACTGCTACATTGAAGATGTTAAAGATAGTCAGGCAAGTTCCATAATACCATGGATACATTTCCAGGGGGGGTATTACAATGTCTTAAAACCAGGCTTGTTCCAGTGAGAGAACGAGATGGTGCTACACGACTTGTATAGCTCTTGTCACTTTCACTCGCCGGAATAAGCCTGGTTTTAAGACGTTGTAATATCCCCCAGATCCTATTCTCATAATTTCTTGAAAATTCAATAATAATAATACATGTAGAAATAGCTTTTGTAGTATTCACTTTATTACGGTGGCAAGGGCCTACGCACAAGCAAACTTCACCTTCAGGCATGTCAGTTGCATTTTTCAAACCCTTTGGTTGTACATTATAAAAGACTAGCTGTTTCCCATGGTTCACCCCCGCTGCGTGGTTCTAAGCGTGATGTTATATATAGTCTATATATTATTATAGCCTATAGTCTTCCTCGATAGAAATGTTGGGGAATTAGTTTTTTGGGAATTTCATGTTGCTTGTGACTGGCTGGAAATAAACTCTATGACAAAGATTTATGGTCTGTTCTAGTTTTGATTTATATTTGAAAGAGTGAATTGTCAACTGAGAAAAAATCTGGGGAATGTTTTGGTTGTTGGAATAGCATTGAATTAGGAAAAAAACATGTAAAAGTATTGTGAGTGATTTATTTGATAGCGTATATGTTTTATTATGTAGAATACAGTTTATGAAGAAGTTCATGGGTTGTTTTATTGAAAAAGTAGATCGTACAGAAGGATCTCAAAGTGAGTACTTTTACCTCTCGCCGAAATCAGTTTACGATAGGTTATGGGCCCAGCAGAATAAGAGGCTTGGGATTTAATTTTGATGATAAACAGATAATAACAAAAATATTAACAAATCTGCCGGAGAAATTATATCACTTCAGAACAGCATGGGAGGCAACATCAATAAGTGATAAAACGTTGACAAATTTAATATCACGAATTAATCTAGAACTGAGGATGAGGAATAACAATCTTATGGAAGAACCTACAACAACAACATCGAATGACAATGATAATAAAAACAGACAAGAAGCCACAAGTTTCTTAGTAAGGACTTGCTACAGATGCGGAAAACAGGGACACATAGCTAGATTCTGCAGAACTTCAACATCAAGTGGTGACGGTAAAACATTTAATAATACATTACAGTGCTTCAAATGCATGAAGAATGGACACCGATATGCTGAATGTAATGCCAAATTTAACTGCAAGAATTGTAGTGTTAATACTCACTACACAAAGTTCTGTTTAAACAACAACAAAAACGTAAGTACCTGTTTTACAAGTAAAGAAATAGAAACTGAAGGAACAACTATTGAATTTATCATTGACTCAGGAACTAGCAGTCACATTGTCACTTCTGAGAATTATCTTAAGGATAAAAAGAAGATAAACCATAAGATCATGACAGCCGATGGAAATTTTTACGCTGTAAACATCATGGGCGACATTTATTCCGACAATATTATATTGAAAGATGTCCTTTTTGTTCCCGAATTAAAGAAAAACTTAATATCAGTATCTAGATTAACAAATGATAACTATATTTTAAATTTTTTCAGCAATAAATGCAACATTCGTGGGTCAGAGACTGAATGTGCTGTGGATGCTGAGCAGAAGCGTGATGGTTTGTACTACATCAGATTAATTGCAAAGCCACTCGTGAAAGTAAGGTCAGTAAACACTTTTCATATCAATTCTATGTTTTGGCATCGTGCATTAGGTCATGTACCAATAGACAAAACTAAGAATCTTGTTAGAGGAATTGAGAGAGGCCTGGTTAAGGAAACCGACATCTGCGAAGTCTGCACCAAAGCGAAATTATGTCGAAAACCTTTCAAAACAATTAGACAAAAAGCTAGTAAACCTTTAGAAATTATACATAGTGATATTTGTGGTCCTATTGAAACAGAAACATGGGATGGTTACAAATATTTTATAACTTTTTTGGATGACTATACACATTTTATTAAAGTATTTTTAATTAAAAATAAAAGCGAAGCTTTTTCAAAAATAATAAATTACATTAATTTGGTAGAAAATCATTTTCAAACAAAAGTTAAAACATTTAGATGCGATAATGGTGGTGAATACAATAGTAAACAATTTAAAATTTATTGCAATAGTAAAGGAATTAATATTGACTATACAATTCCTTACACTCCACAGTTAAATGGTAAAGCTGAACGGTTAAATAGGTCATTAATGGAAAGAACTAGAGCGTTACTGTTTGATATGCAGTTACCATGCGTTTTATGGGGTGAAGCTGTTTTAACCTCTGCCTATTTAATTAACAGGAGTGCAAATACAATAAATAATAAAACACCAGCCGAAATGTGGTTTAATAGAATACCGAATTTAAAACATTTGAAAATTTTTGGATCTTTGGCTTATTATAAAAATAATTATCAATTAAAGAAACTTGACTCCAGGAGTAGCAAAGGGCTTTTAGTAGGGTTTACAAATAATGGTTATAAGATATGGGATCCTTCTGATTTTAGAGTTGTTTATTCGAGAGATGTAGTGTTTAATAATAATAAGAGTGATGTTGCGGATTATTTAAAATTTTGTAATCGTAAAGTGAAACAGTGTGAGTTAGACAATTTATTTAAAGAGGTGAGTGTTAATATTGGTAATGATAGTGATAATGGTTTTAGTAGTGAAGGTAATGGTGATATTTGTGGTGATATTAATAATGAAGTTAATGATGACGTAGTTGTTAGTGATGTTTTTCGTAGTGAAGGTGGTGATGGAGCTGTTGGTGATGAAGGAGATATTGAAGATAATGAGGTGTTTGAAGATAGTTTTGATAATGTTGAAGTTGAAGTTAGTAGTGGAGATGTTGAAGATAATTTTGAAGACAGTGTTGAAGATGTTGGAGTTAGTGTTGAAGACACTGGAGTTGGAGTTGATGTTGAAGATAATAATATTTTGAGAGGGGAAGTTAGAAATGACACAGGAGTTGAGACTAGTGATGAGTTTGAAGATGCAGTTGAAGCAGTTAATGTTGGACGGAGAATATTACCAAATCGAGAGAGAAGATTGCCAGCATGGCTAAAAGATTATGATTTAGAGACTTCATTTTTAACGTATACAGATGTTTTTAATAGTTTTGATAAAGATTTATGGTGTAAAGCAATGAAGGAGGAGAAAGACTCGTTGGAGAAAAACAAGACTTGGGAAATTGTAAACAGGAGTGAAGCAAAGAATAGAAAGATAATCTCTAATAAATGGATATTTACAATAAAGCCTGGTGGAAGATATAAGGCCAGATTAGTGGCAAGAGGTTTTCTTCAAAAGCATAATGTTGACTATAAGGAGACATATAGTCCAGTGGTTAATACTACTAGTGTTAGATTGTTGTTGGCTATTGCAGCACAAAAAGGTTTGAAAATAAAGCAATTTGATGTTAAGACAGCATTTTTATATGGAGAGTTAGATGAAGAAATTTTTATGGAAATACCTTTAGGATATGATGTTAAAGATAAAGAAAATAAAGTTTGTAAATTAAAGAAAAGTCTTTATGGATTAAAACAAGCACCACTTATGTGGAATAAAAGATTGACGGAATTTTTGAAGAAATTAGGTTTATTTCAATTGAAATCTGATCCATGTGTGTTTGTAAATAAAGATAAAGGAATTTATTTGGCTATATATGTTGATGATGGAATTTTAATTGGTGAAAACGAAATTGAGTTAAATAAAATTATTAATAAATTAGAAACTGAATTTGACATGCGTAAATTTGATAAAACTGAAAAGTTTATAGGGTTTGATGTTAAAGTAGAACGAAACTATGTTAAGATTTATCAAGAAAGTTACATTAAACAAATTTTGGAAAACTTTAAATTTGAAAACTTAAAGGATAGTTGTCATCCTGATATTTTAGTTAATGTACATCAAGAGGGGAAAGGTGGAGTTGATGATGTACATAAATATCGACAATTAATTGGTTCTTTATTATATTTAGTTAATAAAACAAGATTGGATTTATCGTTTCATGTAGGTTATTGCAGTAGACATCAGGAAAATCCGAATATGAATGATTTTGGAAATGTTAAAAGTATTTTTAGATATATTAAAAACTCAATTAGTAGTGGCATACAGTATGTTCGTGGGAACGATTCAAGTTTAAAAGCTTACTGTGATGCAGACTTCGCAGGTGACCCAGACACTAGGAAAAGTACGACTGGCTTTGTAATATTTTATGGTGGTGGTCCAATTCATTGGTGTTCACGCAAGCAGTCAGTCACTGCTCTTTCGAGTACTGAGGCTGAATACATCTCTGCAGCCGAATGTATAAAAGATCTGCTATACATTCAGTCTCTGATCTACGAATTGACTAATAAATTGCCGAAAACACAGTTGTTTGTTGACAATCAATCTGCTATTGTTTTGATTAAGAATGGAATTTTAAATAGAAGGAGCAAACACATTGATGTTAAATATCATTTTATTAAGGAGAAGATAGATAAAAATTTGTTGGAAATTAATTACTGTCCTACTAAAAATAATTTGGCTGATATTTTAACTAAACCACTGGACAGAACAAAGTTCTTGAGATTGAGACAATGCTTAGTGAGTGATAATTGAAGGACATTCTTTAATGTGAAGAGTTATGTATTGTGTTTGAAGTTTAATTAGGAGATAAGGCTGTTTGGGAATTATTTTGAAATTTTGTTGTAAGTTAGTTATGTAAGGTGTTTAGATTAATTAATTCAAAAGTTTGGTTGTAGTACTTGTAGTTTTTAGTTAAGATGGGTGGGTTTAATTAAGTTGGGTTTTAAATGAGTTGATGGGAGTTAGTTATAAGTTTGTTTTCAGTATGTTGTTCTGATTGATATAAACATAAAATTCAGAGGGGATGTTGGGGAATTAGTTTTTTGGGAATTTCATGTTGCTTGTGACTGGCTGGAAATAAACTCTATGACAAAGATTTATGGTCTGTTCTAGTTTTGATTTATATTTGAAAGAGTGAATTGTCAACTGAGAAAAAATCTGGGGAATGTTTTGGTTGTTGGAATAGCATTGAATTAGGAAAAAAACATGTAAAAGTATTGTGAGTGATTTATTTGATAGCGTATATGTTTTATTATGTAGAATACAGTTTATGAAGAAGTTCATGGGTTGTTTTATTGAAAAAGTAGATCGTACAGAAGGATCTCAAAGTTAGTACTTTTACCTCTCGCCGAAATCAGTTTACGATAAGAAAGACTATCTAACACAAAAAGAATTGTTCAATTCGAAGTAGTAGTTTCAGAGATTAGCGCGTGCAACCAACTCCGCCCCTAAGACGACCCACTGACCCAACCAATTCTTCTTCTTCCTAATAATAGTAAAGATAGACATACGTACAGTCTCCGTTATGATTACTTCCTGCCTTCGGTGTGTTAGTCGACATGGCTACTCGTTTGGCCACCTCTATGTTTGCAATTTTTACAGCCTTGTCATACGCGTCGTTAAGTTTCTTATCATCCCACTGATCATCATCATCAGTATCAGACTGGAATATTAAGCAAAATTTATAATTAATACATTCGCATCTAGCAAAAATTCAAGGTAAGTTTGATTTGTTTTCGACATACTGTATTCATCCCTTTCACGTACAGGACTTCACTCTTGGACATCGTAAGCGTTAGTTGCCCTGTTTCCTTTATTTTTTTGTTGTGGCTTTGAACACTTTAAATTTTTACAAAATAATTTTTCAACGCTTCAAACAAAGCGATTTTTTTTCTCAATTTTTTTCTTTTTGACAACTCTTGTCTTTTTGAAGCTTTTGACGTTTTTTTATTGTCTTTGGAAATAGAGGTGAGATTGCGTTGAGCCAATGGATTTAGTCGATAAACAATCGAATAAAATTAGTATTTTTTAACCGACTTAAAAAAAAGTATACAGTAATCCATGAAGAAATAGCTGAGATAAAAAAAATAGCTAAAAAAAAGTAGATTTCAGTTCGACCTATAAGCATGTTTGTTTGTATGTATGTATGTATGTTTGTCCAAGATTATTTCGCGTTTGACTGAATCGATTTTGATGCGATTTTTAGAATAATATTCGTTATATTCTGGAGAAGATTTTAGTATATAATACTAATGGATATCCTGTGACGTTGCCCGCCTGGATCCGTTTTGTAGATTTTAAAGACCATTACATATTTGTCCGCGATTATCTCGCATTTAGTTGAACCGATTTCGATGAATGGAAATCTCGTTGCCCGCTTAGACCCATTTTTGATTCTTACTGGATTGTAGATTTTTGACGCCGATTAAATGAAGATTTTTGTTGAACATCTTAACAAAAAGGGTAAAATAATTATATTAAAAAAAAAAAAGGAACCGACTTCAAAACCAAACAAAAAAAGTGAAAAATGACTTTTCTTTCGGAAATCGGTGGCTTTGTTTTAATTTTCATTGAATAGAAAAAAAACAAAAATACAAATTATTTTAATTACATTTATCTATGATATTAAAATAATTTATAGAGATACACACGAAACATGAGCCTGAAAAAATAGCGGCAAATTCAAAAAATCTACATCTTTCATCGTCATTTGATACTTGTACATCGTTCATTGTCAAAATGTATTTATCTTACTATATGCAGTGATACAAGATGTAGATTTTTTTAATTGGCCGCTATTTTTTCAGGCTCATGTTTCGTGTGTCAGACTCTATTTTGTCTTTTGTCAGTGGATGGTTGCACTAGTAGTAAAAGATCAAGCGTCATTATCCTCAACGGATGTCTCAAATTCCCAAAATACGCGCATATGACGTTGAGTTGCGGAAACACGCCCGTTATGATGGCAGACCATGCACCTGCTGCAGGCAGCATAAGCAGCGTCAGCTCCGTAGCCCATCAGCCAATGGGGAAGGCAAGTGGCAAAGTGAAAATTGACATCTGTGTCCCAAAAGAACTGTCAAATCAAAGGAAATTTCTGAAAAAAAGCGTTTTATTGATGTAAAATGACTAGATGTTGTGTAAAAGGCTGTGATAATGATGGAACATACATAATTTCCGACAATTCATACTATCAAGAAATAATGGGTACCTGCTGAGACTGCTGTGAGAACAAAAATTGTATTATCACTAAGGAAAAGCTATACAATAAACAAAAATCTACCCTTGCGAAGCCGGGACAGGTCGTTAGTTGAATTTATTAATGAAATTCTATGATTATACCATAACTAAACAATCGAATACACCTTTGAAAATAATATCTACTTTTCTATTGGAGGTTAAGATTTGCATCGCTCTTTATATCATGAAATGGTTCTTCTGGTGGAAGAATTATCACCGGGACCGAGATTTGTGATAGTTGTGGTGTTAGAAAGTTAAAATTCTCATCATATTGCTCCAATCTATAAAATAGATGTAAAATTAGATGAAGAAGACAAACAGAAAACTTGATGACATTTTTCTCATTATATACCGTATCTTTTAAATATATACATGTCATATAAATAATTAACACATTGACAGTAATACGCTTTTTTAAAAAAATATCCCTAGACCGTGTTGATATGTGTATTTGCCCTAGTGTGCCTTGAAGCTATGCCAGAAATATTAAAAAAAAAGACAACTTAAGGTGAAACCGCACTAGGCGGAACTGAACTGCAGCGGAACTGCGCGACGCTATTCTTTGCCACGCAGTTCGGTTGCAGTGTAGTTCCGTTGCCGCTTAGTGCGTGATGTCCCGCATAATTTCACATAAAGAATATTTTGAAGCGTCGGCGTCGTGTCGCGCAGTTCCGCTGCAGTGCAGTTCCACCTAGTGCGGTTTCACCTTAAATTGGCCATCCTCTAAAAAGAGGGCCACAACCTATCTAGTCTCCTCTTTAATTCTTCTCTTTCTAGTTGAGTTGGGGCAATTTTTGGCAGCATCCGGACCATGGACTGCGCAGTCCACGATTCATGGTACAATAGGCACCGTGCAGAAACTATAGATGGCGTTGTAATCCTGACAGTAGAGACACCGTGCGAGTAAAAAAAGAAACTTTCCAGACCCATCACATTACCTATGTTCTTGTGGTACTGTGCCCATGTTGTTCTGTCAAATCAAATCTGATTTAAATATTTTTTATGTGATTTTACAATTTTTTTAAAATGAATAAAATTATAAAATATGGTTTTCAACCAATAAAGAACGATCGGCAGCGTGGTCAAAACATATCAAAAGGTCAAAAGCTATTCGAGTCAGAACATATTTTTGATGTCACAGAAATAGTTGGCCAAGAACAAGAAGCAATACTATCTGGCAAAATTGTTGCTCAGACAAAAATTTCAAATGTATATGATGTTAAGATAAGAGTAAGTACCTTTTTAAAATTAATGGTTATATATATAGAAAAAATGAGCGTGGAACGTAAAACAGAAACACACTTGGTAGAAATCACAGTTAAAAGAAATCTCTATTCCTAGACAGCACGTTTCGCCGAAAACTTTTTTGATAGAAGACATTGTTGGTAGATAACTCGGTCCATAGAAAACACTGTTGACAGAGATCTCCGTTCATAGATAGCACTTCTTGCCGTAAACTTCTTTCATAGAAATCGCTGTTTCCAGATATCTTGGTTCACAGAAAGCATTTTTGAAGAAGAAACTATGCCCGAGCGCATACACACTTCACAAAACAAGGTTTACTTTCGGTTGAAAAAAAAAATTACAGATTTTTCTTGCAGAGCTTCAAACCTACGACGCTATGTTACACGCTTAACTCTTCTTAATTTCAAAATCCTGTCAATTTGTTGAAAATATAATTTTGGCTTAGTAAAGATATTTAATTTACTACACTACACTTCACTTATTACTGCTTTCGTATTTTACAATATATTACGAGTCTGGGTTCAGTTAAAATATGCAGTCATAATTTGTAAATCACCGCAACGATCACAACAAAGGAACGGTTTGTTATTATGTCACCTTGTGTCATCCGCACCGTCCTACGACGCAATCAATGTCAATAAAATTATCAATTTTTGGAAACCGTTTTAATGTGGTAGATCTAAAAGTGCTGCGTATTACAAATTAGCAAACGTTTCCTACGCAATTAGTTTTGTCTTTTTTACTATCGAGAAGCTTAAAGAAAATATTAAAAAAAATGAGTTCCTGCAAGTTAGTAGAATCAAAACGTGGAGCAAGCGTTCTTATAGTAGATGGCTATTCATATCACGTAAACAAAAAAGTAAATGATACATTTTACTGGAGGTGCACACGGAGTAATGCTAAAGGTTGTGGTCCTACCGTAAAAACTTTACTTATCTGTAATGAACATTCAATCATCCATCAAAAAAACGCACATGGCCATTTGCCAGAGCCAGAGAAGCGAATACAAATGGAATATCAATCAAAAATAAGGAATATAGCAAAAAAATCTATGGATTCTCCAGCGCAAATTGTAAACCGCTGTCTCCAGGATGTTCCTACTACGAGTGCTACCCACTTGCCTAACAAAGCGGCTGCCCGAATGATTGTGCACCGCATTAGGAATAAAGGCCAACCTAAAATCCCTAATACGATAAATTTTGACATACCGGACTATCTGTCGAAAATTGGAGGAGAGCAATTTTTGATTGGACAATATATTACAGAAAATGAGAGTGTGATCGTATTTTGCACAAGAAGTAATTTTAAACGACTTATCAATACAAAATGTTGGGTAATGGATGGCACGTTCGCTACATGTCCAGCGCCATTCACCCAAATATACACGATACATGCTTCAATAGGTACAGAAAGCGGCACAAAGAAATTTCTACCACTAGTGTTTGCATTATTATCACATAAGACGGAAAAATGTTATACAATTTTGTTGGAAATATTGAAAAGATATGCTGTTAATACATTTCAGAGTAATCTGTCTCCTCAAAACATTTTAACCGATTTTGAAATAGCGGCTATCACTGCCGTTAAGCAGCAATTTCCAGAGTGTGTTCAACGACTGTGTTTATTTCATCTTACGCAGAGCATTTGGCGGCACGTACAGAGCGAGGGTTTGGCTAAGAATTACGGTAATGATTTTTCTTTTGCGCATAAAATTAGGTATTTATTTGCATTGGCATTCCTAGATCCTGACGAGATACCTGAAGCTTTTCAGCTCGTTAAAGATGTAATATTACCAGAGGAAGCCGCAGGACTAGCGAAGTGGTTCGATAAATTTTATGTCTCTGGGGCGAAAAACACAAATAATATTAATAATAAAAAATTAACAAGTAAAAAAAAGCCACTATTCCCACCAAGTATGTGGTCAGTGTTTGATCGCACATATGACATTCCCAAGACCCAAAACGTCTTGGAATCTTGGCATGAACGGTGGACTGCACTTCTTAATCGAAAGACATGGAATGTGTATAAAACAATAACTGAATTCGCTAAAGAGATGAAATACACAGACTGCGAAATTGAGCGGATCAATGCGTCGGAGCCTATGCCGAAGTATCGCCGACCTTCACAAATTGCATACGAGAACAGAATGCAAAAGCACTTGTCTCAAAGGAGTGAGATGGACATATTAACGTTTTTAGGAGGATTAGCTCAAATTTTACACATGAAAAATAGTTTATAATGTTATTTATATAAAATCTGTACTTATAACATTATAAAAAATAGGAGAGTTTGTTTCTTTGTTTGGTTGAACGCGCGAATCTCAGGAAGTACTAATTCGAATTGTTTTTTTTTTTTGGATGGTCCATTTATCGAGGAAGGCTATAGGAGAGTATAGGCTATATCTCAAACTCTCCAGCTTTATAATCTGACGAGCTTTATATAGTACAATATATAAAATGTGTCACAGTGTTAGTTACCATACTCCTCTGAAACGGCTTGACCGAGTTTTAAGTAATTTTATATGCATATTCAGTAGGTCTGAGAATCGGCTACTATATATTTTTCATATCCGTAAGTGATAAGGGTTATCCACCCCTAACATTTTTTTTTAACAAGAATTAATTTTTATGGCAAATCAACGTTTGCCGGGTCAGCTAGTTTTGATTGAGAGCTTCCGTCGCATGATTGAGTTGGAGAGGCGCCACGGTGGCGACGCCCTCACCTTCCGCTTGACGCAAGTCCTGGTGAGGACAGTGTCCGGTGGGACACTGTTGTTGTTATTGCGGAACGGGGAGCAATCGGAACGCGTGAGGGAAAGAAGACCAAGTATTTTTTTTTGTTTAAAACATTGTTTCTAGTTTATGCCAAAGAGTTGGTTTTATTTTTCCATTTCATGTGTTGTTTTAGTTATGTTTTGCATCATTTTTTATTAAAATGGCATGATAAATATGATAACGTGTTTTTATTATGGGCTTCTGCCAGAACCAGAAAAAATATTTTTTTATTTTTAGTAATATAATTTATTAAGTTTTTTCTTCAAAGATGCTTTCTGTGAACCAAGATATCTGGAAACAGCGATTTCTATGAAAGAAGTTTACGGCAAGAAGTGCTATTTAAGAACGGAGATCTCTGTCAACAGTGTTTTCTATGGACCGAGTTATCTACCAACAATGTCTTCTATCAAAAAAGTTTTCGGCGAAACGTGCTGTCTAGGAATAGAGATTTCTTTTAACTGTGATTTCTACCAAGTGTGTTTCTGTTTTACGTTCCACGCTCAGAAAAAATATCTTTAGAAAACCCTTATTTCTATTTTTAATTTTTATCTTTGTCTTTTCAGCTTGATTGGAATAGAAAAATCAAAAGTGCAATTTGTAAATGCAAGGCAGGTCTATCAGGAAGGAGGTATCAGAAGAAAACAAAGAATAATTCTGTATATATTTTGAAGTATGTTGTTAAATAAAACAATTGAAGTTCAGTTAACAAAATATTTTATTTCCTCTATTTGTAACTTTCAAATTACAAACCATAAAAGTTGTAAAGCAAATATTGTTGAATTTAACAAAGTTATGAAGGATTTCAGTTGTGACCCTATTGAACAACATTCACAAATTCTGCTTTGCCCTGGATTTCATGGGATAAGTTCTATGAAAACAGATGAAAATTTAATTAACAAAACAGGGGTTTCATTTTCAGTGTTTAATCTACTCTTGAATTTACTTCCTGATGTCCGCATCAAGTTTATAACTAAAAAAACAAAGCTGCTTATTACACTGATGAAACCAAAAACAGGATTATGTTTTTCAGCATTGAGTGTTATATTTTAAATACACAGAACAACCATACAAAGAATATTTGAAACCTACTTGTTTTTGTTACACTCAGTGTTGAAAAAATTCATTCCATGGCCTTCAAAATCAACTGTTCAAAGTAATATGCCAGAGTCATTTAACATTATTTTCTGATCTAAATTTCTGACAGGATTTATCTTCTTCTACTGAGCCAGCTCGTTGCATTCGACGTTGGTGTCTTTCAAATCTTTCAATTTTTTGATCCAAGCTTTTTATATTTTCTTGACCAGGAAAAATTGTAGGTAGATACGACGGGTGTAGAGGATTATTTGATTTTTTGTTGCCAATAAAATGGGCGCTACAGATGGTGGTATTTTTAGACGGGAGCCAGTTATTTGGATGCCTACTACTGAAAGAATTAACGGTTACAGGTTAGGTATAATGATCATTTTCAATACCTGAATGCATCTTACTATCTTACAATTACTTACGTGTGTTTTAAAACTGCATTTATCCATTTTATTCTTTTATCCCTGAGCCATGGCATGTGAGTACTATAAGTAGGAAAATAGTAAAATTTTACATCCTTGGAGTTGTTCTTGGATGTAATATAGCATCCAGAAATACAACAATACATTTTGCTATTATTCAAGTTAGCAAAAAACACGAAAATTTACAATTTTTTCCTTGGTTTGACAGCAGCATTTTTGACACTTGAGGTAAAAGCTTCGGATACGAGTCACGAGATGGCGGAGTCATCGCTACGCACGGTGCCTATAGATTCATGGTCAGCACCATAGACGTAAAAAATTCAACTGTGTTTGACATTTTCATGGATTTGACAGATTTATATGTCAGAAAACGAGTCGGTCGAGTGCATAGACATTATAATCCTATGGACTGGAAATACCTACACCAAAAACGTGGATACCTACAAGTTCGCCGTGGCACATAAAATGGCGGCCAATGCTAGGGTTGTGCCAATCAAGAAACATAGTGTTACTGTAACGAGTATGGATACTAGTATCCCTAGTACTTTTAGGATAACATAATAGTATTACGACTAGATACCATGATTGAATTATATAATCCATGTAGTTACGTAAAAAAATATATAAATTTTCACATTTGCGCTATTGCTTGTAATTAAATATTATACATATATTTATGTGTTAGAGTTAATTTAAAATTTGACGATTAATTCGGATTGTACAGGTAAACCTTTGGACTTGTTAATTTGTCTTTTTAAAAAGTCTTTTGGTCCCGCCAAGTCTTCTATCACAACAGCCTTCAAATCAGCAATTTTTTTTCCTTCGTATTCTTTCATTGAGGCGTTTAATTGTTTTCTGTTGCTTGACATATTTTTCTTTAAAGGCTTTAATCTTCCAGTTTGTAAAACCTGTAATAGAAAAGATAAATAGTTAAATCAAATCAAATCAAATTTATTTCAACTTGGCCAATAATTACAGGCACTTTTGAATGGTCAAAAGACATAAAAATAAATCAGTACAAAATTGTTATGGTGCTACAGTTGTAGTCACAAGACATAATAACTGTGAAAGTACCGTAGGTGCCCATTCCAGAGCGAAGATCTCTATGGAAAAGAACGGACAAGAAACTCCATGGACACTCTTTTTACACTCAACGTAGCAAGTTAAGTGTACAGTTAATATTTAAAAAAAAATTAATGAAAAATTAAAATAGACCGTGGCAGCTAAGAGATGACCAGTCCCATCTGACAGCGCCTTTTCACGAACATGCCAAATGTATCAGCACTATTAACCAATAACTTAATTATGCACTGTTAAAAAATAATTTGCATATTGCATTTTATTGCTAAAAGTTATTTTCAAGTGACAGTTAACAAGTCTTTGACAATTGCGGCGCTTGATGTGCTGCCGTCTGTTTGTCAGAAAACGGTTAAAAATTCAACATTTACATACCTCTTTGTGCACTGTTCCCACAAAGTGATGGGTCAACTGCAATGGTGCCTCCATTACACTAGATGGTTCATCTATTACGGTAGATGGTTCCTTTATTACAATAGATGTACAAGAAACATCAGATTCTCGAGTGTTGCTTGTTTCACAGAATACAAATGACTCTGGAAGTAGTTTTTTGTTGGATGTCTGAAAAAAAAATGAAATATGCATTACTCTCCATATAACTTAGGCTAAAAAACCAGGCTGTTATTTAACAATCATTTTAATACACACTTACCGAAAATATTGTAGGTACAGAGTTCTCATGTAACCTAATAACATCAAGTGTTCTGTTAAAACATTTTTCTTCAAAGTGAAGTGAACACATAAGCCAGTCTTTACTTCGAGGACAAAGTTTTTCGTCACCGATAGAGTCCAACCATTTTTTCTTCAATCTTTCATTTTTGGGAAACCTATAAATGATTAGTATTTTTTATCAATATATCATTTGGTAACAGTTTCAGTGTAACGAAGGACTAGTATCGGGAACTATTACAGTAACGGTACAACACTATTATTATTGTAAACAAACGAACGAAAATAAGAAATGAAAAATATTGTCCGTAGGACGGAAATAAACCCAAATATTAATACTCTAACCATGAAAACAAGGTCACATAGCGATTTCTTTACCGAAATTGTTCTATTTCATGTAGTTTTGCATGAAAACCTGTTACTAACCTGTACAAAGTCAATTCAGGCTGATTTTTCTTTTTTCTGGCATGACAAGACACAATGGAACATCCAGGCATGTTGAATTACTGTTTCTTAATGGTAACACGCACTTTTAAAAGAAAACACTCCGTAATTTACTCAAAAATCTAAATTCAACAAAAAGTAAACAACTGTTTGACAGCAGAACTACCACGAAACTTGGCACATAAAATGGCGAAATGGGCACGTTTCTGTAACTGCGGGAAATATCCCAACAAAATATTCCATTTTGAGCAACAACCGAAATATTGTTGTCTCTTTTGTCAAATATGATTACTGCATTAGAAAGAAAGAGACAAACCAATATTTCACTCTCTGTCTCATGTTTGACTCATATTTGTATAAGCAAAATGTATGTATAGAACATCGGGGCATCTCCATATAACTTCATCTCAATGGTCGAGTGTAGACTTTGAGGTTAGGTCACTTTCGTAAAAGACACGTATATTTTGCTTGAATATTACCTGAACCAGTGAATAAGTTAAAAAATTACTCATAAACAAATCCTAATCAACATGGCGCTCAACTTAAGTGTCAAGGTTCACCCCGTAGTGTTATTTCAAATTGTAGACGCATATGAACGCCGTAATGCAGACTCGCACAGAGTTATTGGTACTCTATTGGGCACTTGCGACAAGGGCGTCGTGGAAGTGACGAACTGCTTCTGTGTGCCACACAAGGAACATGCCGACCAGGTGGAGGCTGAGCTTAACTACGCCATGGATGTGTATGAGCTGAACAGACGAGTGAATGCGTCAGAGAATATTGTTGGCTGGTGGGCCACAGGCAACGAAGTGACGAACCATTCGTCGGTGATCCACGAGTACTACTCGCGCGAGTGCCGCGAGCCCGTGCACGTGACACTGGATACGTCGCTGCAGGGAGCGCGCATGGGCCTGCGCGCCTACGTGTGCGTGGCGCTCGGCGTGCCCCGCGGCAAGCAGGGCTGCATGTTCACGCCCATTGACGTCGGCCTCACTTGCTACGAGCCAGAGATTGTGGGCCTGAATCTGTGTCAGAAGACGATGGGCGGTGGCGGGCGCTCGAGACAGGTGCAGCCCATGATGGACCTGGCGCAGGTCGCTGAAGCCGCGTCTAAGCTCTCCGGCCTACTGGATCAGGTGCTATCGTACGTAGAGGATGTGCTTGCGGAGCGCGCGGAGCAGAACAATGCTGTAGGTCGGCAGCTGCTGGAACTGGTCAACTCTGTGCCCAACCTTTCCGCAGAGACTTTCTCTGCCGCCTTCGCATCCAGTGTCAAAGACCTACTCATGGTGGTGACGCTGGCACAACTCATTAAGACGCAACTGCAGCTCAATGAGAAGCTCACGCTGCTGACGTCACAGTGAAACAGCCAAGGTCTCAATCTGTTTCATTCAAAATCAAATATGTATGGTCAAGTGAAGGAGCCAAATGCAATAAAAGAATTTAAGATATTTTTGATCTTCAGATTTCAGTGTGATTTATTTTTGGCAAATATCTAGATGTGATTAATTCCATGTCAGTTATCACTAACAAATTGGTCCCAGCTATTATCCCTTTAAATGTTGAATGGACCAATTGGTCCGCATAACAATTAAAGAACAATTACAAAATGGATGTCCACAGTAGATGATTTATACATAATAATGTGATTAATTCTGTGTCATTAAACACTTTCACTAAACTGGATTTATTAGTTTCACTGTTACATTCCAAAGTTAGTCATGTTGCTAAACTTAGAATTCAATAATGATGTTAGAAAAGCTTAGTAACTTTTATAAGTTGTTTTAAATTGTCATTTTTTGTACAAATACTTTTCCAAAATCTCACCTATATAACAACTATTACTAAAGTCACTAAGCTTTTCTAATAAGAATTTACAATTTTTATTTATAATATTTAGGAATTTTATACAATTCCTAGGAAATGTATACAATTCTGTAGCTACCAACATACTTGACCATACATAGTTGCATGTGAATGAAATAGTTTAGGTTCCATATTTTTTTCAGTTAAAATATGGACATGCCTTTCAGCCTTTTTGAATAGCCTGTGTGATTTTGGAGAAGTATTTGTATGATCATTTAAACCTTATAAAAATAAAATAAAACGGTATTTTGTCATTTGATTTTATTATTCCTTCCCTGAAGTTACAGCACTTAAAATAAGTATGAATTACTATGTACGTCAGGATTGAGGAGCCACATTAGATTTTTAAAATCTGATTTCACCGTTATTTAGCAGCAATGTAGCTGATTTTGCAGCACAAATTCTAGATTTAGCAGCAAAATATATCACTAGTTATATTAATGCAAAAGTGGCTCCTCAATCTAAACGTTTGAATTGAGGAGCCACCTTGGATCTCGGTAAGTAATAGATGCACATTGTTGAAACTTTTGCAGCATTTAGCAGCAATTGTGCATATTATTGTCTAAAAATTTGGCTACTGTAGCGCTAAAATCAAAGAAAATACAATAGTTTTAGTGTGGCTCTTCAATCTAGACGGAATATAATAGGTTGGGGAAAAAGTTTCTTCGCATTTTTTAAGAAAATTCAAAACATTTTTTAATAAAGTTTATTTACATTTAACTAAAGTATGTAGGTACCATTTTGTTCGATAACTTTTTGCCATCTTGTAGGTAGGGACATGATCCCATTGCTATAGAAATTTTGGGACTTCTAGTCAAAATACCGCGACAAGTGGTTTTGGCAGTCCTCTCCTGATGTTAACCTGACACTGCCTAAAGAATTCTGAAGAGACCGAAACAGGTGGAAATCTGAAGGTGCAAGGTCAGGACTATACGGCGGATGCATTAACACCTCCCAGCCAAACTCTCTTAATTTTTGTTGGGTGGCTAAAGATGTGTGAGGTCTAGCGTTATCATGATGAAAAACCACACCCCTTCTGTTGATTAATTCCGGTCGCTTTCTTTCAACTTCTTGCTTTAATCTCATCAGTTGTTCGCAGTAGAGTTCAGAATCGATGGTCCTGCCTGGTGGTAACAGCTCATAATGAATAATGCCCTTCCAATCCCACCACACACACAGCATCACCTTGTTGCGAGTTAACCCGGGTTTCGCCACAGTCTGTGAAGCCTGACCGGCCTTTGACCACGACCTTTTTCGCACGTTCTTGTCATACGTGATCCACTTCTCATCACCAGTTATCAGCTTCTTCAAAAATGGTTCGGTTTCATTACGTCGTAATAAAGAATCACAAATGAGTACACGGTTCATTAGGTTTCTTTCAGTGAGCTCGTGAGGTACCCAAATGTCGAGCTTTTTTGTGTACCCAGTTTTTTTCAAATGCGCCAAAACTGTTTTGTGGTCAATTTCCAGTTCTTCAGCTACGTCGTAACTACTGGTATGCCGATCTTGCTCCACTTTTTCAAAAATGGCATCCATTTTATCCGTAATAGGGCGACCAGCCCTGTGTAACTTAGAACTTAGAACATTCAGGTCAATGTATGGAATTTATTCCCAATCCATTGCCAACATTCAAAAACACGTCAGAAAATCATATTGACCAACATCACAGTACTAAATAATGATACCACGTGACTAAATTATGGAGACCGAACAGTGTTGCCAACTACACCGTAATTACGGTAAAAACACCGTAACCAGGAAAGATTTACCACCTACCGTAGGATTATAATTACGGTAGCAAAATACACCGTAATACCCAATAAAGAGCTTATTTAGTTTTAAACACCTATTTCAAACACTTGCCAAAATGTATGTTGGCCATTTTGTCTCTACCACACTCGAATGCTGAGTGCGAAAGAGTCTTCAGCAGAGTTAACGACATAAGGCCAAAAAAATGGAATAAACTTCTTACGAAATCCATCAAGGGAAATCTCATAACGCAGCAGGCCATACAGCGTCAAGGAAAAACCTGTATAGATTTTAATCCCACTCACGATATGATCCAAAAACACTAAATGTAAATCGATATGCCTAAAAACATTGAAACATACTGCTGTCTGATTTTGATTAAAAAATGTGTTTTTTTTACTCTGAACCATAGGGGTGATTGCGTAATAGTAGCCCGTGAAATTCAAATTTTCTTGTGGGAGTGAATGGAGCGAATGCTTTGATCATTCTTATATTTTAAATAATATTTGGTAATGTCGCGAATCATATTTTGATCGAGGTATAACTTGTCACTGATATGAAAATTTGCAAAAAAACACAAGAAAATTTAAATTTCGGGGGCTACTACTACGCAATCACTCTAACATGCTACTAAATAAACAAGGTAATTCTACCGTATTTCAAATATATTTTTACAACGTAATTTTGGAAAATCTACCGTATTTTTAGAAGAATTCTACCATCCGCTTGATTTCAAACCTGGCAACACTGAGACCGAAACAAATATGTCTGCCTTCGTTCGTGTTGTGTTTTTCAGTTTGTTTTTCCTTTTTCTGTATGATTTGGGAATATAACTTACAAGAATAATTTCTGTGATTGTGTTAACGTTACGTTGAGTGGAGTGTCTAGTCAGTGCGTCGTCTTAGAAGTGGTTTGCTTTTCAATTTCATCCTCACATATTTTTAACGAGAAAATGAATAATTTAGAACTGTTGAACATAGAACTAGACATCGACTCGAAGTTTGTGGGATTAGGGTCATAAAGGAGTCCTGGCATACTGGAAATAACTTTTTTCCAAGGTTTCCCTGTATCCAAACCGGTGAGTACATCTGCTGATGTGATTTTGTTCTCATACTCTCACAGCACTAATTTGAAATTAAAAGCATCATCAAAATCTGTAATACAACCCTCACCAATCAAAATTAGCTGAAACTAGTGAAGAAAAGTTTTAAATATTTTTCTACATACAAAATTATAATTTTGGTTCATGTTGGTCGAGTCTAAAGACATTATCTACCTGTGACACCATTATACTGCGAATCTATAATTAATCTTAGAATTTCATGTTCCAAGCATAATAATTTATATATTCATTTAGTTATTCTGATAGTGTAAAGAGTGCTTTCTTTAAATCACACTTAATAAATTTGCAGTGAAACAGCCAGTAAGAAGTAATGTTTTATATTTTTTATTCCAGCTATTAGGAGAGGCTAAATGCTGTTGGTATTGAAGAATCGGTGAATCTACCAATAGTAAAACAACATGTGCAGCGAAATGTATGTGCTTAACTCTTCGGAAAAAAGGATTTCAATAAATATGGAAACTGTTGGAAGGTATGCAATCCCAACTTTGAATTTGACCGCTTTACTTCTCACTGACAGACAATTATCAAAATTTCCACATCATTACACCTATTCAGAGTCAAAAAGTAAATAATTATAAAAAGAAAAATGTGAGTTTTATTAATATGTAAAAAATAACAAACAGACTTTCAAAGATATTTTAATAATAAATATGTTTAAAAAGCTGAGTTTCTGTAGCACATTCATAACACTTGTGAAGCCTTACCGCATCACCACATAAAAATAAACAACTGTTGAAGGGTTTTCTAAAAAAAGAGTTGAGTTCCAAAACAACCCGTAGATATCAACATGAAATGTTGTTTTGATGTTGACAATTATTTTAGGCTTTAGTTTTCAAGAGATATTTATCTTTTTTTTAAGACGGTTTGTTTTTATTTTGTTGTAAGTCTTTTATGATACTTTTTGTTTTCCCGAAATATTATTAACAAATTCTTATGTTTCATTTCAGATACTTTCTACAAGCCAGCTATTGAGGTGTTTGCTGCAAAGTTCTGCCTTCACTCTGAAGGCTTAGGAGCGGTTTGGTAACGATCGGTTTACCCATGTGAAGCAAAGGCGGGTCGCTAATAATTTATATAAATTAATAAATGTTGAAGTTATATAAATCAGTGTTTTATTTCACCGAGTTTTATTTTAAAATCAATAAATTTTGGAACCTACCTACTACCTGCGCAGTATGCATTTTATCGATATCGATAAAACTAAATATCGATAAGGTATGACAACTCTATGATGCGTTGGGCATCCCTATTTCTGTGTATGTGAAACTTTTATGTTGGTAGCCATGTTTTTTTGTTGTGATTGGTACCACTTCCGTTATAAACTCGTTATGACCTAAATGTTCTAAGTTCCGACTCTTAAAATTACATGCTCTTTGAGGGCGACCAGAGCGACGTGCATCTTTGACATCCAGTGTTGCCAGTATGATTTCCCAAAAAAGTACGGTTGGCTTTCTGAAAAGGTACGGTTTTTAACTTCAAGGTACGGTTTTGTCGAAATACTTCTGCAAGAACTAGATCAGTTTTTTTCTTCTTTTGCTAAAATTTTGAAAAATGCTATATCCTACTCATATTCTACAGCGAAAACAAGCTGTTTGTCAAAAAATTATGAAAATAATGTTTTAGGAAGTAAGAAAATTCCATTTAAGTAATTTGTGTCCATATTGTAGTGCCAAATGTGACAGAAAGTTGAAAAAAGTATGAGTATCACTATTTTCTATTAGTTTCTCGACAGACTGTAATCGTAAAATAATAATTTAACTTACCACGTTTTTATATAAATTACTTCCTAACACATGCTTGAAGCTCCAATAATGTGATAAGTGTCATTCTGTCTGTAGATATGCTTTGTTTCATTCCAAAATAGGTTTTTATACCCTTTGTTGTGAAACATAAATCACTAGTATAGAAAAGGTACGAAAAAGGTACGGTCAACACTGAGGTACGGTTGTGGTCTGTTGTGGTACGATTGTGTGATGAATAGTACGGAAAACCGTACTTTTTGGTACGGTCTGGCAACGCTGTTGACATCAAAATTTCCGGAAGAAAACGCTTAAACCAAATTTGTGCTACTCTCACAGACACTACACTAGGTCCATAAACATTGCAAATTTTTTTTGCGGCTTGCGTTGCATTTTCCCACGTTTTTATACACACACAATTCTTGTTTGTTTGTTTGTATGTTTGTTTGTTTGTCGTTCCGGTTGGACTTTTGCAACTCAATTTTGAGGCACTTCCCGATAAGCTAGCAAGCTGAAATTTTGCACACACTCTGAGTTCTGATGACAATACATGACTAGCTAAGAAACGTCATAACGAATCCAATATGGCGGCCTCCCCAAGATGGTGGACTGGCTGTTTGAAATCCACCCCCGTGATATGGGTATCAAATGAAAGGGTTTGCTGTCAGGAATATGAAAAAAATAGTCACGTGACTTAAATCCAATATGGCGGACGTCCAAGATGGCGGACAGGCTTTGAGACACTTCCCGATAAGCTAGCAGGCTGAAATTTTCAGGGTAGCTTCAAACCCGATGAACAGAGATAAAAATAATAAAATAATTAATAGATTTAAAAAAATCTAAAAACCCACGTTTTTAAATGTCCTAAAAATAAGAAAATAACCCAACGGGGCTGAGAGAGGGGCCACTCAAAACGTGGGGGCGTATCTTTACAAGTTACACCCACGATCTATACACGTCATGTAAATATATCCCATAAATAATCCCTTAAATAATATACGCCCCCACGTTTTGAGTGGCCCCTCTCTCAGCCCCGTAGGGTTATTTTCTTATTTTTAGGACATTTAAAAACGTGGGTTTTTAGATTTTTTTAAATCTATTAATTTTTACCTTTTTTGTAGTAAAATTTTAAAATGTATCGAATTTCTTCATTAGATTCACTCATCTTGATGGTACGAAAAACAAATGAAAATCACACTTTTTCCTAATTTGAATTTGGAATTATGTTCTTTAAAATTTAAACTTTCAATGATACCAAAACCAGCCAGATACAAATAGTATAGCCAAAGAGATTTTATTACAAAGTTCATACATACTATAATGCGAAAAGACTTTTTCCCCAACCTAATATTAATTGATCGCTCACATCCAATACCTATAATTTCAGCTCTTGCGTCTAGATTGAAGAGCCACACTAAAACTATTGTATTTTCTTTGATTATAGCGCTACAGTAGCCAAATTTTTAGACAACAATATGCACAATTGCTGCTAAATGCTGCAAAAGTTTCAACAATGTGCATCTATTACTTACCGAGATCCAAGGTGGCTCCTCAATTCAAACGTTTAGATTGAGGAGCCAATTTTGCATTAATATAACTAGTGATATATTTTGCTGCTAAATCTAGAATTTGTGCTGCAAAATCAGCTACATTGCTGCTAAATAATGGTGAAATCAGATTTTAAAAATCTGATGTGGCTCCTCAATCCTGACGTACATAAATTACTAACTATTACCAGCGGATTCGTCCGCTACAACTCGAAAAATACCCCACAGGAACAAAGTCAGGATAAAAACTATCCTATGTGTTAATCCAGGTTATGAACTATCTATGCATCAAATTTCATAAAAATCCGTTCAGTCGTTTAGGCGTGAAAGAGCCACAAACATACATTTATCCATTCTCACAAACTTTCAAATTTTATTTTTGTGTCAATATGAACACAACTGATCAAAATCGCTTTTTAAAATCTTATTATGTTCCCTATCGTGAAGTACAGTAATCCAGGCAATTGATTATTACCTTTAAGAAATGCTGGTGTATTTTTTTTGGGAAACACAATGTCTTGGGCATTAAAACCTTTATCAGTTATTGATGTGTCTTCTGATCCACATTAGACGGCACAGGTGGCGTAGTGTCTGAGCGATCGACTGCTGCGCTGCGCTGCTTGTCGCGGGTTCAATCCCCGCACGGAACAAAATTTTGTATGATCTGCAAGTAGTCGTTCCGATGTATGTAAAACGCACCCACTATAGGTAGAAAAAAAACCGAATTATTCATTGTGACCCCTCCCTCTACTTCCAAACGTTACCTTTTCAAAATTCTGTCCCACAGTTGGGCAAAAACTTCGAATGTGTTGCTGCATTATTTCTTACCAAATCACGAAGGTTTTACTCTAACAGACGTGTTTTTTCCGTGGGAAGCCATCAAATGATTTGGATGAGGTTGCAGTTGTTGCCGCCGATCGCCTCCAAAACGACACGGCTGTGCTGCATCAAGCAGGGAAGGGGTGTACTTACTCCGAACGCCACCTTATCCTTCCAGCGGTTCACAAAATGTGAGCATCCGCCGAATCCGAATCAGTATTTCCTGAAAAAACTGACTGCTAGTGACTGTAGGTGAGAATAAGGAAGTTTCCATTTTAACAAAAATTAAAAATACTTATTAAAATTGTAAGGCAAAGAAATTATATATATATGGTGAAAGAATTATTTTAATAACTTGAAAAATGACAAAGTTAATCCACTTTTACTGAATCCCGAATTAATTTTGAAATGCACGCGGAGCATTTGGTCTGTGCAATGATATTATAAGTAAAAAAAAAAGGTGTAGATACGTTATACGCGCTCAAAAACAGACGCGCTCAAATGTGGTTGATTCACAAACCTTGACCTCAGTCCGACGACGTTGCCAGCGACAACGGATGCACTTCACGTACTACAGATGAGTCAAAAGTAAAAGTGACTCAAAACCACCAAAAATGCCGTCGTGTGTGATGAGATATTGTGCAAATTATACAAGCAAGACTTCTAAAAGTCAAAGAATCACTTATCATTCGTAAATATATTATTTATCTTAATATTTTCACAAATAAAACATTACGTTTCTATAATATGGCGTCGTAAAAGAAAGAGTGCGAGTGAGAGTGCGAGTGAGATAAAAGAGAGAGCGTCACCATCTAGCTGTCACTTTTTTTCTTATTGGTTTTATCAAGCTATCTTTTTTACTTGTAGTGAAATGTAATGTGTGTGAATAAAAAGTGTGTATGTGTGCTGCCTCTCTGCGCGGTACGCCTTTTTCTGTTGTTTTGTACGTGTGATATCTATGACTTATAATATCATTGGGTCTGTGACGTCTCAAGTCTTTACGCGCGGGTAGGGCGGGTAGCGCTTAGCGGCTGTTTTGAGTATTTCGTGGTTTGTTGCTCACAGTAAGTACATGGAATGCGGTGTTTGAGTGTCTGTGTGAAGTATTAAGTAACCTTATTAATATATTTCGTATAATATTCTATCTTTTAGCTAAAAAATTTAGACGATGGAGAGTGGATTTGTGCGTGGACAGTCTAACAATAAGGAAGTTTTCATTTTTTTTTTATTTTTTTTTTTAAAATAGTACTAAACTTGCAATGAAGACCATTGAAATTTTTTTTCAATTATCTTCATGAATGACGAAGTTATGAAACTTTTCCCGTCCGCTTTAAAACTTCTCGGCGCGCGGCCGGTCAACAATCTCATGACGTCACAAGTCTCATCACTCGCTCGAGTCGAGTAGTCGTCAATGCGCGGTCACCTCAGACGGTTATTACTTTTGGTTCAAACAAGACGGAACAAATATTATCGTTGTGGAATCATTATGGAAACCGTGCAAACTGATGTGAAAGTACATTATAAATATTGTATCGTTCCCAAGTGTACAAATACAACCATAACTCTCTGTAACTCTGTAACCTTATATCTGTAAACTACATCAAAACAAATTCAACCTTACACGCATGTTTTAAGGTCAGAATTACAAAGTGTCGATAAAAAGCAATAAAACCGGCCAAGTGTGAGTTGGACTAGCCCATGAAGGGTTCCGTAGTAGCAAGCATAGATTAGGGATATAATTATATTGAGATTAGTAAGTAATATACACAAACAGTAAAAATATCTTTGTTTTTCATAGAGTTTGTATGAATGGCAAAGTTATATTTGCGGTTTTTAAAAATGTACTATATCTCAAAAACTGCTAACTGAATCTCATCCAAACTAATTTTCGTTGAAAGTTTTTGTTGAGGTCTACATTAAATATTTTTTTTAGTTTTATCATTCTCTTATTTTATAAGTTACAGGGGGGGGTAATCCGCCTAATTTTGTTTAAAGTTTCATTCACCATTGATTGATAATATTTGGTTAATATAAACACATCGATCACTAATACAAATTTTCGGTAAGTACCTAAGTATATATTAACATTATTTAATTGTTCTCTATCACTGTATTGTAAATACTGATATTTTATCAAGAAATCATCGTAAAAACATTTTTTTAATAAGTCGTAGGTTTTACATAATATCATTCCTTGTCCTTAAAGCGACGAGGCTCGGTCGTTAATTTTTAGGGTTCCGTAGCCAAATGGCAAAAACGGAACCCTTATAGATACCCTCATCATGTCTGTCTGTCTGTTCGTCTGTATGTCACAGCCACTTTTCTTCGAAAATATAAGAGCTATCCTGTTGAAACTTGGTAAGTAGATGTATTATGTGAACCGCATGATTTTCACACAAAAATAAAAACAAAACAAATTTTGGGGGTTCCTGTTAAATAAATAAATTGATAAAGTTCCTACCTACTTCTTATGTGTCTTTGTAAACTCTGTTGCGAACAGACCTTATAAACGTCTATGTTATGTTTATGTTTTTCTGCCGCTGGTGGCGTTGTTGTGTTGCCTGTCTTTCCTTTGTAAGATTCACTTAGGAACAAATATATTTTACTTATCGTGTTTTACGGAAATCTGGTTTTATTAAATAGAAATACTGCCTAATCCCAATTGTTCCCCCCATACTTAGAATTGAAACTCAATTTTTTTTTCACCAAACCCATACGTGTGGTGTATGCATCTATGGATAGGTCTTTAAAAATGATATTGAGATTACTCATATCATTTTTTTCTAAACTGAACAGTTTGCGTGAGAGACACTTCCAAAGTGGTAAAATGTGTCCCTGTAACTTCTAAAATAAGAGAATGATAAAACTAAAAAAAAATATATAATGTAGATCTCAACAAAAACTTCCAACGAAAATTGGTTTGGATGAGATTCAGTTAGCAGTTTTTGAGATATAGTACATTTTTAAAAACCGCAAATATAACTTTGCCATTCATACAAACTCTATGAAAAACAAAGATATTTTTACTGTTTGTGTATATTACTTACTAATCTCAATATAATTATATCCCTAATCTATGCTTGCTACTACGGAACCCTTCATGGGCTAGTCCAACTCACACTTGGCCGGTTTTATTGCTTTTTATCGACACTTTGTAATTCTGACCTTAAAACATGCGTGTAAGGTTGAATTTGTTTTGATGTAGTTTACAGATATAAGGTTACAGAGTTACAGAGAGTTATGGTTGTATTTGTACACTTGGGAAAGATACAATATTTATAATGTACTTTCACATCAGTTTGCACGGTTTCCATAATGATTCCACAACGATAATATTTGTTCCGTCTTGTTTGAACCAAAAGTAATAACCGTTTGAGTTGACCGCGCATTGACGACTACTCGACTCGAGCGAGTGATGAGACTTGTGACGTCATGAGATTGTTGACCGGCCGCGCGCCGAGAAGTTTTAAAGCCGACGGGAAAAGTATCATAACTTCGTCATTTATGAAGATAATTGAAAAATAATTTCAATGGGCTTCATTGCAAGTTTAATACTATTTTTTAAAAATAAATAAAAAAAATTGGAAACTTTCTTATTCCGTTAGGCTAAGTTATGCGGATGGTGAGAATAACAACATGTTTTTTTTGTTCTTTATAGTCTGTTGCAAAATTTATTGATTGTGTCAGATCTGTGGATTGAATTTGACATTTCATAATCATGTCAATTTGTCATGTCATGTCGGTCGGCGTGTGGTATTGTGTAAAAAATAGATAATATCGAAACTTTTTAAGAATTTCTGCTAGTACACAAAATTTTCACAGTTAAAGGATAAAACTGATAATTAGGCGTATTTTAATCTGTATTATTTATGTATTGTATTAGCGCAATGGTGGAATTTCTTTAATATAATTTGTGTTAGTATTTGTTGATAGTGCAATCGCACTATTTCTTATTTATTTACGGTTTACCTGAGCTACTGGTGTAGATTTTTAGTAAAAATTGCTAGCATTAAGCGTAAGTCATCAGTAAACGGCCTATTTTTTTCTAAAAATGGATGAAAATGAAATTACTGATTCTACCAATACTGAAATTGAAGAAAAGATGCAAACGGAGCTACCCGAACTTGATGCAGCTTCACCATTTCACTTCTCTGTTCAAAATGAGAATAATAATGTGTCAAAAGAAAAAAATGGTAATGGCCTTGAGAAAAATGGACAGAAAAGGTTACAGACAACTCCAATTGAGGCAACTGATTTGTCGAGGAAGAAACCTCGAATTGAGGCACCAGAAGATGAGAAAATTAAAACTAAAGAGTCTAGTAAAGATGAGACAGACATTACCAAAAAAGATGGGAAAGAGACAGACTTAATTGAAAATACTGATAGAGATGAGACAGAATTGCTTGAAAACGATGAAAGAGACCTGCTTGAAAATACAGACGGGAATGAGACAGACCTTATTGAAAAAGCAGACATGGTTGAGACAGACCTGCGCGAAACTGATACTGATCTGAATAGGAAGGCAAAGGAGGATAAAAAAGATGGGAATGTAACATTGCACTGTGACAAAAAGGAGGTTGGGGAAATAACGGACCTTAGTAAAAAAGGTGGGGAAATAACAGACCTTAGTAAAAAAGGTGGGGAAATAACAGACAAGAATAGAAAAGGTGGTGAATTAATGGATCTGATTAAAAAAGATGGGGATATAACAAAAGTTAATAAAAAAGGTGTGGAAGAAATGGACATAGCTGATGATGAAGAGTATTATTTGACAGTACACAACTTGCCGTCTGATTGGACTTATATGCAAATCAAAAATTATTTAGATCAAGAGGTAAGATTGGAACCACTTTTTATTTTTTCAGACCTTCCAGAAGAGGGTAAGACGAGCCCGATAAAACCAATAACTAGTGCATAGTGGAACTCATGACGCAGGGCATATTTTTTTCTTAACCTACAAATTGCTTTTAAAACCCAATTTATGTGAAATCCTTATATATATTTTTTGTACAGGAGCCACAAGTTCCATATCATCATTAGCCGGAAGAATTCCACTACTGAACATAGGCCTGCAAGTTCCATATGAATTATGATATTTGATCATTTTTAACTCTTTATTTTTAACATTCTAGTGTGGCCATGTGGATGAAATGGAGATGCTGAAACATAGAAAATCAAAGAACTGCGCTATTCGGCTGACATTCCAAAGCATTCATAAATGTATTGATGCTTTTAAGAAGTTAGAAAACAAATCTGTTCATGATAAAAAACTTAGGGTGAAAATAAGTGGTACGAAACTTTTAAAATTATTTTTAATACTGGTTTGCGAAGCGATGTGGTAATAGCGGTTAGATATATCTCTGAAAATTTTAACAAAACAAGCAATTTTGTGTGAGGACTGATTGCAGATAACAACCAGAGTAAAAAAATCTTACATAAAGTTTACACAATAACAGCAAATTTAATATGTAAACTATGTTATCTTTCAAGCTGAAGAACCAAGCATACAATTTTACAAAATTTTTAGGAAAAATAATTTTTCCATGTAAAATTTTGTTATTTTGCAACCTTACATAATTTCTATGCTTGTAGACTCAATGATTGTAGCTGCATGTTGCTTTATCATATTGATTTTGTTCTTTTATTATATTGATTTTTGTACTATACTATATATTTTTTTGTTCATTATAATATGTTTATTTTTACAGATACATACACATCATTTCCGATGGGAGGTGCTTTTCCAAGTTCTAGTCATGAGAGCCTAATTAAACAGTTCTCAATATCAAACGAAATCATTGCTGCTACGTGAGTTAAACTTTATATTTACATCAACGTAGATATTTAAGGCCTAAAAGTTATATCTTCCATGAATTGCAATTGTAAAGCAAAATGTGCAATTGCAAAATATTTTCTTTATTACCTGACTGCGCCAGATAGAAGATTATGTTTATTGAGTGTATTGTTGGTGCAGTGGCTGAGCGATCGACTGCCATGCAGTGTGTCTCGGGTTCGATTCCCCAATATTTGTATGATCTACGAGTTTCTATGTAAACACACCTACAATACAGGAAGAAATTACTACACTGTGGCAAGGTTCTTTAAAAAAACAACCTAAACGGCTTATTGGGTTTTAGTTAGAGAGGTGATGTTAGATTTTTTTAAATTGCACATAATAACCTTTTCTTATTTTTGTAATCAGGCGATGGAGACCAGATCTAGATTGCATGGATACTGATCCCGAAGGCCTGTACGGTTTGAGGCCCGAGTTTTTAAAAGCTTTGGACATAAAACCTCCTTTAAACAAAATGGTGGATGTGTCAAATGTAAGTAATTAAATTCTGTTTAGGGAATTTCAATAACAGGACAAGTGGCAAGCAATAAACTGAAACACTCAGTAGTGTTTAAGAGATTTTCTGCTTTAACCCTTAGCCTATTTTCTTAAACATTACAGAGGGTATTTGTTTGTTCCAGTCAGTAACGCTCAGGAGTCTTTAATAGATTTTTAACTTAATGTGCCAAGGTATAAAGATGAAAATCTATTAGAAATTACTGAGCCTTTACGTTTATCGTTTGGCTCTTGTCTACAAGGCCTGAGGCTTAACCACGAAGGCGTGACGTAAGACCACTAAGTGGATCTTACTCATACCAAAATATGCATTATTTAGGGCTACTGAAAGAATTTTTAATTTTTTTTTTATCCATTATTTTTTGAAAAACAAAATGATAATTTCTCTTGTCAACAGTTCAGATGCGACAAGGCTGAATTGAAAGAAGTGATGGAGATCGCTGGCCAAGTCCTCATGTGTTGTGTGGTACAGACTGTGCCTAAATACGCCAAAGTAATGTACAGTCATCCATTAGAAGCAGTTCAGGTACGAAACAACCTTGTATAAGCCAACAGTATTTATTTTATTGCCAAGCATAAAAATTAGGGCACGCCGCAATCGCGGCGGTAAGACCCCTCTTTGAGGAGTGGCTGGATAGGAGTCACGGCGTCCTGACCTACCGCATGACGCAGGTCCTCACCGGACACGGAAGTTTCGGAAGGTACCTGTGTCTGAGGAGAAAGGAGGAAACGCCTGGGTGTCACCACTGCGAAGATCGCCCGGAGGACACAGTAGAGCATACGGTGCAAGACTGCCCCGCTTGGGCAGAGCACCGACGTGTCCTCACGGCGGCGATAGGCGGAGACCTCTCGCGCCCGGCATTGGTCGCGGCCATGCTGCGGGGCGAGACGGAGTGGGAAGCGGTCGCCTCCTGCGAAGCAGTCATGCTCGCGAAGGAGGAGGCGGGCCGCGTGAGGGAGAGGACAATGTCCTCCCTCCGCCCCACTCGCGGTGGCGGACGCCCACGGCGACGGACGTCGCAAGACGATCTCCGGCCACCCCGTAGGCGCGGGCATGCGGGCGGCGAGTAAAGGGCAACTCGCTGCCCGACCATGGACCATGCCCGGGTCGACGACGCGTTGTGTTCCACGCGCGCCTCAAAGAGCGTCAGCATAATGACGGGGCCCCCTCTCTAGAGGGCCAAAGCCTGCCGGGGTCGCGGGACTTATCTTATTACCATGACCCCGGAACATAAAGGGCTATTGAAGGACACCGTGGATTTTAGTCAGTACAAGTCTGACAGTCCCTCCCGCCCTGCCCGGGGTGAGAGGACTCATTTGATGATTTTACCATGCAAAAAAAAGCATAAAAATTGAAAAAAGAAATAAGTAATACTTCACGTTAGTGATTTGTTTTGGGTACTTTATTACATTCCCTATGGGGTATTACAATAATAGGTAAATATATTTTCAAAATATATTGCAAATATATTTATTCCGTCATTTAGAGCACTGCCATATACTTGGCAACGTATTATTTGAATCAATAAATATGACAAAGGCAAAACGAATCAAAACTTGGAAGTGGTGGCTCATGACGTCAGGACGCACTAAAAGTTTACCATGCTTGTGACAATATTGTCTTCGTTCTGGTTGAGGCTTATTACTGGCTAAGGGCTGTAAATCTTACTTCAAATTGATAAGATAAAATAATTTATTCATAAAATATACAAAAAGATTAGAAATAGTGCCTACATTAAAACTAGTGTATAGCTTAATTACATATACAAAATATTGACATAGGCATTTAAACTACACACATCAAAAGTGTCTAGGGATCAACATATATTTTTGCAATAACTTTTCTCCTGATTGATATTAATTAAAATTTTCTTTAAGGATTCATCAAATAAAGTGTTTTCGTTTGTCACAGTAACGATAAACCAAGTCACCTTTGCATTAATAAAGGAATTTGCCATTTTCCTAATAAAGGGATTTTTGACATTTGAACCACTAACACAAAAGTTCGAAAAAAAGACTGAAATAACAGTTTTCTTTAAAATTTTATTGGGTAACTTAAACAATTAATAATCCGTGTTTCTACCGCGAACACTAACAACACAAGAACATCGGTTTGGCATACTCAAAATGAGTTCATCCAAATCACGCTGTGGAATGGCCGCCCATGTTCGTTGCAACAACAAAAAAAGGTCTTCTTGCGACTGGATACCCTCCATATTCGGCAGAGCTCTTCTCTGTAGCATATCCCATGCATGCTCAATCGGATTCAAGTCTGGCGACTGAGCAGGCCAGGGCAGGACATTGATGTTAGCTGCGGCGAGAGTCTGTCTTACAACTCTTGCGGTGTGCGGTCGTGCATTATCATGCATTAACTGAAATAAGGGACCGATTTGCACTTGTAGAGGAACGATGACGTCTGATACAATCGTCTCAGCATAAATTTGAGCGTTGAGGTTGCCTCTGATCCAAATCAACTCAGTTCTTCCGCCGATCCAAATACCCGCCCATACCATGATGGTTCCACCACTATAAGGATGGACTGCCTGGCAGGATTTTAATCGCTGTTGGCGTCCAGGGGTTCTCCAGTGTCGTATACGTCTTGTATCCGGTCTCATACCGAAACGAAACGAGACTCATCAGAAAAGCACACGAAACGCCATTGTTCTTCTGCCCAATTTCTGTGTTCAAGAGCCCATTGATATCGAATCCTACGATTGTGCATTGCTATAGGTGGTACCCGTAGCGGTCTTCGGGAATGAAGGTTCACTTCATGCAAGCGGTTTCTGACTGTTTGGTCGCTAATTAAGTTCCCTGAAGAGTGATGAAGCCTCACGGCTAACATCATGGCGGTTATTGTTGGAGCTCTTCGAGTTAAGATTTGAATGTATCGGTCTTGTCTCCGTGTGGTGCAGCGATACCGTCCTCCATGGCGCTCAGCCACGGTACCAGTGCTTCGGTAACGTGTCCAAAGTCGACTGATAACACTCTGACTTGTATTCAGAGCTAAAGCCACAGTACGTTGCCGGGAACCAGCTTCTATCATTCCCACGGCTCTGAGCATTTCTTCCCTGCTTAAATGACGTCGCCGCTCCATAATAACGTTGGTTTTAATCAGTAGTAGGGAAACAGTAGCACTAATAATGTCTTCAATGCGTTGTATGTTTTTATAGGGAAAATATTGACAGCTGATTTTCATCTTTTACTCGAATTTGATTCACAGTTCCTGATTCAAATTATGAAATGCACCAAAAAGGATCCATATAAATTTATAAAATCATAAATTTATTACAAAGCCACATCTCAATCTCAAGAAATCCGCATAAAAATGCTTGATCCCTAGACACTTTTGATGTGTGTATATGTAGCGACCTGCCTGAACAAAGTTTATAAAAAACCTGTGTTTCAGGCCAAAATTAAATCAAATAAAATCTGTTTCAATTTAGGGCTGATTTTTCAATAGTCAGATAACTTTTATCTGAGGAATAAAAATGGCGGTTTGACAGCTTATCTATAGAAAATATGTTAAACCGCTATTTTTATCAGCCCATAATCAAATTAAATTCAAACAATTAAAGAGCATATTATTTTAAGTCAGTTAAGTTAACAATACATTCATGCTTTTAATCAGCTCCAATTTAAAGTTTAAATGGACAGCAACTTTGAGAAGTTGCTCAAATTAGTTTAAATTTTAATGGATTTTCATTAAAACCATAGACTTCGTGAAGTACTCTAACTAATATTTCCTTTTTCAGGCGATCTCAATGCTGAACGGACAATTGATGTATGGAAGTCCCCTTAAAATTTGTATGGATAAAAACCCTGCTGATAGCGTTGTTTTGCCCAAAGGTCTGGCTAACATAGGCCAAGGTTTAGGTATAAAGGCTAGACCACTACGCAACATAGTGCAACAGTACCATAGATACGCCAACAAACAATCTTCCTCAATAAATCCTATAATATTTTCCGAAATAGATTTCAGTGACGAGTACGTAAATAAAGTTAAAAATGACGAAAATAAAGAAGAAATTGAGAAAAAAATCAAAGAATTCATCAGTTCCCGTCCTGGTTGCAGTGTCGTTAATCCAATTGTTCAGTTTAAAGTACAAAATATTGATCAGATCGGGAGCCCCGAAGGGATGGACACGAGTGATTCTTCGTCAATTGCCAAAAGCAAGGTTAAAAATAATAACGTAGGATCTGTTCAAGGTCAAATTAAAAAAGGGCCGGAGAATCAACAGAGTGTTGTGCCTCCACCAGCAAAACCTGTTGTGGCTGGTCCTCCTAAACCATTCGTGAAGCTAAGTAAACCAAGCCCACCTTTCATGCGTCCTAATATGTCGATGTCACCAGGTCCTATGCGTAATCCCTTATCTATGCCCGGTCCTCGCGATCCCTTCTTTAGACCTGGTCCTCCTCAAGAACCTCCCTTCCGCCCACGGGCACCCTTCATCCCTCCTCTTATGCAGCGGCCTCCATTCCCCCAACCAAGGCCTCCTTTCGGTCCTCCGGCAGGTTTTAGGCCTCCACCTCCGATGGCGAATTTCAATGGGCCTCGAGCTAATTTGGAGAATCGTGTGAATGTTATGTTTTCTAATGTAAGTATTGGTAGTTTGAGAACTATAAAGAAGTGTAAATAGCATCGTCAGATACCATGACGCCTTAAAGCCAGAGTAGTTTCAGGGAGGGAAAGAGACAGAGCTATACAAGTCGTAAATACTTCTAGTACGCCCTAAATAAAGTACTGAAATTTTGTGCTCGAGCTACAGCATTCTAGTACCACGAAAAGGATAATCGTCGGTTATAAAATCTATGGTGTCATTAAAAATTTATCGAACAATTGTTTATTTTTTAACTGTAGTGAAAATGTTCTATACCTATGTATGTATGCGTCGATGCTATTTACACTGCTATTTTTTAGCTCCAACAAGATATTTTTCGAATAACTTTTTTCACTTCTTAAAATGTGTTGCCAGTGACATTTATGATATATTCACAGCTGCCGCCGTCCACGACGTTCCCGTTGCTCTGTGACCTGTTGGCCCAATGTGGCCAAGTGATGTCGGTGCAGTTGACCACTCCAGGATGTGCAGTGGCCACGTTCGGCCATCCATCGCACGCAGAAAGATGTTACCGTATCCTTTGTTGACTATACTTAGTGGTTTAACCAAAAAATACTTATCTACTAAAAGGTAGATTAAGGGTAGGTTTCACTCGTAGGTGTTTTCCAATTTTAAAATCATTTTTCAATCATAGATTTTGGGCGCCACATTTTGTTTCCTTTAAGGCTCGTTTAGATTGGAGAGTAAGGCCGTAAAATTCGGAACGGCGAGGCGTGCAGCGGAGCGTTGCAGCGTGCATTGTAGCGTTTAGCGTGGCGTTCAGCGTGCACGCTACTAGTCATCGCTAGAGCGTCCGTTCGAGCGGGGCGTTGCAAGTTCGCTGACCAATAGGAGGCCGCCATTCAAGGGCAAGTGTCATCTCGTCAACGGAACGATATTTTTTCGAGCTATATTTTTTGATTATTGAACTTTCAATGCCGTTTGGTATATCATCAAAGCATTTATAAACATTCTCCTAAAGAATCTCTTTGTTCAATTGTTTTACTTTTAGTTTTTCTTGAATTTCCTTCTAATAATACGTCAATATCTTCCCATTTCATATTTTATTTATGAACACTCCACTTCTTTTACTGGAAAATCTTGACACACTGAACAAAATAATAATCACTTGTAAAAGCTCGTTAAAACGCCGAAACACTGGTGACGCCGCTCAACAACACGCTCTAAACGCTGCTACGAAGACACCTAGAGAGAAATCCATACGTTCAGTAGACCAGCGTGCACGCTCGAAACAACACGCCGCTGCACGCCCCGCCGCTGCGAATTTGCGGCCTAAGGGAGCTTACCCAAAGCGAGATGCGACGCGATTCGACCGATTCCAACTACAAGTGAAAATCAACCTTGCTACTAAGAAATAACAATGCAATTCAATTGACTTGACGTTGTCGTGCCGATCGTGTTTTGTTTTTCATCTATCCGTATACAACCGCATTTTTTGTCATATGTCGTAGTGGTAAGGTTGATTTTCACTTGTAGTATCGCGCATCGCGCCATGGGTAAGCTTTCTAACTCGACCACAATTCTAGACGTCGAGTGAGAAACCTATAATATGAGAGTTTATTTTGTGATGCTTAAGCATAAATTATTATAGAAACACGTCATCGCTATTCGTATTATGCTTCTACTAAAGCAGCCTTCTAAAGGTGCGTTCGCGCGCGAGACCGCGACAGGAAACCGAGACCGAAGATTGCTACCGTATCTGTCTCCTGTCGCTGTCTCGCTCGCGAACTGCCGCTCATACATTGCCTAATGTTAAGTACTGTCGCGGGCTCCTGTCGCTGTCTCCTGTCGCTGTCTCTTGTCGCGGTCTCGCGCGCGAACCGGCACCTTTAGGCCCCCAGATTTTCGATACTTCTGAAAATTATTAATGCATAATTTCCTTAGCAAATATACTCAGAAAGTTTCAATGGGATGAATATGGAAGGCTATACAGTTGCAGTTGCTTTTGCCTAGAATTCGGTAAGTATGGAAGTTAAGTATGTATCTGTTTTCCAATATAGAGGCTTGACTTTAGCAGTTCTCCGTTTGCAAGGATGTAAATATGTATTTCGAAAATGTTTGAATAAAAAAAAACAGTTGAGTATGTACCTATAGTTTTTCATTCTGAAATGATTACTTCATTATTAATAATGAAGTTTGTTGTCTTTGTGATTAAAATCACTCATTATTTGGTTTTCATTGCACCAGTGTCGATTTTGCCTGAAGTATTAGTAATATTAGATAACAATTTCATATAATAGATTTCTAGTGTTGAACGTTTAGAAATATATTTTTATAGTATAAATGTAGTGTCATTAAAATACCTTTTTGTATGGTTTCAGATGCCAAAACTTTCATCATTAAGTGATTCCTTTTTATTTTTCATTTTAAAAACTATTTACCTTTTATGTCATGCGTGTGTGAAACCGAATTTAAAATAAGTATCATAATTAAAATTTAGTGTTTATCAGGCTTTAAGAAGTCTGATAATATAATCTTAATAATCTATAGGTACTATCTTTAGTTACTAATTGTCAACTTACTTACATCCTAATCTACAAAAAATACTTGTTTATACTTTGCCAGTAAGTAGAAACGGTCTATCAATTTTATAAAATGTTTAGTAACTTGCATTGTGTGAACTATTACTCGACTAACAACTCTTTACTTTACTGGACACGTGTAAACGAGCTTCCTTAAAATAACTTTTCACTGTCAAGTAGATCAATTAATTTTACGAAGATTATTTTAAGAAACATAACTTGTTTATTTCAGTTTTAAGTCAATTTAAAGAGGTACAACTTTGCCGCGCGGTTAAATGTATCCGTGTAAAAACACGTTTATATATAAAATAAGGAAGTTAAATCGCGCGATAAGGTTGTGTCTGTGTGAACTCAAATTAGTAACATACTGATAATACATTTATTTTTATTATAAAATTAACAAAATATTAATTTAGTGGCTATTCATAAGGCCCTGTTCTGTACAGTATTTGGCAACAAAAAGAAAGGTAGTATGAGTCTATCATGTCATCCTTACATTTTACAGTACTAGCTTATCGCCCGGGCTTCCTTAAAGTATCCTGTCTTAATTCAAGTTACTATGTGTAGGTATACGCCAAATTTCATCCGAATCAGTTTAGTAGTTTTTGAATGAAAGTGTAATAAACATCTATCTTTACAAACTTCAGATTCATAGAAGAAGTAAGATAAGATTTATAACAGCAGAGAGAAAATATACAGATCACCATTGGATCAGGGCCTTAGAAAGTGAAAAATTAAAATATTACTCGGTAGTATGCAGATTATTTAAGTTTATACTTGCAATTTTATAAGGAATCTTATATTTTAAATGAGTTGGGTTAGGTTAGGTTTTAAAACTATATAACCATAAGTAGTTATAATTGTTTGTATTTTAAGTCGAAAAAAATCCTGAACGATGCCAGTTTATCTCGGTATAATAGGAAAAATTTGTTTCCCTAGTCATAAGTTTTATAAAATAACCATGAATTTTCTTGATGAATGAAATCTCAAGTAATGTTTTAATAAGGTCTATAAATTAATTTTAAGGTCATTCATTATAATTTAAAAGGCAACGCAATGCTGATTAAACCCATGTCTTAAATTTTGAGAATTATAAATAATTTTGTTTCCTGCTTTCTAATTTTATTTAAGATTGCTGTTTTAACTTAATTTTTAAGAATAAATACCATAAGAATTGGTCCTTTATATGTTTTCCCTTTTTTTCAACACTAATAGATATTATTATTATTTTAAGTTTAAGTTTAGTCTTTTAAGTGACAAACCAACATCAATTTCATCTAGATTTTAATTTAGTATTTTTAGTTATTATTTAATTTTTGGTACCTACATTATAAGTTAGTGCTATAAGTATAATAACTAATACATTAGGTACTTCATACAGGATAATAAATGCATTACAATGTAATTTATTAGTTTAATTTATTGCCCTAAATCATGCTTTAGTTAGGACGTGAAATGCGGGGCGAGACGGAATGGGAAACGGTCGCTACCTTCTGCGAAGCAGTCATGCTATCGAAGGAGGAGGCGGGACGCGTGAGTGATACTGTAGACGTAGTAGACGTCCACCTCACGATCTAGCCGCTGCCGCGGGAGACTACCACGGCAACGGACGTCACGGGGCGATTTCCGGCCACCGTAGGCGCGGGCATGTGGACGGAGAGTAATGGGCGACTCGCTGTTCGATCATGGACCATGCCAGCATGGAGGATTCATTAGATGCTTTTAAAACGAAAAAAAAAGATCAATGCCATTTGAAAACCTTCTGGGGAGCTCGCTCCATCTTAGGTCTCATATTTGGTTCTGGAAAAAAATCGGCCAAGTGCGAGGCGGAATCCCGCACGAAGGGTTTTATACCATTATCTATAAAAATGGAAAATAAAAAACACGTCTGCTTTTTAGGGTTCCGTAGCCAAATGGCAAAAACGGAACCCTTATAGATTCGTCATGTCTGTCTGTCCGTCTCGTCTGTCTGTCTGTCCGTCCGTAAGTCACAGCCACTTTTCTTCGAAAGTATGAGAGCTATCCTGTTAAAACTTGCTAAGTAGATGTATTATGTGAACCGCATTAGGATTTTCACACAAAAATAAAAATAAAACAAATTTTGGGGGTACCCCCCATACTTAGAATTGAAACTCAAAAAAAAAATTTCACCATACCATACGTGTGGTGTATCTATGGATAGGTCTTTAAAAATGATATTGAGGTTACTAATATCATTTTTTCTAAACTGAACAGTTTGCGCGAGAGACTTCCAAAGTGGTAAAATGTATGTCTCCCCCCCTGTAACTTCTAAAATAAGAGAATGATAAAACTAAAAAAAATATATAATGTAGACCTCAACAAAAACTTCCAACGAAAATTGGTTTGGATGAGATGTACTTAGTTAGCAGTTTTTTTGAGATTAGTACATTTTCAAAAACCGCAAATGTAACTTTGCCATTCATACTCGTACAAACACTATGAAAAACAAAGTTATTTTTATTGTTTGTGTATATTACTTACTAATCTCAATATAATTATATCCCTAATCTATGCTTGCTACTACGGAACCCTTCATGGGCGAGTCCAACTCGCACTTGGCCGGTTTTTTTAATTCTGTTATTTAGTATTTGTTCTTAAGGCGCGGACCGACTACGATTTTAATCGCTTATGACCGCGTAAACTATTGTCACCACTATGGAGCGTCAATAAGATTGAAAATTGAAAAAATGATATTTGTGTTGAAATGTGACGTAAGCTGCGAATGGGCATTTATTTTACTGCTTTTCTTTAGATTATTTAAAATATAGACATAAAATTAAATAATGGTTTGGTTAAAGTTTTTAAAAAATGGAAAACCTACTAAATTCTTAAAAAAAAAACTGTTGTTATCGCTGGAAATACAGAGATCTTCAACGTCAAAGTTTATTTTTGTGCTACAACTTCCCAATTTTTATTGGGAATATCAAACTCTTATTTATTATTCTGTTCGGTTTAAATTCTTCTTTATACCCTTCTCTGTTCACTGTATTTTTCGCGTTGCTTATTTTTATTACATTACGTCATACTCGACGTTCTAAGAAACCAACTTTTGGGAATATTGAGATAGACCGCGCCTTAAAGCGGAAACAGAAATACATCATCTATTTCAACTGTTTTACTATTACACGGTACAGCTTGGTGACGGACAGACGGACGGACGAACAGCGGAGTCTTAGTAAAAGGGGCCCATTATACTCGTTTTAGGTATAAAAACATTTCGTTTTCATAGGTACAATATTCTGGCTAAATTAGTTTATATAAAGCAACCCCCAACCTAATCTAACATCCCCTTAAATTATTCAAAGCGAATACCGTGTTCAATGAGCGTTAAATTGATTTGTGCATATGGCGGCGATACCAGGCGCCTGTTATAATTGGCGGCAAATAGCTCAGGTAATTAGGTTTGCTGTGCACTGAATTACAGTTAATAAACCTATTCGGCTTTATTACAAAACGTGGTTTAACTTAGACCAAGCTTTAAATCAAAAATCAATATTTGAATTTCGAACTTTATTTCTACTGTCGTAAAGTTATTAATACAAAAACCGAGTTTAGATCCCGGTCTAAGTAGTCAATGTGCATTTTAGAATTTTATAGCAGTTGGAATAAAGTTCGAAATTCAAAAATTGATTTTTGATTTAAAGCTTGGTCTAAGTTAAACCACGTTTTGTAATAAAGCCGATTATGTTATGGATAGGTTCATTGTTGTTGCCTTGTAACGCCATGTTCACGGACACGGGCAATGCGATTTTCAAACGACACGCTCTTTATTTACAGCGAATTTGATTTTACATTTTATTAAATGTTTTATCTACTCTCATATCGTTAAATTCAAAATACAAAACTCAAAACGAGTTTATAATAACGTACTTTACACACAGTATATCGAAATGAAATTAAAAAATTAAATTATGACACTATATTTTCTCTAACAAAATAATGTCATAATAAAATTTTTTTTCATTACGATACAGATATCAGATCATAGATACACCCATTTGATTTTTTATCTGTGGCTGCGCGCGCTGTGGTGTGGCCCAGGCGCGGTGATAACGGGAATATTGGCGCCATAATACTGTGTCAATCTTTATCTTTTATTTGATAAATTCGTGTTCAATGAAAGTAGATAAAGTAGTGTATGAAACTGTACATAACTAGGTATTATACACTCGTGTGATACTTTTAAAAAACTCGCTTCGCTCGTTTTTTAAACTCACACTCGTGTATAATACTCCTCATTATGTATCAGTTTCATAAACTACTATAAAGGTAGAATGTCGAGGGTGATCACGATGGGAACCGGCTGCTTGCTCGCTGTCCGATAAAGGGTCCGGCACAGGTCTATAGCGCCGTAGAGCGTTGTGTTCAACGTGCATCTCAAAGAGCTGTCAGTAACTGACGGGATCGCAATGCAAAGGACGACCGAAGAAATAGGGTGGACTATTGGTAAGAGTCTGATAGTCCATTCCGCTCTACACAGGGCGGGATGCATCAATTATAATTTATTTTACCAGTACAAAAAAAAGCCCTTTGAATTGACGGATTGCTCTAAAGCCTCCTGCAGACACACGCGATTAATCGCGCGGGGCGACATGTCGCGGTCCATTCGCAGTATTTTTAGAGTGGAAATTAGCTTGGCTCGTTGTCGCAGCGCGATTAATCGCGTGTGTCTGCAGGAGGCTTAACTAAGACAAGTGGTTTCTATGAAACGCTTTGAACCTGCATCCGTACCTACCTAGATTGCTACATTGTATGTACCATTTTGTTCTCTGGTCATAAAATTACAACCTCCTTCGGTGACACTTGCGTCAAACGCCCCGCTCGTACTGTATGTACGCACCATCGCATTGTCGTTTTTTTTACCCGACTACGGCAAAGCCAAAAGGAGGGTTATGATTTTGACCGGTATGTATGTATGTATGTTTGTTCCCTCATAACTTCTAAACTACTTATTTACACTACTTACATAACAAATGAGGTGTCGTTAGAAGCGTCTCAGTTGTCCGCTGGTTATAGGGTTGGTAACATGTCACCAAATCCAATGAGGCGCCTTCTAGGGGATGAAAAGTCGTATCCGAAAAAAAAAAAATTTCGCACAGTATCGACATGGGTATCAAACTTGATGAGCACATTTGAAATATATTATATAGCTTTATTAGCTACTTTACCTGTTTCTAACAGTGTCAACATGGGTATCACATTAGTGAGTACATTCGAAATTAACTTGCTACTTTGCTTTTATATCAAATAATTACTAATGTAACCCCAAAATAATGTAAATCAAAAATAATTATATACGAATAAAAAATATGTCGTGTGCCACCTAGCCAATAAAGATTGTGTGAAACAACCGCAGCTGCAGGTGGCACACGACCACGGCTATTACTTAAAAAAAATCTGTAACACGGATTGTTCTTCTTTTATATTTTTCAGTGCGCGATTTTTTCGTAGTCGGGTTTTAGTTATTTTTCAATTTATTTCTTTGCAGTCGCTGTGAGCAGTGTGTCGCAGTGAGCTCGTGAACGTTACAGAATATTACTACAGTAAATCATAGACACCATTTCAAATGACTGCAACAAACCTACACTATCTGGATACTTGCACTAATTACGTCCGGCATGTCTGGTCAGTATACACCTCCCGTTCCTATCGCGTTCGCTAGATGACATGGCTATTAGGGAGAGGGAAGCCATCTACCAGTAGATAGCTATGTTGCTATTAGTACCTACTCATGTAGATCCAGTAATTACTGGACAGAATTTGTTTGTGGCTTCGATGAGTTAAGTTCTTTATTCAAAATGATGAGCAGGAATAAGGATTGTTCTAAAATTTATCGTCAGTTATACATCATCATCATCATCAGCTTATAATGATCCCACTGCTGGGACACAGGCCTCCTCTCTGTGAGAGGGAGCGGGCCATAATCCATCACGCGGGCCCAGTGCGGATTGGTAGATGTCACATATCTTCGAATTTTTGGTTCTAGGACATGCCGGTTTCCTCACGATGTTTTCCTTCACCGTTTTGAGAGCAGTGGTGATGAAATAAATTAGACAAAGTAATGCGTCTGGCGGGGTTCGAACCCACGACAACACGTAAGTCGGGACCAATACCACTGGGCCACCACTGCTACTGTCAGTTATACGATGTAACGTAAAGGGCTATTGAAGGATCACCTTTTTAGTCAGTACGAGTTTGACAGTCCCTCCCGTCCCGCCCTGGGTGGGAGGACTCATTTGATAAAGAGGTATATACGATGGTATTAAGTAGTTTTGTATTTATGAGATTAAAAAAAAACTTAAAAAAAAAAGAACCGACTGCAAATCAAACACAAAAAAGTTTAAAATAACTTTTCTTTCGGACTTTTCTTTCGATGGCTTTGTTTTTATTTCATTGACTATTGCCACTGACTTCCGAAAGAAAAGTTATTTTAAACCTTTTTGTATTTGATTTGAAGTCGGTTCTTTTTTTATTAAAAAAAGTTATTATTTTACCCTTTTTAGTTCAGATATTCAACAAAAATCTTCGTATAATGCCGTCTGTAGAAATCTTTAATCCAAGTCAGCAACAAAAACGGATCTATGCGGTCAACGTCACGAGATATCTATGATTGTTAAATACTAAAACCTTCTCTAGAATGTAACAAATACTTTTATGAAAACCGCATAAAAATCGGTTCAGCCAAATGCGAGATATCGAGATCGACTGAAAAATCTACAACCCAAGAAGGCAAAAACTCCCTATATATATAAAAACTACTGAACCGATTTTGATGAAACTTGCAGTGTACCCTAAGTTGGACAATACCTAGTACAACAAAAAAAGAATTACTTAAATCAGAGTTGTAGTTCCGGAGATATGCGAACACAAACATAAAAACATACATACATACAAACACTTTTGTTGTTCAGACGCTGATATAGACTAACATATATGAAAACTGGTCAGTTCTGGAAATATTACATACATACGGGTCGAATTGATAACCTCCTTTTTTTTGAAGTCGGTAAAAAGAACATTACTCTATACCAATTTCTGGCTACGATTTTATTCGCGTGAAGTTTTGGGCCCCGAGCTACCGCGTGGCATCTTATCGCCCATCCACACTTTTACTTTTTCCAAATTGTTAGACAAAAAATGTGATAGCTCGGTTAATATACTTACATCATAATAAATATATTTTTAGCCTATAGATTTCAGGAATAATATAGATTCCTACCAGTTTTTTTTTGTATGTGGGTTATTGTTGTAAAATTAGTCCCTTTGAAAGAAAATGAATAGTTACACCAATTCGTATGGAGTCAAATGCACAGCTTACCTACGGTACGGATATTTCGGTCAGCTGGATTCGGCGTCATTATGCAAATGAGTTGTTCGTGTTTCGCTTTGTTTTACCAGTCTTTCTGTGTTCGTTTAGGCTGGATTTCAGCGATAGTATCTATGGCATGCAGATGTAGGTACGCTCGGACATTATGGTAACTATGGTAGTCTAGTGATAACCATCATTAGCTGTGTCGTAAGTTTAGTACCTTTTTATAGCATTGGCGTAGTAATTGTGAACTTACATCATCATCCTATTAATGTTCCCACTGCTGGGACTCAGGCCTCCTCTCTGTGATAGGGAGTGGGCCATAATCTACCACGCGGGCCAGATGCGGATTGGTGGATGTCACATGTCTTTGAATTTTTGGTTCTAGGACATGCCGGTTTCCTCACGATGTTTTCCTTCACCGTTTTGAGAGCAGTGGTGATGAAATAAATTACGCAAAGTAATGTGCCTGGCTGGGTTCGAACCCACGACCTACAACTCGTAAGTCATGCCCGATACCACTGGGCCACCACTGCAACTGCGAACTTACAAGATACAGCAGAAATTCTTAGTGTGGAGCATAATAGTGCCCCGTTGCGTATCCCGGTCTCCCGGAGTGCCCCAAGTAGATTTCACGCCAAAGTACCTTGTTGTCATCGATCCGTCTGACTTTTACTGGGCACTTCATGAAGAGTTGGCGGACCACGATATGCCTAATATGCCTTTAACTACAGCTTGGCCAGAACGTCTTGAAACGGAACTAATATTTTTATTTGCTGACAACGTTTTAAAATATTTGATGTAAACAAAGACGCAGGTTTGTTAGATTTATTATTGTGCCATAAAACTAACGTAATAAGTGAAAATAAATAAAATAAAATCATTCAAAGTGCTGGTAGCGAGAAGACAGTGGCGACTTCCGGTTTTCTACTGTTTTTTGCCAAGCTGTATATATCACAATGTGGCCAATTCAACGATCGACGAACGATTTCATATGCAACCGTAAACATTATTTAAACCTATCGATATTCTATCATGCCAAGATCCAAGAGCGTGAAAGCCCGGCTTGCCTTCGAGAACATGTACATCATTTGTAAGCCGATGTCTTGCCGCATTCAAGTCGTATTACACGCGGTTATGCCTGCCGACGTGAAGCCGATACGGGTATTATATACGTCTCTTATTGGCAGTAACAAATACCCGGTTACTGTGCCAACATTGACAGGTTGAGTGAGATTTATTATTGCCGAGCAGGCATGTAGACTAATCTCCCAAAATTTGGCATTGTAAGCTATTAGCGCCCGCCCTAGCTTTACTTGGATTTTCGACCTTCTTGGTAGATATTCCGAAATTTTTCTTACCTACATTAAAATTTTTGCTCCGGACAATAACGAACGCAAAAAAAAACAAATGGTCCAATTCGGTATAGTCGTTCAGAAGTTATGCGCTTATAGACATCCTAAGGCTTGATCGCCTGTTATTCTATCGTCAGTCGCGTTTGGTCGGTAGCGTACGGTCGGCCACGTATTTTTTTTACTGATATGTAAGTACTTACCGACCGATCATACGTGTCCGACGCGACATCATCATTATCATACCCCCTTAGACCGCCACGCCGAACGACAATTCGCCACTTGCATCCATCGGTTGCCCGCGACTCTCACGATGTCGTCGGCCCACCTAGTGGGAGGCCTACCTACGCTGCGTCTTCCGGTCCGTGGTCGCCACGAGAACTTTTCTTCCCCATCGGTTATCAGTTCTATGAGCGATGTAGCCTGCCCATTGCCACTTCAACTTGCAAATCTTACGCGATGCAGCGTAACAGAAATTCATGCCCTTAGCTACCTACCTACTCGTACTTTGTTTTATACAGTGGCGGCTTTAGGGGGGGGCGAACCGGGCAACCGCCCGGGGCCTCGCGCATGCAGGGGGCCTCGCGCAACAACACAAGCAAAAGAAAAAATTGTTATTTTTAAATTACATCTTTTGATTTTGACCCTAATAACTACTCATTAAGGCTACAACAAAACGCTAAATTAAAAAATATTTTAGTTTTAGAAAAAATCGTCAACATCTTTTTTTTTTGCAAATCTTTAATTAGTATTTGCAAAAAAAATTAAGCGTACGGCTAGTTTACGTTAAATTCGGTAATTCAGATTTTTTGCAGACTTGCTTATGATTTTGGCCCAATTTATAATCCAAGTTTGAGACCTCAAGCACCGAATGCTACTTTGTAAAACAAATAAAAAAACCATGAAAATTTCGATGTTTTTTGAAATTTTTGGTATCTGATGCTTTGCCTCTTCCACATTTTTGTTGTAAAAACATAACGTTGATTTGAGATACCGCTAGAGTTCCTCGAGAGGTGTCTTAACAATTGCTAAAAATTGCGAAGTTCGAAAAAAAGATGAATTATGAAAAGCTCTAACTAGGAACCTTTTTGGTCTACAGAAACCATTTTAGTCTCATATTGTAGAAAATTTATTCTACTTTCAAAATATCATGCTTAAGTTTCATCGAAAACTAGTCCTTTAGGGTTATATTATAATCGCCAAAAATACAAAAGTACCCATAAGCCAGTTTGGCTTCCGCAGGGGGCGCTCGACAGTGGACGCCATCATGCGCGCGAGAGCCCTAACGACGGGGGATGCGGTAACCCGGGGCAGGGTCGTCTTGGCGGTGTCTTTGGACTTCACCAACGCCTTCATCACCCTGCCCTGGAGTTGCATCAGGGAGGCACTCCGGTATCACCGGGTGCTGACCTACCTCCGTCACATAGTCGAGGACTACTACAGCAGCCAGGCCCAGGCGACTCCTGCCTAATCTCTGCAGGCCAAACGCCTCCTGCCGGAGGCTGTACGCCGGTGTCGTGCGGTCCATGGCCCTCTACGGGGCCCCAGTGTGGGCCCTGAGCATTCGGACGCGACCACTTAAGCTGGTCTCATGCCAGAGGGTCATGGCTATCCGGATGATCCGAGGATACCGCACAATCGCCGGCGAATCGGCCAACCTCCTTGCCGGATTGCTGCCCTGGGAGCGACTGCCCTCCAGCGCGTCTATGAGTGGCGCGTGGAGGCGCAGCGCCAGGGAGAATTCCCGCTGTCGAGGCGCGGCGGGAAGAGCTCCGGCGCGATCTCAGGGCAGTATGGAGGGAACAACTGTCGCAACCGAGGCTCGGGCACGCCGCAATCGCGGCGGTAAGACCCCTCTTTGAGGAGTGGCTGGATAGGCCCCACCGCGTCCTCACCTACCGCTTGACGCAGATCCTCACCGGACACGGATGTTTCGGGAAGTACCTGTGTCTGATGAGGAAGGAGGAAACGTTTGGGTGTCGACCACTACGAGGATCGCCCGGAGGTCACGGTGGAGCATACGGTGCAGAACTGCCCCGCTTGGGCAGAGCACCGCCGTGTCCTCACGCAGGCGATAGGTGACGACCTCACGCGCCCGGCATTGGTCGCGGCCATGCTGTGGGGCGAGACGGAAAGTACTAACTACTACGTAAGGTACTAAATTTAACGCAAACAGGGATGTTTAAAGTTTCTGTACGCAATGTAAAAATGTTTTAAAACTTGTATAACTTTAGCATTTCTCCTCAAACATGACAAATACCTTAGTCAAACAACCAGATCTACTTTCGCATCATATATTTTTTATGAAGGACAAAGGGCCTCGCAAAGACCTGCCGCCCGGGGCCCCGCAATGGGTAAGGCCGCCTCTGGTTTTATAAGTACTATGTTAAGAGATAAAAATTAAGGCTAAAACTGCTGTGTAAAACTACATACATTTTTATGGTTACAACGTTTTTATGACTACAAAAACCATGAAGGTGTTTCGTTTTTATTGTTTAACACATTTTGCTGAGGATCCCGTAAGTAGACAGTAAAGAGTTTTGTTGAAGTTACGCCAGACTTCAACTTGTTCTCATTCTCATAACTTGGTATAACGTACCCACTTAAGAACGGAAATGGCACATAACCATAAGCAAAGTAAGACAAAGACAACAGTATATACTTACAGGGTGTTTCCTTTAGCTGGAATGGGACAAGAAAAAAAATACTTAGGGGGCTCTTTTGGTAGCAGTATAATGGGAAAAAATACAAAAGGGGCCCTTTTGGTAGCTGTATACCTACCTACTTCTATTCTGAGATAGTTGATATTTTTAGGCAAGTACATACTTTGCCGTGACGCGATATACCTACTTAGGTAAGTAAACGCAAACGCAACGTAAACGATACAGGAGAAATTCCAAGTGAAAGGCAAAGTTTAAAAAAGAAACAGTTGTGGATCTAACTTGGGCCTAGAAACTTTATTAAAAGCGTGTATGAGAAAGTGTTGTTTGTCTAAGTACCTACTTAATTCGAATAAATTAAATTAAATTTGTTTAGAAAAAAAGTGAATTAATTTGTATTCTTTCACTTTATTTCATTTCAATCATTTCTCATTATACAACTCAAATGAGATTCAACTTGCTCGATCATAAATTCTTAGGTCAAAGAGAAAATGGGTTTTCTAAATTGAGAATTTTATATTAGTCGCATTCATTTAAACTTAATTTTATTAACAAGTAAAGTTCTAATTTAATTCCTTCAGATCTCATAAAAGAATTGCTCTAGCTGCAATTTTACTGATTTATATTTCATCATTGGTAATAATAATTAGATCAGTGATTACTTTGAATTAAGTTGTTTTTTTAATTATGACCTAAGTACTTTGTTATTATGTACTGGTATTGGTTTTATTTTTGCTTCGTATATGCAACTTTTGTACCCAATCCTTACTCTATGTTAAATATAATACTTACACTAAATACTAACTTATTATACCAACAAATATACACTATTGGTTGGTATTGATTAAAAAATGTTTTTTTAACCGACTAATTCGAAAATAATCTCTGATAACTTTTAGACCTAGGTATATAGGTATCCTGCTTATAAAATGCGTGTGAAGTTTAATTCAAATCAGTTCAGTTATTTCGAGTTTAAGTTAGAAGAGGATGGATCTTCTGTTGTCCGAACACCGCCAAACACGCTTTTCAAGACAGACTTTATTATCTTTCAACAACTAAAATATTTCCTAGAAACTAACATGAACTTTTATCAACTAAACTCCAACAAACGTTCATTTCCACGTGTTTATAACGTGAAATGACATAAGTAGTAAGCGAAAACTTCACATCTTGAACCTTAGTTAATTTTACTATATGCAATGCTCTCCTTCTGAAATACTAAGACTTGAAAAACTATCAGCTTGTTTTCTCGCTGATTTAAAGCTCTTTTGTTTTTGCCTTGATGAAGTGGACATTTGTTTTGTTGAACGGAATTTAAATATGAAAACTTACTCCTCTTTATTACCGCGTGTGTAGGTAAACGTGATGGACCGATGACCTGAAGAAGGTGGCTGGCAGGGACTGGATGAAAAAAGCAGGAGATCGTGCGCTGTGGCGCTCCCTGGGAGAGGCCTATGTCCAGCCGTGGACTGCAATAGGCTGAAATGATGATGATGATGATTCCGCTTTTCCTAGGGTGTAGCATATTTTTTGAGGAATTACACCTAGAAAGAAAAAAAGGGGCCGTGGATAGTTTCAATGCGTCCACGATAAAAACGAAAAAGTCAACTGTCACTTGAAATTGAAAATTACGTTTAGCAAAAAATCCTTAGCACCGTCGTACACAAGGCGACGCAAGTCTACGATACCCTACGACTTAGGTATCCATTGCCGCTTGCCTGTGTACGAACCCTTTATAAGTACATTTAAATTGCCATAGTCGCCTGGATAGCAAAGTCGTAATTTAAGGTATCGGAGACTTGCGTCGCGTTGTGTACGAAGGGGCTTAATGTTAATTAATTTTCAATATTATTTTAGTAAACTTATATTTTAATGTTATTGTTCGTTTAAGAGGATGCTAGTGTTAGAAAAACGTGAATAGGTGCGTCCCCACAGAGCGCGCAGCCTCGCGAGACATTTTCCGCGCGAAGCAGCTCGGTTGGTGTGGACGTGTCTCGGGCGAGGCAAGTGAGAGCGCTGCCGCGGTCGAGCGAACGAGCGCCCGAGCCATCCAGTGTCGGCTTTTGTTTTGCACTTTTGCTCGCGTATATTGTTTCGTGCCTCGGTCAAAAAACAATAGACGCGTCCACACAGAGTGAGCAGCCTCGCTTATCAGTTTCCTCGCGCAACAAATGCCTCGCAGGGCTGCGCGCTCTGTGTGGACGCACCTAATGAATGGAAAAGAAAAAAGTGAAAAATGTAAAGTTGATTTCATAGATTATCGAGGTTGAGTGTCGAAACAAAACATGGAAAGCGCTTTTCAGAACCAGGCCTGATGACACAACTGTTTAACATTCTTATTTAAATAACGTCAACACCCATTCAGAAATACTTTTGACGTGAAACGACGTGTGAAGGCTTAAAAACAACGTATTAATGCCGCGATCTACATATTAATGCACTCGCGAAAATACACAAGAATAATATGAATATTAATTAACTGTAGTCCGTTTATTTACTTTGAGGAAATTCTTTTTAATGCTTAAGAGCGTGTTCGCCATCAAGACATTATTTTTCGAAACGACTTAATCGATTTTTATCATCATCAAAGCATCAATTTGTATTTTTACTTTCATATCATTCCTCACACAATCCATACATCTTTTCTTTGCCCTCCTTTTCCTCTTCATCCATCAGCATTCATACCCATCACTCTCTTAGTCACATGAGTGTCATCCCTCCTCATCACGTGTCCATAACAAGCAGAGACGATTCCCTTTCATTTTTTCTCTAACAGGCGCCACTTTCATATACTTTCAAACTTCCTTACTTTACCATTTCTTGTCACTCCAAACATCCATCTCAACAATCTCATCTCCGCTACATGCAATAATTTTCATCTTTTTTACAGCCCAGCATTCCGACCAATACCAAACGGTCTAATCATAGATTTGTATATTCTCCCTTTTAACTTGAGCTATCCTTGTTGATCCGGTGTGATAAGTCCCGGTTTAAATCACTATCTCCTTGCAAGCGACCCAAGGTATCGGTAAGTACCTAATGAACATTTATTTACACGCATACACTCTGTTAATGAGACGTGCATTGATGGATTTTGAACTGCCAGGCTTACCGTGACGTCTTAAAGCGTGAATAATTCCAATGTGGGAACGAGGTATCGTATAGACGACTTATACAGGATGATTTTTAGTCACCATCCAAATTTTGATATATTAATCTTTGGCGAAAATCATTGAATACGTGTTTTTTCTTTTTGTATCACTCAATACAAAAATATGAATATCACGTCACAAAGTTATCTATAAAAAGATGATGAATCTGGACACCACGCTGTGATGTGTTGCTCAGGTGTAGCGGGGCGGGGCCGGGTCAGCGGGGTGCGCTCTGCCCGTTTCATGCGCCGGCAAGTGTAGTATTAAGGTCATAGCACACTTAAACGACTCTGCTCCAACACCGCTCCCAACCAACACCGCCCTAAACTAAGACGACTGCTCGCAGTCCACGCGGTGACAGCTAGCAGGCACCCAGCAGTCCACGCGGCGATAGCTAGCAGACGGCCAGCTGTCCACCCGCCGACCGCTCTCGCTTTTCGCGATAAACACAGTGACTGAGGGACGACGGCGCGGCGACTGCTAGCAGTGAGCGCGCGGACACCGCACCGACCGCTCGTCTACGACGTGCGGCCAGCGAGGCGTCAACTACCGAGCAGTCTGACGGCGGTAAGCTCGCTGACAGCGAGCTGTCTGCTAATTTATGATACTAATGTAAAAATATCTAAAGAGCAATATTTAAAGCCCATATTTAAATTATATTCTTTTTGCCGGGTGGGAGCAGAGTCGTGTAAGTGGGCTATGACCTTTATTCGTTTAGCTTGGTGACCACGCAGAGCGGATAATTCTTATGAGAAAATGATTTAATATGAAAATTTTACGTATCGATTTTTTTTCAAAAATGGGTTTAGTGATTGATACCTAAGTAATGCCTAGAAAAAATTTCGACGGTGGCGGTGGTAAAAAAGTCTTCCTGTATAGCTGTCTCTTTACCACACTGGAATTACTCACGCTTTAAGAAGTCATGTTAGGCCACAGACCTGCGGCCGTATTATGACTTCTTAAAACCAGACCTGTTCCAGTGACTGAAAGAGACAGAGCTAAACAAGTCGTCTAGCGCCACCTCGTTCACTCACGGGAACAAGCCTGGTTTTAAGACGTCATAATACGGCCCCTGATTGGATGGTGTCCGTATAATCTCTGGATCGAAACTGTATGATAGTCGCTATGAATGTTTGGAAGTCCGTAAAATATTTCAAATGAATCTTTTTAAACATGATTAGGTTATTTTTTTGGGATTGGAAATCATCAGATCAGGCTAAACGTGAAAAATAAAACCTTTACATATTTAAAAGGCCTTTCATTTCCAATTCATCCTTTAGAAATAATCAACTTAACAGCAAAGAATAAAGCCTTAAAGAAAATCGTTTAATAAACAGTACAATGTCTTGCTAATAGCGGATTATGGTAATGGCTTGATTCAGACCTTTGAATAGCTTGAGTAAAGGCCAGCGTACATTTGTACAAATCGACGTAAAATGCTGTTGAAATTTTTATGAGGTGCGTATGGACTATAAACGGAGACATAGAAATGACATTGGGTTAACGATGTTCATCGAAAGACCAATAGTTGATGGAATTTTTAACGGTTCGTACAATCACCTGTCAACTATTTTACTAAAGATTTCAATAATAGAAATTATTGTAATGAGCTATCGTAATTTTAGGTTTCGTCGTTTCAATCAGACGCGTCGTCCCGTTATACCTAGATGTTCGATGACGCGCAATTTGAACTACACAAAAGGAAGGTTAGATAAGATAACGTACTGTGGGTCCCACAGCTATGTGGACTCCCAAACACACCAGACTGGTTGCAGCACACAATTAATAAAAATAAAAGGTTATATTGTGTTCGGAGCTTTGGAGAGGCCTAGCTATGTCCAGCAGTGAACTGAGTTGATTATTTGATTGATCTATACATATAATAAATCTGTAGAAGGGTCAATTCTGTACATTGAAAATATTGAAAAAATAAATAGCGGGGGGTGTTGCTGGATCGATACCAAACCCAAATATGTGATTAAAAAAATTTTTGTCTGTCTGTCTGTCTGTCTGTATATGCAGGCATCACGTGAAAACCAACGGTTCGATTTCGATGAAACTTGGTATAATTATACCTTATTATCCTGGGCATAAAATAGGATACATTTTATCCTGGAAAAATACGTAGAAAAAAAAATCTATAACAAACCCTATTATGGAACCACTGGCGACACCTATTATTAAGCAAGTAGAACATTACGCCACGCCTGCCTCCATTGATTTCTAAAAAGGTTCCACCACTCACCACTAGATGGCGTTGTGCCTATGACGCGCATTTCTTAATCGCGGTGTTAAGATTCTCCGACAGTTAATGACTACCGCGACTTTATTATTTTTCCGTGTGACTTAACTAACAGTGCACTTGCGGGCTACGTCCTAATTGGAATAGCCACACAAGACTCGGCTACTAAGTTTTATTATAAAGTTAAACAGTAATTCAATTCTGTTATTTTTGGTTTAGAGGACCAAAAACCCGTGCTTTTCAGCGCGACCTTTTTGATTACTGTTCCGATCAGTTATTTGTAAATACAAGGTCGGAATTACTATGAAAAAAATACTTACTATATTAAAAAAAAATCCTTAATTATTATAGGCTTAGCCGTATTTGGGTCCAATAGATGTTTATAAGATGTCATTGTCAGAGTTACTCAAAATGGAGAAATAAACCATCCACGCGAAGACCGACATCTGCGCGGACGGAGTCGCGGGCGGAAGCTAGTTTTAGGAATAATATCGGACCTGCTTGGTGGACAGCGATGGCTGATGTCTACGATGAATTAAACGCACCCAGAAGCTGCAAGTGACAGTCGTTTAAAAAAACTTTTCAGTCATTTTCTTTATCGACAAGTCTAGTAGAAATTCACTTTGTGTTGGCCGTTTTGTGTGCGAAGGCCTTATGCTATTGTCAAACAGAGAGGCGAAGCGGACATCTGACTGAAAAAAAATCTCTAACTTACAAAGGATATGAAAAATATCGTCAAAAAAATTGAAAATATCAGATACTTCAGTCTTGATCCTGACAAAATATTTTACAAAGGCCGGGCTGGCGCCATCGCCGTCAATTTATCAAATAAAAAATAAAAATAGGTGACGATATTACGTAAATTAATTGAAAAAGCCCGGAGTTTGTGACGGAAATATTTTTATAGAGCCAAATTTTAATTATTGAAGAGAACACTCAGTTAAATGAATTTGGTTCATCGATGTATGGTTGTCGGTTAGTGCGAGTTTTCTGTGGTCAAACCGTTTAATTAGTGTTGGTCAAACAGTTTTATGACATGATCAGTTTTCATGTCAGTTACGCCCGAAATTAATTATTCTCTATCCAATCGTGTTCCTTTGTTTTTGACGATTTCTTCTGATTGGACATCTTAAAGACTCGCATAGGAAAATTCGGTCGTTGATTGGTTACAGATAAAGATCCAAACGAAGATAGCCACCGAGATACCCAGCGTAAATTGCTCACATATAGGTAATATTGTAGGAAAAAAATATTGACATACTTAGGTACCTATAGGTAAGTACTTTATTTCGATAGCTTGTTGTAAATGTCCCCTGAAAATTATTTCAGGGGACATTCTAAACCTTTTAACCATCTGACTTCATATCAATTGTCGTGCCCCCAGCGCCAGGCATAGTTAAAAAAGATCGAAAAACAAATTCCTATAACAAAGACGGATGTACAATACTCAAAGCACATTAAATGAGTTGTGATATTTTAGTCGACTGGCGAAAGTGGCGAAATGGGCCCGAAAATATTTGTCGGATATATCCGCCGACGTTGGCGGTTAAAAGGCACCCCGCAGCCCCGGAGCATCATGTGCATGTAAGGGTGCTGGTGTTAGTGGGAGCGGAAGAACAGATTAATTTAGTGGATTTCATCAAAAAGTAAATCTTTAATCTACTGGAAGTGACGTTTTGGCCGATTGTTTTTGTAACTATTGACTTTAAAAAGTGCACAACCAAGAAGTATTGAATTAATGACTTTTGATTTGCTCGACCACGAAAATACGAATTCATTCATATATAAAACTAGATTAATTTTTAAGTCATTCTCCAATATTGCCAGCAACGTTTCATTACAGTAAGTGTCGATACCCGCTGGATATTGTCGATACCGGTACCGATACTGATACCATGGGTACGGGATTATTGTGAGGACTCCATTAAATCGGAACGCTATGTAAACCGCAACTCGAATGGTAATCCGATTAGGTTTATTTGCTTATTGTTTTATTTAATTTTTATTACAATGGTATTGAGAACTGGCCTATGCCCGCGGCTTTGCCCACTTGTAATTCGATAATAAAAATATCGTGTTGTACTAAACCAGGTTATAAAGTACTTATTTCTAAACCCGTTCAGCAGTTTTTGTATGAAAGAGGCATAAAAATTAATGTATCCATTAATACATCCATTTATCCTTATTGGGTTGCACGGTTACCTGATTATTTTGGAGTTCCTTGCCCATGTTATTCTCCATACAAAACTACCCTTGCGAATGGTGTAGGAAATCAAACCTTTTTTTTAAAATGCCTTTTTAATGGCCTTAAAGTAAAAATCATCTTTAACGAGTACTAACAACCATCACCTTCATACATCAGTTGTATCAATACCTAATTAATTAATTAGTGTTAGTGGTATTTGGTGTAGTAGCAGGTTTGCAACATCAAAAACGAGCACTTTTCATAAATATGAAAATTAATTTGAGTCAAAAAGCCGAAAAGTCAAAACGGCCAGTAAATTGCTGGGTCGCGTCAAGTTGGCTGCTAACGAGAGCCAACTTTGACGTCAGGCTGCGGGCTTAACTACTGGAAACAGGCCTAACAATGCACCACGGGAAACGAAACGGGACTACTAGTTTTTCATTGTTAGTTTATTGGAAAAACACTGTATTTTTTGGCTGGAGGAAATCTCACTAATTACTTGGTTTTTCAAATTGGTTGTTGAAGTCATAACCTTATAGTAATATGGACTGAACCTAGCCAAAATAAAATACCTCTCAATGGCGTGGATACTATCTTGAAATTGGTCCAAGTTGAATGATTTGAGCTATCAAAAAGATAAAAGTAACAAAAACACAACTTAAAAATAATAAAATTAAGGAAACGTTTTGGAAGTGATCGTCATTAGTTGAGGCAACTTTTCTGCACAAGATAAACAAATTGAACTAAGTATTGCGGGTTCATACTCCACCTACACTTCAAGCTAAAAAACCTGACCAACTCCGATATACCCACCGCAGAATTTCCGCTTAATTTCAACGACAATTCATTTATTATTAACCTACCTTACTATACCTCCTCGTTCCTATCGGATTACATCAGGAGCGCATTAGTTATTTACTAACGTGCGATACGGTAACGATACACTATCCACAACCTGTCCGCTACCTAGCGATCAGAGCCCGGAGAAAATCTAGAGAAATAAAATAAAAGTAGTATGATTTAGAATAGTGGTGGGATTAATTCTTTTAGTGCCTAATTCATCGGTATGGAAGTTAAAGGATGGATATTATGATAAGATTCGGCCTGAGTTTTCGTTCATATGCAGTTTTCGTTCCCGACCCACCGCGTTGCAAACCATTGCTCGCCCGTGCTGTTATTTTTTCAACTTGCTGATCAAAAATTCTGAAAGCATGCTACAAATATAATTTTATAGCTTATAATTATAACACTGAGGAATAATGTAGTCTTCCATCAGAAAAATAAATAGTGTAATTATTAGCTTAAGATTATTGGTAATCTGCGGTAATTTCCTCCATTTTTAGGGTTCCGTAGCCAAATGGCAAAAACGGAACCCTTATAGATTCGTCATGTCTGTCTGTCTGTCTATCCGTCCGTATGTCACAGCCACTTTTTGTCGAAAGTATAAGAGCTATCCTGTTGAAACTTGGTAGGTAGATGTATTATGTAAACCGCATTAGGATTTTCACACAAAAATAAAAAAAAAACAACCAAATTTTGGAGGTGCCCCCCATACTTACAATTGAAAATCAAAATTTTTTTTTTCACCAAACCCATACGTGTGGGGTATCTATGGATAGGTCTTTAAAATTATATCGAGGTTACTAATATCATTTTTTTTCTAAACTGAACAGTTTGCACGAGACACACTTCCAAAGTGGTAAAATGTGTGTCCCCCCCTGTAACTTCTAAAATAAGAGAATGATAAAACTAAAAAAAATATATAATGTAGACCTCAACAAAAACTACCAACGAAAATTGGTTTGGATGAGATACAGTTAGCAGTTTTTGAGATATAGTACATTTTCAAAAACCGCAAATATAACTTTGCCATTCATACAAATACTATGAAAAACAAAGTTATTTTTATTGTTTGTACTTACTAATCTCAATATAATTATATCTCAAATCTATGCTTGCTGCTACGGAACCCTTCATGGGCGAGTCCAACTCGCACTTGGCCGGTTTTTTTATGTTAGTATAGACTAACTTGTAACTGTAACTTGGACCTGATAGGTATAAGTATTTGGTAAGGAGATAATAATGAAATAATTGATGGAACGATCAGTGTTGTAGAAACGATACAGGAAATTGTCCGGGTTTAGATGTATTTTAGCTTTAAAACGCACTATAGGAAATACTTAATTTAGTTAAAAAAAAAAATCCAAGGCCCGGCTACGTCAATCTGTAAATGAAACATTACAAAAGTTTCTGTAATCCGAAATTCAATTCACAGTTTCTAAAACTTGTGTGTGTTGAAACAAGAGCTTTTAGGTACAGAGTTTTTTTCTACCTGTCACTTTTCTTTTTATAAAGTGGTAGCAGCCATTTCGTGATCAAACTGCCATAATCCATGTGTGGGCTGTCCCAAGTTAAAAATAAATGCTAAAAGAAACAAACTCGTGCAAAAACGTGGTCGTTACACACATAAAGCCTAACATATTTTTTTTTATCGTCGTAAAATCTTCAAGTGTCCTTTCACCCAGGGCGGGATGAGAAGGACTGTCAGACTTGTACTGACTAAAATCAAGGGTGATCCTACAATAGTCACCAATTCACCAACGTCAGGTCACCAAATCGGGTAACCGTGGCCCCGGAACGTAAAGGGCTATTGAAAGACACCGTGGATTTTATATAGTCAGTACAAGTCTGTCAGTCCCTTCCGTCCTGTCCTAGGTGGGAGTCCTCATTTGATGATTTTAACACGTAAAAAAAATTCTGAATACTTATATTTAATGGTGGAGATTTCTAGAATAAACCCAAAAAGCGCGTGGATGAAATTACTTAGCCAATAACGTCGAAGTTTGGTCTCTAAGCGTGTGGGAGACTATAATTTGAAGGCGCGAATTTCTAGAGCGTATTAGATGTCATAAATTGAAAAATACATAAATAATAATTATTAGGCAGTTTCTCCTAACATGGAACCATGCCGTGAGGAAAGTGTATATATTTGTAAATTTCATATTATATTTAATAATTTCTCTTGTATCGTGATCATCACGCTACGATCAGTAGGAGCTGAGCAGTGGGGGTGAAAACACGGGTAACAACTTGGAAATTCAATCGTCTAGGATTGAATTTAAAAGCTCAGAATTAGCCCTTATGATCAGTGTATTAATGTTGTGGTATTTATTTATTAGTAGTTCGAAGTAGTCAGTAGTAGTCAGAAGTAGTCAGTAGCACTCATCGTCATCTGCCTAAACACACAACTATATTGGGGTCGGCTTCCAGATACAGCTGAATATCAGTATTTTACATTGAGCGACTGCCTATCGGAACTCCACAACCCAGTAACTGGGTAGTACGATATCCCATGGTATGACTGGTTATGACAGACTGCAAATGACAGCCGGAAAAAACGGCTTTACGTGCTTTCCGAGTCATGGAGAAAACTCGCTATGACAGCTTGTCACCCATCCACAGACCAATCCTGACAAGTGCGGCTTAACCCGCAAGATCAGCCTGCGGGGCTGTAATTATTTAGCCACGAGCTCCTTAGTCAGTAGCGTTTTGAGTCAGCTGTAGTCAAAAAAAAAAAAATTACCTATATAACACTTCTAAAACTACTTAAAGACGTATAAATCACCACACATTCCTCTTAAACCCCACTTTATTTCAGGGTACAATAATTCACAAAGCCACAAAAATTAACAGAGTAGTCCCAGATGTTCCAACCTCGTAAAATATCTCTCGCCATACGGTCACCCCAACTTATTCCAACTTTGTCGTAGGACTGTAGGACGCAAATTGATTTTGCAAGCGAACTCTACTGGGGAGTGGTCCCTTCACTAATTTGATTGAGTTACGTCCGTGTTTCATCCCGTACCTAGAATCACTTTTCTATTGGATACTGGACATGTGACTAGGGCCCCGCAATCCCAGGCCAAAAATAAATCTTACTCAAGTCTCTTTCTTTTTCTCTAGTTTTTTTTTGACAAAAATTATACCCAAAGAAAGTTATATCGGGATAAATGGTGTCATATCTGATATTCCAGACTATAATTAATCCATCTTTGTGCCCATGTAAATCCGTTCAGCCATTTTGTTGTGAATATGCGTCCCCACAGAGCGCGCAGCCTCGCGAGGCATTTTCCGCGGGAAGCAGCTCGGTTGGTGTGGACGTGTCTCGGGCGAAGCAAGTGACAGCGCTGCCGCGGTCGAGCGACCGAGCGCCCGAGCCATCCAGTGTCGGCTTTTGTTTTGCTCGCGTATATATTGTTTCGTGCCTCAGTCGAAAAACAATCGACGCGTCCACACAGATTGAGCAGACTCGCTTGTTAGTTTCCTCGCGCAGCAAATGCCTCGCCAGGACAAACGCCATTTGCAATTACCATTCCGCCAATTCGCACTATAAGCACTTCAAAATATCTTTCATAACGTGCACGGAAAAAAGATGGACTTACTATCTGTTTCTATGTTCCCGAACATATACAAACCCGATTCTCTTCAAAGAGTGAACAGGCTTCTTCCGGGTAAACTCATTTATCGTAGACTATTTCTCAGTCATCTCTGAGCTAGACCGAAGTCAAGAGCAAAAAACCCATCAGATATAAAAAAACAAAAGTGGAATAATTCGTTTTGTAGTGCCCAGACCCCAAGGGCCTCCAATGTGTTCAAGACGGCCCTGTCGGCAGCCATCCTTTTACTTCGTTGATAATATTTTTAAATAATAGCCTGGATTTGAGTGGATGTTAAGTAAATCCAGCTGCTTTGTGTTTAGAAAAGGGTTGGTATGGAGATTTCGTCCTTTGTTCTGTAGTCATTTTAATATTAATATTCTGCGTCGGCTTTATTAAAGTTTTAATGGTCTTGTTATTTGGGTTAGGATATGCCTAATATAGTACCTAAAACGTGTTCATCATCATCATCTGGATGGATTTGTATTAATTACTCAATGATGTCAAAACGACTTAACGGATCTCTTTTTATAAATATTAAACTTCACATTACTTTAAAAAAAAAAAACAAGATTACTGAAGCCCTTTTTTTCGGCCTTTATTTTGATGAAGAGACCTTCATCAAAGTAAAGGCAGAAAACTCCGAAACAGTCCGAAATTAAAGGAACATTGAAAGTAAGAAAGTTTTCTCGTTAATAAAACTTGCAATGGACAATAGAGTTAGTCGATTCTCGCAATAATTCGATTATAACAATCGACTTAGTCCGCTTATAAGTTTAGGAGTTCCATAATCGAGTGTACTCGGAGGAGACTACTTTATCTAAGAAGGCTCTGGTGAAATTAACTACTAAATGGTTTTATTTAGCTCGACCCGGTTTTATCTACATCTACACTAATATTATATACCTAGAGGAAAAAATATTGTACGCGGCGCACGCCTCGAACGTGCATGCGCTGCTACGTCCACAACTAATGTAATGCTCGCACTGAGGCACTTTGATCTTGAAGCATTTGCCGACATACGTCCGCTCGCCCTCGCACGTGCGTAGCGCATGCCTCGCCACGAATATAAAGGTACACACCTTGCGAGGCATGCGTTGTGCGCCGTGCGGAGCGCATGCCTCGCCATGTCTGGATCCACCTTAAAAACCATTTTTTGTTACACTTTGAAACAATTTTTAAACGCTTTTCTATTTTTTTATCCATTTATTTTTTTATTGGTAGTTGGCGTTGCTGTTAAAATTTATTTTATTGACGTGGCCCAATAGGGCCTAATAGCAACAGGGTCGCAAGAATGGCATCATCTGTGTAGTAGGTTACCGCGTCCCTGGAGCGCAACGGGTTTTTAGTCAGTGCGAGCCTGACAGTCCCTTTCACTCCGAGCCTTAGGTATCATTAGATGATTTTGCACCTGAAAAAAGTGGTTTCCTATAGAAGATATTTTTTTAACCGACTTCAAAAAAAGGAGGAGGTTCTCAATTCGGTCGGTATGTTTTTTTTTTTTTTTTTTTTTATGTATGTACACACCGATTACTCCCAGGTTTCTGGTCCGATTAGTGTAATTCTTTCGTACTGAACCAAATTTCATCCAATTTGGTTCAGTACTTTTTATTTTGTGAGCATTTTTATTGATGGATGATGTGATGATTTTTACTTTTTTGAGTGTTTGTTACGCGATTACTCCGCCAATTGTGGACCGATTTTCAAAATTCTTTTTTGTTGTACGAGGGATAGTTCACTTTAGGGAACACTGCAAGTTTCACCAAAATCGGTTCAGCAGTTTTTGATAGGGAATTTTATTAGCTTATTGTGTACATGAGCGATGTTAATACCAGTGCTAAGGATTACCAAATTCTAGTGCACATGTAAGAAATGATGTATTTGACAAGAATTTGGGTTGAATATTTAAACTAAACAGAGTAAAATAAAAAACTTTTTAAAAAAAAATTTAACCGCCTTCAAAAACAACCACAAAAAAGGGTAAAATAACCTACAAAATCACTTTTCTTTCGGAAGTCGGTGGCATAAAAGACAACGATATAAAAAAACAAAGCCACCTACTTCCGAAAGAAAAGTTATTTTGTAGGTTATTTTACCCTTTTTTGTGGTTGTTTTTGAAGGCGGTTAAATTTTTTTTTTAAATGTTTTATTTTATTTAATAAAGTATCCTTTCCAATGAAACTCATTTTTAACCGACTGCGACAGACGGATACTTTAATAAAAAAATAAAATGTTACGTTTTTATTTCAAGTATAATAACGTAGATTTAGATACGCATAAACATTATATCTTTATTATAAAAGTTATGAAATCCCATTAATCACGGACCCTGATTACTGATTAAACGTTTAAACCAGAAAAGTTATTTCCTATCACATATCACACGCCGCCTTCCAAAAGAATAATGGCGAACTTGTAATCTTTTACTTCAAGATAAATGGACTTACTCGATATCTTGTAGAAACTTTCGCGAAATTGAATTTATGCCAAGTCGCTATCAATGTATTCGGTAATCGATTCGATATAACAAGTTAGAATCAATTGTGTTAAGTTAATCGGAGTGCTGGCTTTGTTACTAGAGGAAACTGTATTGTTTTTATTTATTAGCGTGGAATTTAGGGTTATTTAGATAGAGAAAGACCGAGTAGAGAGGAACAAAAGAGTGAAATTCACGGGGCCTTACTCGGGCGGATTAATAAAAACTAGTCGAAATCCCCTATAATCGTCATAGACATAAATCTTTCGACTATCGTCATAGAATAGAATGGTCTGTTACTCCAGAAGGAACACTACTTGTTTTTAAACGTCGATTTTTTTCTCCCTAAAGTTTAAGGAATCCTTTTCTACGAAAAATGAATGTCAAAATGGCTATGATTAAGTCGTTGTTTTAATCAATTACTAAACGAAATTAGTTACAAAAGGAGTTGCCACGGATTTATTTCAGGATTGTTTTTTAACCGACTTCAAAAAAAGGAGGAGGTTCTCAATTCGTCAGTTGTTGTTTAACTGCAATAGCGAACGAACGTACGGATCGCGCGCGCGTGCTCTAGTTAAGAGTATTCTGCAGACGCAGCACAACACCGTCGTCGCGGTGTACCTACGTCGACCTATCGCGGTCAGTGCTATGACCTAGTTACAAGTGACGAAAACATGAAGTGTTTATAATAATTTATTGTATAGGTGTAAATTCGCCTTACAATTAAATAATGGCTTCACAGTCAATTAAGATAAAAACTGAACTGGAAAGACGGTTGTATGACTGTTACATCCAGGAGAAATCTGATAGAGAAAATCTGCAGCAAATGGTACGTAATTTGAATGAACATATTCATAGCTTGCAGGAACAAGTACAAGCCCTCCAAGGAGAATTAAGTTGCTTGAAAGAAAAAAAAGAACCTAAAGAACCCCTACAAAAACAGGACAGCCAGACAATATCATTTTCCCAGCGTTCTAAAAATGACGTTGAATATTGCACAGATGAGGATGAACTCGCTAAAGAGACAGGGTGGATTAGGGCCAAGAGCAGGAAGAAGAGGAAGCTTAACACCTCGCACTCTCCAAAACAACAACCCGGAACAAGCGCCCAACAAAAATCGCCCAATGAAAATATCAGAAAAACTGAGAAAGAGACTACCGTAAAAAAAGTGCCCCCGCCACCGCCAATTATAATAGACGGAGTTACGAACTACCAAATGTTCTTTGACTCTCTAACTGAAACTTTGTCAGCTGAAACATTTACTGCAAAAATGTTAAATGGTGATTGTGTGAAAGTTAACGCCAAAACAGACGAGTCATATAGAGTAATTGCCAGGCTTTTGACAGAAAAAGACTACCATTGGCATTCGTACGAGAACAAGCAGGCTAGACCAATCAGAGTTGTTGTAAAGAAGTTACATTCTTCTTGCCAACCTGATCGAATCAAAGACGACCTAACAACGCAAGGTCTGAAAATTGAAAATGTAGACAACAAATTGAGCTGGAAGAGTAAAGAACCACTCAACATGTTCGTCTTATCATTCAATAATGAAGAAGATGTCAATAAAATCTATGGCATAAAGTACATTTTAGGGTGTAAAATTGAAATACACCCACTCAAAAATCCCAAACTTATTCCCCAATGCAAGAGATGCCAGGCATATGGGCATACTCATAAATATTGCAGAAAAGAGCCAAGGTGTGTAAAATGCACTGGCAAGCATCTTACAGCTAACTGTACCAAATCTCCGCAGGAGAAGCCAAAATGTGTTCACTGTGGGCTACCCCACCCTGCCAACTATAGAGGGTGTGAAGTAGCTAAACAGATGCAATTATTAAAAAACAAAAATATTAAAAAGAAACTTGTGGTACCAATTACCCAGCCGTCTTTTCCACTAAGGAATTCTGACAAACAGCCACAGAAAACAAGTGGTGCCCAGTCATTTGCAAAACTCATGCAAGTACCCAACACTCGTTCCTACGCGGAAGCTGCAAAACCAAGATCTCAGCCTTTGAATTTAGAGGACAAGATTAATCAGATTTTAAAATGTATTACATCATTTGACAAGAGATTAGAGAAATTAGAGTCTAGCGCTAAAACAGCCACTTTAAATAACCAAAAATGAATAACACCCTTAAAATAATGGCGTGGAACTCTAATGGGCTCCTCAAACATCAAAATGAGTTGCAAGCGGTCCTGGACACAGAAAATATAGACGTGTGTTTGGTATCCGAAACGCACTTCACCAAGCAATCTTTTGTGAAATTTAGAGGATACATTGTATATAATTCGCTTCACCCTGACAACTCTGCTAGAGGAGGCAGCGCGATTATAATCAAAGAGAGCATTAGTCACTTCGTGCAATGTATATATGAAGAACAAGACATTCAAGCCGTGGCATTATCTGTTAAAATCAGATACTGTCCCGTGTCCATTGCTGCTATTTACTGTCCTCCACGGCACATGATAAGAAAAGAGCGATATTTACATCTCTTTGAACTATTAGGCCAGAGATTTATCCTAGGCGGTGATTTTAATGCTAAGCATACGCATTGGGGATCAAGACTTACTACGACTAAGGGAAGGCAGCTCTTAGCCGCAGTTACAGATACACGTTCTGAAGTTATGAGCACAGGAAAACCAACATATTGGCCCACTGACCACCAGAAGATACCGGATCTTATAGATTTTTTTATATGCAAAAACATATCCGCCAATTACGTGAGCTTGGAGGAAGGTTTTCATATGAACTCTGACCACTCTTCGATCGTACTAATGCTAAGGCAAAAAATCTTACTCAAAGAGAGCCACTTAACCCTCATTAATAAATTCACAGATTGGGAAAGTTTTTCTCTTGATCTTGATAATATAATCGACCTTAAAACTCCGATAAAAAAGCAAGATCAGCTAGACTCAGAGGTAAACAAGTTTATTGTTAACATTCAGCAGTGTGCGTGGAATAACACACCAGAATTAAAACGTAAATATAAGGGGTTCACTTATCCAAAAGAAATCGTGGATTTACTATCAGACAAAAGAAAGCAAAGAAAACTGTGGCAGCAAACTCGGTGCCCACGAGAAAAAACACTTTTAAATAACTTAACTAAAAGATTGAAGAGAAAAATCCAACAATATGAGGAAACATCTCTGAATACCAAGCTTACGCAGCTAACCAATGATAAATCAACAGATTACTCACTTTGGAAAGCAACCAAAAATCTAAAAAGGCCGATTAAGCAAATACCGCCCATCAGAGATAGCGATGGAAAATGGGCCATAAGTAATGACCAAAAAGCTTCAAGGTTTGCTCAGCATTTAGAAGAAACTTTTAAACCCAATGAAAGCTTAATAGATATACTTGAGACTGACATTAACTCACCACAAAACCAGATAATTAAGCTTGTGACTCCTAAAGAAGTTATGAGAGAAATCCAAAATAATATTAGCTCAAAAAAATCTCCGGGCTACGACCTCATTACAGGCGAAATTCTAAAACATCTACCGCTCAAAGCTATAGTAAAGCTGACCAAAATTATCAATGCTGCATTTATTCTAAAATATGTACCTGCGCCATGGAAGGTTGCTGAAGTCATTATGATTGCGAAGCCTGGGAAACCACCACATGAAGCATCATCATACAGACCCATTTCTTTGTTGCCCGTGCTATCAAAACTCTTTGAAAAACTATTATTGAAACGGTTAAAACCAATAATAGAAGATAAAGACCTTATTCCAAATCACCAATTTGGCTTTAGGGAGAAACATTCAACAATAGACCAGGTTCATAGAATAACTAACATCATTGAAAAAACATTGGAAAATAAGGAAGTCTGTGCAACGGTATTTTTAGATGTCGCGCAAGCTTTTGATAAAGTTTGGCATAAAGGTCTAATATTCAAGCTCAGGCGCATGCTGCCAGAATTCGCAGAAATATTAGAGTCTTATATAACAAATAGAATGTTCAGAATAAGGCAAGAAGACGCATATTCCGAACTAAAGCATATAAAAGCTGGGGTACCACAAGGAAGTGTGCTAGGTCCAATTTTGTACTTGCTATACACTTGTGACATTCCAGAACTAGAAAACAACACCATTGCGACCTTTGCAGATGACACTGCAATTATGGCTACGGGGTCAAGCCACAGAGAAGCAGTAGAAAAAGTCCAACTAGCTATAAACAAAGTTTATGACTGGACACAAAAATGGAAGATCAAACTGAATGAATCAAAATCAATTCACATTGACTTCACAAATAAACACTTGGATTATCACCCAATCTACATAAATGGCATGCAAGTGCCATACGCCAATTCGGCCAAATACCTTGGCATGACTCTCGATGCCAAGTTGCGGTGGAAAGCTCATGTCAAAAAGAAAAGACAGGAACTCGACATACGTTATAAAAGTATGTATGTATTGGTTACTTGGAAGGAAATCCTGTCTATCAATACATAATAAAATAACCATATACAAGCAAATACTGATGCCAATTTGGACGTATGGTATCCAACTTTGGGGCTGTACTAAACCAAGCAACGTCAAAATTATCCAACAATTTCAAAATAAGGTACTCAGGGATGCTGTGAATGCACCCTGGTACATAAGAAATGACGACCTTCATCGTGACCTTAAATTGGAATTCGTCACCACCATCATCCAAAAATTTGCTGAAGCCCACGAACACAGATTACACCGACATGTGAATGTTGAGGCTATTCAGCTCCTAGACAACACAGACTTAGTGCGTAGGCTAAAAAGAACTAAACCTTTTGAATTAGTGTAGTGTAAAGTGAGTGAATAATAGTAACAGTGATGTGCTATACATATAACACACGAACATAGTGTTTTTATAAAATGATAGAGACTCTAAGAAAGTGCTATGGACTTGTATAAAAGTGCTAATGGACACTATTCTTAGTTTTTAAATAATGTATAACGTAGCATATTAAGTTAGAGTTAAATTACTTATTAGTCTTTTAGGCTAGATCGTAATTTATTTTATTAAGAAGTCTGTTCTTAATAACAAAGGAAAAAAAAAAAAAAAAAAGTAATTCGTCGGAATCTTTTTTTTTTGTATGTTCCCCGATTTCTCGAAGACGCCGGGACCGATTTGGAAAAACTTTTCTTTTGTTTAAAAGGGTATACTTTCCAAGTGGTCCCATGATCATCAGGTCAGGATCTGATGATGGGATCCCAGGGAAATCGAGGGCAACCAAAAAATCAAATTTTGTAGGCACTTAGTACCATTTTCATATATTTTCTAAAGCTGTTTAAGTATTTGCATCTGATAATCATCATCTCAGGTGGATAAGCTGATGATGGAAGGTACAACTCCTCAACGGCTTGGAGTAGGCATCGACTGATTTACTTTGTGTTCGCATATCTCCGGAACTACAAGTCCGATTTAAGAATTATTTTTTTTGTTCTACTAAGTATTGTTTAACTTACGGAATACTGCAAGTTTCATCAAAATCGGTTCAGTAGTTTTTGAGATAGGGAATTTTATTAGCTTATTGTGCACTTGAGCGATGTTGTCACCGGTGCTACGGATTACAAAATTTTAGTGCACGTATCGCTGCTTAAATTCAAAACGGCCGCAATTCGAAATCTGACTTTTTTACAGGAGAGCCCGTCAAAGTTTTCATTTCGGTTTTTGGTTATTATTTTGATCAATCTACATTGTATATCTATGTGTTATATATCATCGGATTGCCCTGGGATCTGGAGGCGACTGCCCTCCAGCGCGTCTATGAGTGGCGCGTGGAGGCGCAGCGCCGGGGTGTATCGCCGCTGCCTCGAGAAGTCGAGGCGCGGCGGGAAGAGCTACGGCGCGATCTCAGGGCAGTATGGAGGGGACGACTGTCGCTACCGACGGCCGGGCACGCCGCAATCGCGGCGGTAAGACCCCTCTTTGAGGAGTGGCTGGATAGGAGTCACGGCGTCCTGACCTTCCGCATGACGCAGGTCCTCACCGGACACGGATGTTTCGGGAGGTACCTGTGTCTAAGGAAAAAGGAGGAAACGCCTGGGTGTCACCACTGCGAAGATCGCCCGGAGGACACAGTAGAGCATACGGTGCAAGACTGCCCCGCTTGGGCAGAGCACCGACGTGTCCTCACGGCGGCGATAGGCGGAGACCTCTCGCGCCCAGCATTGGTTGCGGCCATGCTGCGGGGCGAGACGGAGTGGGAAGCGGTCGCCTCCTTCTGCGAAGCAGTAATGCTCGCGAAGGAGGAGGCGCGCCACGAGAGAGAGAGGACAGAGTCCTCCCTCCGCCCCACCCGCGGTGGTTGGCGCCCACGGCGTCGGACGTCGCAAGACGATCTCCGGCCACCGTAGGCGCGGGCATGCGGGCGGCGAGTAAAGGGCAACTCGCCGCCCGACCATGGACCATGCCCGGGTCGACGGCGCGTTGTGTTCCACGCGCGCCTCAAAGAGCGTCAGCACGATGACGGGGCCCCGCCCAAGAGGGCCAAAGCCTGCCGGGGTCGCGGGACTTATCTCATTACCGTGACCCCGGAACACAAAGGGCTATTGAAGGACACCGTGGATTTTAGTCAGTACAAGTCTGACAGTCCCTCCCGCCCTGCCCGGGGTGGGAGGACTCATTTGATGATTTTACCACGAAAAAAAAAAAAAATATATCATCGGATGCAGATTTCAAGCCTCTATTAGTTTGTTATTTTATTTTTTCTCTAAGTTTCACCCAGTAAATATAACATCACATAAGTCCCTTTTGATTATAAAAAATCAAATTTAATGTTTATGAATTTTATAAATAAAGCAGCCATATTACCACTTTGGAAGAGTCTCTCGCGCAAACTGTTCAGTTTAGAAAAAAATGATGTTAGTAACCTCAATATATTTTTTGAAGACCTATCCATAAATACCCCACACGTAAGGGTTTGGTGAAAAAAAAATGTTTGAGTTTCAATTCTAAGTATCGGGGGCACCCCCAAAATTTGTTTTGTTTTTATTTTTCTGTGAAAATCCTAATGTGGTTCACATAATACATCTGCCTACCAAGTTTCAACAGGATAGCTCTTATACTTTCGAAAAAAAGTGGCTGTGACATACGGACGGACAGACAGATAGACATGACGAATCTATAAGGGTTCCGTTTTTTGCCATTTCGCAACGGAACCCTAAAAAGGGTGATAACACCTTGTTGAAGAATTATAGAACAATCTCACTTCTGTCCCATGCATACAAGCTGTTCTCGAGAGTAAATACGAACCGTCTCGAACGCAGGTTTGGTGACTTCCAGCCTCCCGAACAAGCCGGTTTCCGAAAAGGTTTTAGTATCATAGTTCATAGACCACATACACACGCTCCGCCAGATTATAAAGAAGACAGAGGAGTATAATCGGCTATTATGTCTAACATTTGTGGACTATGAGAAAGCCTTTGATTCAATCGAAACCTGGGCAGTATTGCAGTCCAACGATATCATTTCGACTATTGGGATATCGAAGAGTTGGAGTGTTTACTCAGAAACGGCACCATGTCCATCCGACTTCAGGAAAAGAGCACGAAACCAATCCAATTGCAGAAAGGGGTGAGACAGGGAGACATTGTTTCTCCGAAACTGTTCACGAACGTTTCCCAACAGGTGGGCCTTAAAATGAACATGGAAAAGACAAAAATCCTGTCAAATGTCCATGTGGCACCCTTACCGATTGTTGTAAAAATGTAGGCCATTGTACTACCATTACATTGGACTGACGAAAAGATCTGCGAGCTGGAAGAGGAGCTGAGCAAGTTACACTGGGACATTATAGGGCTATGCGAAGTCCGTAGAGAGGGGGAGGACACCGTAACCCTGAAGTCTGGTAACTTGCTCTACTACCGGGAGGGCGACCAACAGTCCCAAGGTGGTGTCGGGTTTCTCGTTCACAAGTCCCTCGTAAACAACATAATAACCATCGACAGTGTGTCGAGTAGGGTGGTATACCTAATACTCAGAATATCCAAAAGATATTCGCTGAAGGTTATTCAGGTATACGCACCGACCTCGTCACACTCCGATGATGAAGTGGAGACTATGTATGAGGACGTAAGTAGGGCCATACATAGTACCAAAACCCACTTCACTGTTGTTATGGGGGACTTTAACGCAAAGTTGGGCAAGAAAAGCGGTGATGAGTTGAGAGTGGGGCAATTTGGGTATGGGCAACGGAACCCTAGGGGACAGAGGCTGGCCGACTTTCTGGAGAAAGAGGAACTCTTCATGATGAACTCTTTCTTCCAGAAGCCACCTCACAGGAAATGGACCTGGTTGAGTCCCGATGGTTTCACGAGAAACGAGATAGACTTCTTCATGACCGACAAGAAACGGATATTCAGTGATGTCTCTGTGATCAACAGGGTAAAAACCGGTAGTGATCACCGAATCGTAAGAGGCTCGCTGAATATCAATGTTAAACTTGAAAGGTCCAGCCTGATGAAGTCTACGCTCCGACCTACTCGGTCCCATATTCAAAACCCCGAAAGCTTTCAACTCGAGCTCTCTAATCGCTTTGCTTGCCTTGAGAACTTAGTTTCAGTGGACGAGATTAACGACGGGCTAGTGGAAACTGTCCGCACGGTAGGCTCTAAGTTTTTTAGACCCTGCCGTAAAGATAGACCTCAGAAATTGACCGAGCAAACCTTAAACCTCATGGCTGAACGACGCTTGCTACAGCTGCAGTCTTCCGATGACGCGAAGTCATATAGGCAGCTCAATAGACGTATATCTAAGTCCTTGCGACACGATCTGCGTCTCTTTAATACGAATCGTGTTAAAGAGACCATACAGCGAAACCAAGGCTCCAAAGTGTTCGCAAAGGACAAGTCTATTGGGCAAAGCCGGATGACAAAGCTGAAACGGGAGGATGGCAGCATAGCGTCGACCAAAGCAGAGGTTTTAGGCGAGATCGAGAGGTTCTATGGACAGTTATACACTTCGGTCGCAAAGCCCGTTGACAGCTTGGTAAGAGATCCAAGAGCCAAGCTGTCCCGACATTATACCGAAGATATCCCGGACATCAGTCTGTACGAGATTAGGATGGCCCTGAAGCAGCTTAAGAACAACAAGGCGCCGGGCGAGGACGGAATCACTTCAGAGCTTCTGAGAGCGGGTGGAACACCGGTACTTAAAGTCCTCCAGAAACTCTTTAATTCCGTCCTGTCCGAGGGCAAAACGCCTCAAACGTGGAGCAGGGGTGAGGTGGTGTTGTTCTTCAAAAAAGGTGATAACAGCCTATTGAAGAACTACAGACCCATCACGCTTCTGAGTCATGTTTATAAGCTGTTTTCAAGGGTTATCACGAACCGTCTCGAACACAGACTTGATGACTTCCAGCCTCCCGAACAAGCCGGTTTCCGAAGAGGCTATAGTACCTTAGACCACATCCATACGCTGCGGCAAGTTATACAGAAGACCGAAGAGTATAACTTGCCATTATGCTTAGCGTTTGTGGACTATGAGAAAGCCTTCGATTCGGTGGAAACATGGGCGGTACTTGAGTCACTCCAGCGATGCCGTATTGACTATCGGTACATCGAGGTGTTGAAGTGTTTGTATAATAACGCCACCATGTCGGTCCGAGTACAGGAGCAGAGCACGAAGGCGATTCCATTGAGAAGAGGCGTAAGACAGGGGGACGTTATCTCCCCTAAACTGTTTACTGCCGCAATGGAAGACGCCTTCAAACTCCTGGAATGGCAAGGACTTGGCATCAACATCAACGGCGAATACATCACTCACCTTCGGTTTGCCGACGACATCGTAGTCATGGCAAAGTCGATGGAGGAACTCAGCATGATGCTCGATGGCCTCGACCGAGTTTCACAACGGGTGGGCTTGAAAATGAACATGGACAAGACGAAAATTATGTCAAATTCCAATGTTGTGCCCACCCTAGTCTCTGTTGGAAACTCGGTACTCGAAGTTGTTGACTCATATATCTATTTAGGACAAGTAGTCCAATTAGGTAGGTCCAACTTCGAGAAAGAGGTCAACCGCCGAATCCAACTCGGTTGGGCAGCGTTCGGGAAGCTACGCAATGTCTTTTCGTCCGACATACCTCAGTGCCTCAAGACGAAAGTCTTCAATCAATGTGTGTTACCAGTGATGACTTACGGCACCGAAACGTGGTCTTTCACTATCGGCCTCATCTCAAAGCTCAAAGTCGCTCAGCGAGCTATGGAGAGGGCTATGCTCGGTGTTTCTCTACGTGATCGAATCCGAAATGAGGAGATCCGTAGACGAACTAAAGTCACCGATATAGCCCACCGGATTAGCAAGCTGAAGTGGCAATGGGCAGGCCATATTGCTCGCAGAGCAGATGGCCGATGGGGTCGAAAAGTCCTAGAGTGGAGACCGCGGACGAGCAAGCGCAGCGTAGGACGTCCACCAACGAGGTGGACAGACGACCTTGTAAAGGTCGCCGGAAGACGCTGGATGCAGGTCGCTTCCAACCGGTATATGTGGAGATCTAAAGGGGAGGCCTATGTTCAGCAGTGGACGTCCTATGGCTGAGATGATGATGATGATGATTGTACTACCCTTGGACAGATTGTTCAGTTAAATCCAACTTCAACAAAGAGGTCGCCCGAAGAATCCAACTCGGATGGGCAGTGTTTGGGAAGCTACGTGATATCTTCTCGTCGAGTATCTCACAGTGTCTTACGACAAGGGTGTTTAAAAAGTGTGTGTTGTCAGTGAGGACATACGGCCCTGAAAAGTGGTAGTTGACTGCGTTTTAGAGAGACTAAGAGTCACTTAACCAGCAATGGAAAGAGCTAGGCTCGGAGTTTCTTTACGGAATAAAATCCGGAACAAGGATATTCGGCAAACAACCAGAGTCACCGAAATAGCTCGTAAAATTTGGGAGTTGAAGTGGCAATGGGTATAATGGGTAAGCCACATTGCTCATAGAACTGATAACCAATGGCGAAGAAAAGATCTCGAGTGGCGACCACGGACCGGAAGATGTCTAATAACTTACAGTAATGATTATTTTCACATTTTGTAATAATTCAAAAGTTCGTTGTTTACATTTTCCACTCCCAACCACTTGCCACCAAAATCGTTAAAATATCTCAACAAACAAGTTGCTCTCGTAATACTAAAAAAATAATTTCTTTAATACAAACAAAGAGTTAACAGTGTTAGTATCAACAAAGTAACTAACTAGTGTTAATATTATGAAGACTGTGAGTACGTGCGTCACTCACTGTGACAGAATAATATTGCTCGGCTCGTCCTTTCTCCTCGATCGCCTACTCGGGTAGATCCACCGCACTTAGATAATATGTTTTTATACAGGGAGTGAGACAGGCCTGGTTTAGGTTGTAATTATTGTGTTAAGTTTTAAATTTAAACATTATTTGCATATTTGTTTATAAAAATACTGGCACAATCACCATAATTTTATATGCAAAACAGAAGCATTCCAAAATACTGCACTATTCTTTAATAGAATAATAATAAAACACGTTTTATTCAAACTCAAAATGGACATATCACAAAATACGGTACTTTTCTTTGTAAGATTATGATATACTTATAATGTAATTTTAAAACAATACGGTTGTATTTTGAAATGTGGCCCTTTTTCACATAAAAAATGTGCGCTCCCGCTGACTGCAGGGTCGCAATCCGGAATATGGCGGCTTTGATTTGAAGTTAACCGTCTAAGTGACAAAATGTAAAAAGGGCGGTTGTGTGATTTGCTCATTTCTAGTGCTAAAATACTGGGTGTCTTTTTGGAATATGAAAATATAGGCAGAATAGATACGATTTTTGCTTTAAAAACGATTTGAATTTTTTTCGAATTGCGGCCGTTTTGAATTTAGGCAGCGATATGTAAGAGAATGATTTATTTGACAAGAATTTAAGTTGTAAGTATATTTATACTAAAAAGTGTAAATAAAAAACTTTTTCAAAAAAATGTAACCACCTTCAAAAACAACCACAAAAAAGGGTAAAATAACCTACAAAATAACTTTTCTTTCAGAAATCGGTGGCAAAAAAGACAATGAAATGAAAAAAAATAAAGGCACCGACTTCTGAAAGAAAAGTTATTTTGTAGGTTATTTTACCCTTTTTTGTGGTTGTTTTTTTTTCTTTATCTTTTCCATACAAAGGAGTCTTGAAAAGATCGCTACAGCCATTTACACGGGTCGATATTATTTTTTTACTGGGTTAAATTATACGTCATTAGCGATAAAACCGCCCATTGTGTAACCCTACCTATAAATTCTATATAGAAATAACTACTTGTCATTTAATGGTGTAGATTAAAAAGAGTATTCTATCTTTCTATCTCTCTATATAGCTAAGTACAACCGCCCTGACAAATGGTAACAAAACGGAGAGTCACAAGACAAGATACCCACAAGTTAGTGATCGTTCACTTCACCGAACGACAGCCGTTTGAAACTTCCCTAATTCGCGACAGACACCGCCAGTCTCTGTTAGTACTATATCTGAAGCGATACTGTTGACTGCGGTTAGAACTATTTGGAATGTTCTAGTTACATCTTGTTTACAACGTGTTTTGGTTGGTACTGTGATGAGGGTTTGGATTTATGCGCTTTTTTTTCTGTGCGGCACTCCCGAGTTTCATAATTACGGCAATTTTTTAATAGAAAATGCAAGTGTCCTTTAGAATTTATGTTTTTATGAAAATCACAATCAGTTTCTTCTTCAAGTTGTTCAATCTTTTGCTTGTTTAGGAAAAAATGTTATCCTAGGTTGCGCTAGGAATTTCTCTTGTGTCGCTTTGCTCGACATTTCGCTGAACTGGACCAATTTGGCGCAGGTCACACAAAAGCACAAAGTCTTTTTAGGGTTCCGTAGCCAAATGGCAAAAACGGAACCCTTATAGATTCGTCATGTCTGTCTGTCTGTCTGTCTGTCTGTCTGTCTGTCCGTGTATGTCACAGCCACTTTTTGTCGAAAGTATAAGAGCTATCCTGTTGAAACTTGGTAGAAAGATGTATTATGTGAACCGCATTAGGATTTTCACATAAAAATCAAAACAAAACAAATTTTGGGGGTGCCCCCATACTTTGAATCGAAACTCAAAAAAAATTTTTTCACCAAACCCATACGTGTGGGGTATCTATGAATAGGTCTTTAAAAATGATATTGAGGTTACTAACATCATTTTTTTCTAAACTGAACAGTTTGCGCGAGAGACACTTCCAAAGTGGTAAAAAGTGTGTCCCCCCCCCCGTAACTTCTAAAATAAGAGAATGATAAAACTAAAAAAAATATATAATGTAGACCTCAACCAAAACTACCAACGAAAATTGGTTTGGATGAGATACAGTTAGCAGTTTTTGAGATATAGTACATTTTCAAAACCGCAAATATAACTTTGCCATTCATACAAATACTATGAAAAACAAAGTTATTTTTATTGTTTGTGTATATTACTTACTAATCTCAATATAAATATATCTCTAATCTATGCTTGCTGCTACGGAACCCTTCATGGGCGAGTCCAACTCGCACTTGGCCGGTTTTTTTATTATGACTCAACTTTTTAGGGTTCCGTAGCCAAATGGCAAAAACGGAACCCTTATAGATTCGTCATGTCTGTCTGTCTGTCCGTGTATGTCACAGCCACTTTTTGTCGAAAGTATAAGAGCTATCCTGTTGAAACTTGGTAGAAAGATGTATTATGTGAACCGCATTAGGATTTTCACACAAAAATCAAAACAAAACAAATTTTGGGGGTACCCCCCATACTTAGAATTGAAACTCAAAAAAAAAAATTTTTCACCAAACCCATACGTGTGGGGTATCTATGAATAGGTCTTTAAAAATGATATTGAGGTTACTAACATCATTTTTTTCTAAACTGAACAGTTTGCGCGAGAGACACTTCCAAAGTGGTAAAAAGTGTGTCCCCCCCCCGTAACTTCTAAAATAAGAGAATGATAAAACTAAAAAAAATATATAATGTAGACCTTAACCAAAACTACCAACGAAAATTGGTTTGGATGAGATACAGTTAGCAGTTTTTGAGATATAGTACATTTTCAAAAACCGCAAATATAACTTTGCCATTCATACAAATACTATGAAAAACAAAGTTATTTTTATAACTCTAATCTGTGCTTGCTGCTACGGAACCCTTCATGGGCGAGTCCAACTCGCACTTGGCCGGTTTTTTCTCTGTGTTTGCTATATTTTCCTTTTTTTGTGGTTTTGCGCTAAATTATTATTTTTTTCTTTATATCTATCGTAATTACGTTTACAAACATTTAAACTCACATTCACAAACACCCAGCCCGAGAACAACTTCTTGAAAACCAAACAAAAATTCTATACACAGTCTGTAACTGCGATTGCGTGACTGAGTAAAACTCTAAAAATAAAAACTTACAGCTAATAAGACATGGTTTTCGTCAACTGCATAATTTTCAGGTCATTTCCCAATAAAGAAATTTCCGTTGCATGTCAAACTATAGAACATGAATAATGGAACGGATGCTGTGCCCCCACAGCGGTCACGACTTCCAGAGTAGAAAAAATTACATTAAAACTTTGGGTGTTTGTTCTGTGTACACATGGGAGGGAAACCGGCAAGTTTCCTTGTAAGGGTGGAGTTAGACCAGCGGGAATGTCGGATCGCAAGAGGCAATTGATTTAACAGGGGGGGTATTACAACGTCTTAAAACCAGGCTTGTTCCGGCGAGTGAAAGTGACAGAGCTATACAAGTCGTCTAGCGCTATCTCGTTCACTGATTTTTGACCAGGTGGCCTACTATGATGTCTTAAAACGAGAGTAAAGTGTGGGAACGAGATGACGCTAGACGTCTTGTATAGCTCTGTCACTTTCCCACTCTTTTTAAGACGTCATGGTAAGCCACGTGTACAAATGTTACATTCGTTGCAGGGTGAGAAGAATCATTAGATGGTTTTCCACACTAACTGACTGGCGGGTGCGTAGCCTTGGGACACAAAGGACAACCGAGGGAACAGGTGGATTTTACTAAATTGAATTTACCATCTGATCAAAGCAAGTCATTATTTATGGTCTGATTACAATTTTATTTATGTCTAGAAACATAATGCAAGGAAATTAAATTCCCTCTTAAAGTGTAGAAGAAAATAACGTTTATTGCCCGTGGTCCACTCGCTTGGTTCACCTAGGTGTACCACGGGAAATTATTTTTGCCCGTGGTTCACCTGAATGTCCATATGTTTTTATCGTAGTATTACGAAACAAAAATATGGACATTAAATTGTGAAGTCAGTTTGAAAATATTGCAATATTTTTATTTGTAGGTTCCTCCATTACAATATGACATACCTACATAATTATATACCTACATAATACATTAAAGAGATATTAACTAAAAGATTAATTGCATGTTTTTTATTCCTTTAAGTCTGAAACCTTATTTTAGTCTGAACATTTGAATAAAAAGACTAAAAAGAAAGCCTAGTTTGATCATTCCAGAATAAGTTAAACGAGGTCTTAGCAGTTCCGATGTTATCTGTCCTAAGCCTTACGTGAGCCCGTCGGAGTTGCAAACGTTCCTTATTCCCAATTCAAAGATGGCCGCGATTGTTCGAATTGTGCGCGACTTTTCTTGTGGCATTTACCTTCAAGCGCTTGTGTCGTTTGTTGGTGAGCAGAAATTAAATAAATCGTTTAAGTCGAATGAAAGAAAAAAAAATGAAAAAACGTTTATTGTCACATGTCATAAGTACACACAACATAAAAAAGAAAGTAAAATATTATAAAGAAAAGTAACAACTAAACATTAAAATAAATAAGTTAAGTTAAAGTTATTAAGTCAAAGTCATTAAATCGTTTGTTCTACATTAGGCCGCTGCTCGAGCAGTAAGCCATGACAGTTTGCTCGAGCAATCAAATTCGACTGATAGTAGCTGCCATTGTCAACTTTACCAACAGACGACGACGACGCGGTATCAATTGCTCCTAACGTAGTTCGACTGTTCGACAGGTTCCGTGTACTCGTATGTGTATGTTACGGGCAACGTGATTAACTGGGCATTATTAATAGGACCGGCCATTATTAATAATGCCCAAGCGCGATGGGCAAAGTGATTAATTTATCACTTTGACCGGCCATTATTAATAATGCCCGACCGCCCGTGGTCCATGTAATTAAGTCAGTGTTTGAGATAGCTTAAATTTATCACTTGGACTGGGCAGTATGAATAATTCCCAACTATCCCCTTCGAACCTAACCTGTCCGAGTCGGGGTGCCCCAAGTCCCGAGCTCACTTCGCTCGTTCTTGCACCCATAGTCAAATTGTGGTTACCACCTACCAAGGTAGCTCGACGGAGCCCCGCTTTTTTTGTTGACTTTTCATGAAAATTTTGTAAGTTTAATTTTATTTAATAAACAAAAACACTACAGCTCACCTGTTTTATTATTGCCCAAATTAGGGTGGGCATTATTCATAATGTCCGGAAAAGTGATTAATCATGCTGTTTTGATCACATTGCCCAATTGAGTCGGGCATTGTGAATACAGACCGGCCATTATTAATAGTGCCCGGACTTATCAAATTGCCCGTAACATATACATAGAAGACTGTAGTAATGTATTGCGATGATAATTTTAAACTTGAATTTCACAGTTTGTCAGAAGCCCGACAGAAAGAAAAGTTATTTCTACACAACATTATTTTTTGTTTATGCGATATCTGATACACTTTTGTAGTATTTTTATGTAAAGAATCTATGTACAGAATTTCAAAATTGTATCATGAAAAATCACAAAGTTATAAGCTTGTATTTTTATTATATACGATAAATGTTACATGGTTGTCCGTTCAAAAACATGCTCATTTCGCGGCAGGACGCGGTACCCCCGCGCAACCCACGCCTCCTGTGTCGTACATTCATTGATAAAAGTTTGGCAATAGGTACCTAACCGTACGGTGATTGTATTGTAATTAAATGGTGATAAAAAAAAAGAACAAAATAAAACATGGTACCTATAAAAACTATTGGAATCGATTCAGTTATTGATTCTGAACAAACTATAGGTATTCTGGTTTCACATAATTATACTAAAAATAATGCTGTATAAAAACCGTTTAATTTGACTTTTATTAACTCTGAAATCATTGACATAACTAGTTGTTGACGTCACAGTTTGTTAAGCCATACAAAATCTATGTGAGATTCTCATTTTGGCAGCTCATAAAAGTATGTAAATTACTGGTCTCTGAAACTCAATTAATCCATAAATACGTTAAATATTTATCTGATTAATCTAATTAATGTTATAATAGATTATTATCAGAACAAAATAATGCAATTTAATATTATGTAGGTAGGTAATTATTTTATCATAATGACCACATTTATGCTCTATTTCACATTTAATAATAGTTCATCGTCTATTATCATAATAATGTTATTAATTACTAGACAGGTAACTAATTTATAACGAAATTATGATAACAACAATAATATTAATATTATTCGGCGTGGTGGCTAACTCTATCACCGCCGTCCATTATTAATTGACCAATCCTATTCCACTTTTGTTTACACATTTTACGAAATTACTCCCACAGAAAGGATAGAAAAGATATAAGACACCTATAACCAAGTCTTGCCAAAATTAATCCTAGCTTTTTCCCAACTACGTTGGGATAGGCTTCCAGTCGAACCGGATGCAGCTGAATATGAGCATTTTACATGGAGCGATTGCCTATCAGACCTCTAAAAACCAGTAAGAGGGTAACGCGATATCCTTGGTAAGACTGTCTCATCATCATCATCATCAGCTTATAAATGTTCCCACAGCTGGGACACAGGCCTCCTCTCTGAGAGAGGGAGTGGGCCATAGTCCACCACGCGGGCCCAATGCAGGTTGATGGATGTCACATGTCTTCGAATTTTTGGTTCTAGGTCATGCCGGTTTCCTCACGATGTTTTCCTTCACCGTTTTGAGAGCAGTGGTGATGAAATAAATTACACAAAGTAATGCGCCTGGCTGGATTCGAACCCACAACCTACAACTCGTAAGTCGCGGCCGATACCACTGGGACAAGATTGTCTGACAAACATTAACTACTATCAAAGATATAAATTACAGCCGGGGACCAACGACTTTACGTGCTTTCCGAGCCACGATTGATGGCCACCCATCCACAAACCAACCTCGGCAAGCGCGGCTTAACCTGGAAGATTGACCTTGTGCAGCTGTCATTGTTTAGTCACGAGTTCCTCAAAATTAAGTATCTTATCAATTATTTCTCAGACACGAAATACAATTTATTGCAATTCTCACAGAATTTATTATTTCAAAGTCAGTATCACAAAAACTTAATCTTAACTTGATCTGAAATTATTTTACTGTCGAAACCTCCATCCGAATAAAGATATCTCATTTAGGTCAAACTGTGAGGACGGCATTTCGAAGTCTGACTTCATTTGTACCAACTAATAATATAAAAAGAAAGTGAATTTGTTTGTTCAGAAATCTTAGCTATAATCTTAAATTAAATCTTAAATTTTATTTACACATATTTTCATATTTATTTTTTAAAATTATTATCTCTTTCCTTTGTTTTCTATTTTTGTTGGACTGTGAATGAAAATATTTTGGGTAGAAAGAAAACTTCGATTGTGATCTTCTGATTTAGTAAATCCACTGTGTCATTAGGACATTTTTCTTTCCACAAATAAGCTTTTCAATTAGCGACTCAGGTGGCCTACCATGAACTCTTAACGCGATCCAGTTTAGTTCGTTAGACGACTTGTATAGCTCTGTCTTTTTCCTACAGCCTAAACTGGATCTCGTTAAGAGCTCGTGGTAAGGCCTCAGGCGTCAATGCGTATAAATGTGTTTGTCATAATGATATTCTCTAAAGAACAAGAGTTACCGACATAGCTCTTAACAATTTTGCATCTTGAAGTGGCAATGTGCAGGCCACATCCCTTGTAGTCTACTAAGAGCAGCCCAGAACACGAGGTTTGAAGAAACCATGGCATATTCTCCTAGTCTGTAACACCGATTCAGACAAATAATATATAAGTTCTCGTATTTGATGACTTTGCATCCATCAATTTACTGATCCAAATTCTATATGAGGCTAGAAAAACGAAAAGTTATTCTGCACACGTAGAGCCGCGGGCAAATCTAGTTTAAGAATAAATTACATTTTAACAAATTCCACTTCCAATATCTCAGTTTTCTTTGGATTAAAATTGGAAATAAGTGACGGCGTACACTTGCGTCTTAATTCTTTTTGAAGTTTAAAAAAAAAAAACTGGTGTCTGTTTTCTTTGATGATACCTATTTGATGGATCTTTAAAAAAACGGTCCTTTTGGATACGGTTTTGTGAGTATGTATTGTTTCTCTTAAATGTAAAATTTATATAATTTTAGTTCAGCTTTATTCTCATATCTATTTTACAAGAATAAGATACATACTTTTTTATATTTGAAAAATCATCAAATGACGTTCTGCCTGGAGCAAAAGGGACTGCCAGACTTGATCTGAAATTACTGACTGAGTAAAAACTAACCTTTTATACCAGTTGCTCTTTTTGTTATAGGGCCGCGGTAACCTTTTAAAATAGTCCTGCGACCCAAAATAAGTTAAAACTCATTTATTATAATAGTTACACTTACGAGACATAAGACTCACAAAAGTCATAATTTTAAAATCGTAAATGTGTGCCGCATCTTATCTGAGACGCAACTCGATTTCCTCAATTGGGTACTAAAGACAAAATGGGTACAAGTTCAACAAGACTTAGTAATGTTTTACATAAAAAAAAAGAATCGTAGCTTTTCTGTAGGCACTAAGTTGAAGGTAGGGCCTGAAGGTTTCAGCAGATTTAGAAATAAAGAACTACAATTCGGCATTATTAAAAGTTAGACCAAAATAATTGGATTCAGACTATTTTTGAGAATAAAACCGGATTTAAAGGTCTATGCTGAAATCTTACTTACTAAATGCGAAACTGTGTGAGGATGAATGTATGTTTCTTACTCTTTCACACAAAAACTGAATGGATATGGATGACATTTGGTACACAGATACCGAGTTTAAAATCAATTAATTATTTTCCTGGCGACAATTATTATGATGACGTTCTCGAGGATAATTATCGAATTTCATGCGGGAAACGCCTCGGCCTGAAGCTAGTTTCCAATAAAAACTGTTTAATAATAACTGTCTGTAACCCAAGTCTTGACCTAACCGTAAACCTTTCTTTTTGTAATAATCTAGAACAGGTAAATTATTATTAAGCATCGTACACTTTTCTGCCGCCCCAAGTTTCAAAGGTTTTTCGCTTCGTTTTTCGTAGAAAATGTTAACGATTAAAAAGCGGAAAAATAGTCGATGGTCAGTTCAATCAAGTTAAGATAATCGCCTAATCGAGCGTAGTTAATTGATCACATCACTAGTTAAGAAAGTCTTCGTCTATGTTTTTTAGAGCAGGGATTTTTGTTTATACTCGTAATACATAAGCTGTCGCATACTGTAAGAAACTAGGTATCAGAAAAATTCTGACGCTCTTGTCACTCTCTGCACAAATTTTGTATTAGATACCGCACTCTCTGTAAGAAAAAAATCAGAAGGATCGTCCGCTTCTGATGCTCTCTGGACGGTACTCGATGCACACATTTTCAAAATTTCTGATAGTGTGCGGGGTTCGTCCGGCGAGCATCAGATTTTTTTGTGATAGACATTTCTTACAGTGTGCGGTCAGGCTCAACCTGGGTTGTTTATAATCTGCGGATTCTGGAGTCGTGTCCAATGATGGTAATAGTGTGTGTACTAACTAGTACTACTATTATAAATGCGAAAGATTGGACGTTTGTAAAAAAATCTACTAGCATAGTTCGTCGCGTCTATATGAGTGGTGCGTGGAGGCGCAGCGGCCGGGGCGAATTTCCGCTACCTCGACAACTCGAGGCGCCTCCCTCCATCCCAGCCGCAGTGGTACACGCCCACGGCGACGGACGTCGCAAGGCGATCTCCGGCCACCGTAGGCGCGGGCATGCGGGCGGCGAGTAATGGCGGACTCGCTGTCCGACCATGAAACATGCCCGGGTCGACGGTGCGTTGTGTTCCACGCGCGCCTCAAAGAGCGTCAGCATTATGACAGGGCCCCCCTTTAGAGGGCGGGACTCGTGAATTACCGTGACCCCGGAACGTAAATATGGCTATTGAAGGACACCGTGGATTTTAGTCAGTGCGAGTCTGATAGTCCCTCCCGCCCTGCCCTGGGTGGGAGGAGTCATTTCAAATAGAAGAATTTTACTAGGTTAAAATGTACGTTAAATGTTTGAAGCGGTTGCCAGTTTTAAAATAATTATATTATTACAAACGTCAAAAATTGGCTCCAGTAAGTAAGCCTTTCCGACGAAGGCCAAACCAAACTTTTTTTTTCCAACACATTTCACAAACATCTTAATTTATTTTTCAAATGAAATTAAAACACTCCATTCGCTTAATTTCAACAAAAACACAAAAACAATTTGGGAAATTGGAAAATATTCGTTTGAAATCGTAAAAACGGGTGGGAGGCAAAACAGCTGTCAGTAATTTAATCGTATATAATGTGTTTAGCGGTACCATAAAAAAGGGTTTTTACTTTTTTAATAAAAGCAATGTAGTTTTTTTTTTGCCAAAAGTTGCCCACGCATTTTTTTTTTTACTTTTGCTTCTCCCAGGGCTTGTCAAAACCTTACTGACTAAAATCTCACTCTGCTCCTCCTCATGCCTTCTGTCGTTCTGCGTTCCAGGTTCGTTGCTTTTTTAAGAAATTCTTGTGACCGCGGCCTCCGGTAATACCTACAACTTCCGACGCGTATGAGTCAGTTAATGGAAACTATTTGTTTAACCCTATCTGTCGTACCAAAAAACTTTTAAACGTCTGTTGAACACTTGCCCAAAAAAATGTCAGATTATGACGTTGAAATAAGGTCCGTTTTGCAGTCACACTTTTTAGGGTTCCGTAGCCAAATGGCAAAAATGGAACCCTTATAGATTCGTCATGTCTGTCTGTCTGTGTATGTCACAGCCACTTTTTGTCGAAAGTATAAGAGCTATCCTGTTGAAACTTGGTAGAAAGATGTATTATGTGAACCGCATTAGGATTTTCACACAAAAATCAAAACAAAACAAATTTTGGGGGTGCCCCCCATACTTTGAATTGAAACTCAAAAATTTTTTCACCAAACCCATACGTGGGGTGGGGTATCTATGAATAGATCTTTAAAAATGATATTGAGGTTACTAACATTTTTTTCTAAACTGAACAGTTTGCGCGAGAGACACTTCCAAAGTGGTAAAAAGTGTGTCCCCCCCCGTAACTTCTAAAATAAGAGAATGATAAAACTAAAAAAAATATATAATGTAGACCTCAACCAAAACTACCAACGAAAATTGGTTTGGATGAGATACAGTTAGCAGTTTTTGAGATATAGTACATTTTCAAAAACCGCAAATATAACTTTGCCATTCATACAAATACTATGAAAAACAAAGTTATTTTTATTGTTTGTGTATATTACTTACTAATCTCAATATAATTATATCTCTAATCTATGCTTGCTGCTACGGAACCCTTCATGGGCGAGTCCAACTCGCACTTGGCCGGTTTTTTAGACAAGTGTTCAACAGATCTTTAAGTTTTTGTAGTAAGGCTGGATACATTTTTTAAATGTATTGAATTTTAATAATACTTAGTTAAACTACTGATTATGAGACGAGACCAGTGGTGGCCCAGTGGTATCGGGCGGCCCCGACTTACGAGTTGTAGGTCGTGGGTTCGAACCCAGCCAAGCGTATTACTTTGTGTAATTTATTTTATCACCACTGCGGTGAAGGTGGACGGTGAAGGAAAACATCGTGAGGAAAGCGGCATGTCCTAGAACCATCAAATTCGAAGACATGTGACATCTTCCAACCCGCACTGGGCCCGCGTGGTGGATTATGGCCCACTCCCTCTCACAGATAGGAGTCCTGTGTCCCAGCAGAGTGGGAACATTATAAGCTGATGATGATGAAACAACTGGCCCTAAGAGTTTACTTGCTATCAATAACGTCAACAGCGCTTAAAATTTAATTGAAGCGGTTTGAAGCGAATTCAGTCAATAGACGGTCTAGAGATTATTCAATTAGAAATGTGTACAATGAATCGCTTTCAGCGGAAGACAAAGCGCTGACTTCGCTTACTGGGGCTTTAGCTTCTTGAGAATAATAGATAGTAGATAGTAAATAAGTGTGGAGTTAATCTTAGTGTGTAAAAGTGCATACTTTTCTTAGGGGAAAGAAAAGTATGCACTTTGCGCTTCATCCAAGAATGAACCTTACCTGTCTATGATGAATATCCTAATTCGTATGATAGGCTTGAAAGAGGGCATCTTCAACTGTAATCTGAAAAAAAAGTTTTTTTAAAGGAATATTTATTTCAGCCACGCTAGTCTTAACCATTACAACACAATGCTATTTTTCCATATTCACTCACGTAGTCACATAACAATATGAAACGGAAAACCCATTCATCTAAATACAATTAACTGGACCTCAGTTCCTGTCAGAAAATACGCAATACGAAAAATACGCCGATTCGCATTTCCAGTGTATTTTAAAACTACGCCATGCCGGCTTCGTATTCCAGTTAAACAATGGCCGACGGTAATGGAATGCGATATTTTATTCCAATATTAGCTTTGAGTATGGCTTTGCTTGAATTTTCGTGACATTTTTATGTGATGGAATTTTGGGTTTTCATGATTTCAGTATGCAGGAAAATATTTGTCGTTGGGGTGGTTTCTGCGGCTAAGGAGAAATAACTAAGTAAGTATCGTCTCTTATTTTTTTTCTTCTTGACCATAATTTTCATAAACCGTAAGCTTTAAAACAGACAAGGTAGGTATCAAAGATTTTCTATGGAAAGAAAGCAAACCGCGAGAAAGTACGTTCATACAAAAAAAAGGGAAAATCCTCAAAGAATAAGTAATCAGGGGTTCTGTGGGTCCAACTTCACGTTCCACTCAATCCTCTGCAATCCGCTTTCTAAGGATTAGTTCTATTCACGCGGTGTGTGTGACAAAATGTCCGTTATTTCGACTGGCTTGTCGTTTAGAAATGTACAAGTTTCGGAGAAAAGTTTCCAAGTAAAAGGGGTGGTTGGGGTGCTAAGACAGGAAACCTCCACGTGCGCCCGTGGACTGGGGGAAGACCAGTTTTTCGGGCCGGTGCGCTCTGGGATGTGGGCAAAAACTCTTCTTAGGCACTGTGCCTAAGGGGTCTCTTTGCCCGTATGCGAATAGCCTGTCGGGTGGACGCTCCAACGCGTGTCCCTCTGAATAGCAGAGGGCACAGCGGCGGAGCGGGCTTGCGGACGGTGAGTAATGGGTATGCTCGCCGTCCGACCAAGGACCAAGCCCGGGTCGGTGGCGCGTCGTGTTTCACGCGTCACCGACGGGGCCCCTTATGGGGCCAAATGCCTGCTGGGGTCGCGGATTTTTCTTAATCCAGGATACCGTGGCCCCGGAACGTAAAGGGCATCCGAAGGAACACGGGTGGATTTTAGTCAGTAAGAGTCTGACAGTCCCTTCCGCCCCACCCAGGGCGGGAGGACTCATTTGATGATTTTGCCACCCTAAAAAAAAAAAAGTAAAAGGGGTGGTTAGGAGACGTAGGGCTTTTGTTAGCTGTAAGTATGTACGTATTTAAAAGATTTGGCGAAGATGGCAGGATGAGTTAGGCGGTTTCATGAAGGAAGCGGTCGCGGAAATCCGCGGGAAATGGAAGGAGTAGAGGAGGCCTTTGCCCAGGCCCAGCAGTGGGACACTATGGGCTGATGACAAAAAAGATATGATAGAGAATCTTGTTAATACTTATTATAAATGCGAAAGTTTGTATGGACGGATGGATGGTTTCTTGCTGAACACGTCAGAACGGCTGAACGGAACTTGATATAAAGTTGGCTCAGTTATAGTTTAAAGTCTTTTACTTTACTTGCTTAAATCATCAAATGAGTTCTCCCACCCAGGACAGGACGGGAGGGACTGTCAGACTTGAACTGTCTAAAACCACGGTGTCCTTCAATAGCCCATTACGTTCCGGATCCATGGTTACATGGACAGTCCCGCGACTCCGGCAGGTAGCTATAGTCAGGAATAAGATTTGAGATACGGTTTATCCCGCAATAACGTTCCGTAGGCAAAAACGAAGGTATCAGCTAGTTTTATATAATGTAATTGTTGGTTTCAATAAATACCTACCCAAGCCCGTATAAAATGATGCCCGTTTTAAATACTAGACAACTGAGCAAAGCTTAGTTACATTCAAAAGCCTTAACAAAACTAAGTAAATGTATGGATCCTTGAGTGTGCGCTGTGTGTGTACAGTCGATAACAGAATCGTAGAACAAAGACGCCTCTAAACCGATTAGCAATAAAATGTTCAGTGGACTGAACAAATATGTTTAGTGTACAGTCGTGTTTAGTTCATTTGTGTATAATGTGGTTCACATCGTTGTTTGTTTTTATAAGTGCTTGCTTTAAATGAAGTAAAAATACCTACCTCCACAAAAAATTGCTGTCTACTACAATCTTTTTAAAATCAAGCGTCGACAATATTTGGTTTCCGGGAGCCGCAAAACAAGGAAAAATATATTATTCCATAATAGCCCAGTCAACGAATGCTCAAAATAAGGTATAGAGGGAAAGTCTTGGAACACAATTTTTGACTACGCAACTTTGTTTGGACTAATTAGGAGGTGAACATATCAAAAGTCCCCGCCCCTAGCCCTTGAGCTTTGGGGGAGGGTGGGGTTTGAAGGACCCTTTTTTTAGTTTTTCGCTTATATCTCGGAAACCAAGCGTTTAGCGGCATAACATGTATGAACGAAATAAAAGCTGAATAAATTCCCCATAAGTTTTGTTCAGTGAGCATTTCGATATCTTGTATAGTTTTCGAGGTATCTGCTCTTGAATGTCTGTAATTTGGGAAAAATCATTTTACCTTTTCATATTTGGAAAGTTGTATTTGATATCGCCAAAGATCCAGAAAGCAGCAGCAGTCTTTTCATACCCTTCCTTTACCCCAAAGCTCAAGGGCTAGGGGCGGGGACTTTTGATATGTTCACCTCCTAACTAGTCCAAACAAAGTTGCGTAGTTAAAAATTGTGTTCCAAGACTTTCCCTCTATAATTGTTCGTTGACTGGACTATTAGTAGTTAGTAACCAAATAAAAATAAAATAATTAAATTAATTAGGTACATCCTTAATTCATAAAAATAGCCCTTAGTGTTATTTTTATTTCAATTACATAACATTTCTGTGTTTCCTTTTTCTTGAATTCCAGAATTTAATGTTTCATGAGAGTTTATTAATTTATTAAGATTTTGTTTTACGTTGTGTGAGTTCCGTAGCAAAACGTTATGTCTATGGTCCTGACAGTCATTTGTATATCTTTGATGGTCGTTAAGGGCGCATAACCAGAAACTTGGCAACGTCGCAAATAGCTGTCAAATATTTACAAGTTTTAATTAATTTGGTAAATTTACTGTATGAAAATAAGAAATATGGCTCTGTAGTGCACTACAAAGTTGATATAGGAATGCAATTAAAACACTGAATTTGATGTTGTCACTGTTTCAGGTGTAAAAAAGGCATTTGGAAGGTTTTCAAATACTTTTTTCACATCTAAAACTATATATTCGGTCTTACAATATTACTTATTGCATTCCCTTATACCTAATTTTTTTAGTGCACTACAGAGCCATATTTCTTGTTTCCATACAGTAACATTGCTAAATTAGTTATAACTTGTTAATATTTGACAACTATTTGCGACGTTGCCAACTTTCTGAATATGCGCTCTTAAAGTTAAATTATTTAACTGGTAGGAAACAAGTGAAACGCGCTCATGATGCTGGAACACATCGCTAGTCGCATTGCCTGAGGTTATGACGGTTTTCCCACAACTTATGTACGTGATTTGCTAACGCATTTTCCGATCCCCGGCAAGCTCATGAAACGCAGAGGGTCTGAAGCCATTCTATCAGCTATAAAGATGATAGAAAAGCCAAAATGTTTCGGATTGACGTAAGCTATCGAAAATGATGTTGTAGTCGTTCAATCCTGTACAAAATCGTTGTAGAAAGGGATTACAGAGACTTTAGGATGAATTTTACGTATTTCACCGTACCCGTACTGCGTACTTGAAGGATTATGACATTAATTTTATGGAGAATTAAAAAGCGCCTCTAGTGTACGAACGAACGAGGGACTAATTTTTTCTATATTAACATTCCCCTTTTACTTTATGTAAGCGTAAACGCGAAAACTCACAGTGGTTGGCCTTTAGTTCGTTTTTAGGATTCCGTAGCCAAATGGCAAAAAACGGAACTCTTATAGATTCGTCATGTCTGTCTGTCTATCTGTCTGTCCGTCCGTATGTCACAGCCACTTTTTTTCGAAATTATTAGAGCTATCCTGTTGAAACTTGGTAAGTAGATGTATTATGTGAACAACATTAGGATTTTGAATAAAAAAAAATACAAATTTTAGGAATGGCCTTATACTTAGAATTGAAACTCAATTTTTTTTTTCTCCGAACTCATACGTGTGGGGTATCTATGGATAGGTCATTACAAATGATATTGAGGTTAATAATATCCTTTCAAAGTTACAACCAACTACAAGAACTTTTATATTAAGTTACTTGCTGCTACGGAATCCTTTATGGGCGAGTCCGACTCGCACGTGGCCGCCTTTTTTATGTCATGTCGTTGACCTTCGTTTAACGAAAAAACATTATTAAAATAAAACGAATAAAAGACTCGGAAAGTTCAGTAAACCGCTTTGTTATTCTTGAGATGATACTACCATTTCGAGAATGAAAGCATCGTTCATTGAGTATAGTAGATATAATTTCATGAAAATTTGAAATTAACACAATTGAATAAATATTTAAAGCCAAAAAACATTTGTTACACAAGAAAATTGATGTATTTTTTCTTAATCCTCAGTTTTTTTTTGTGATGTCTCCAATTCAATGAGTACGATGGATTTATTATTGTTGTACCCACTTTTTTAATGGTTCAGTACACTCAGACACGATATTTTATGGAAATTCAATCTTTTACGTGACAGTTTTTTTTTATTCAGAACTATAAATTTCAATAATCAAGAGTTAAAAGAGATGTAGTTTGCATACAAAGTGATAGTTTTAAATCAATGATATTATAAGTAAAAAAGGTGTAAATACGTTATACGCGCTCAAAAACAGACGCGCTCAAATGTGGTTGATTCACAAACCTTGACCTCAGTCCGACGTTGCCAGCGACAACGGATGCACTTCACGTACTACAGAGTGAGTCAAAAGTAAAAGTGACTCAAAACCACCGAAAATGCCGTCGTGTGTGATGAGATATTGTACAAATTATACAAGCAAGACTTCTAAAAGTCAAAGAATCACTTATCATTCGTAATTTATATATTATTTATCTTAATATTTTCACAAATAAAACATTACGTTTCTATATTATGGCGTCGTAAAAGAAAGATTGCGAGTGAGATAAAAGAGAGAGCGTCACCATCTAGCTGTCACTGAAATGTAATGTGTGTGAATAAAAAGTGTGTATGTGTGCTGCCTCTCTGCGCGGTACGCTTTTTTCTGTTGTTTTGTACGTGTATAACATTTATCTATGACTTATAATATCATTGTTTTAAATCATGATTTTAATAAAACTGAAAAAGTTAAAAAACCTTTTCTACTTTGGTGCTATTTTTATGAAACATTGCATAACCGCACTTTCTATAAGTTAACAACTAAGCATTATCTTCAAACGTCTTTTATTTTTAACAAAAAAAAAAAAGAAAAACTAAGAGGTGGATCCCTGGCTGGAAACCCCAAAAGAGGAAGTCACATAAAGTCGGTACCTAACCAAAATATATTTTTTAATTCTTGATGCTAGCCTTGTTTTCCTAACAACAAAAGCATATAAACAACAAGAATTAAACGCAAATGATAATAATTTGCTTAGAGGCAATTAAATTTATTGCTCACACTCCCTACTCACTTCCGGACTTTGCTGTAACTGTACTACATTTATTTGAGCTTTCTTTCATTGGCTTAAGGATTAATCAAACTTGTGAGTCCAGGCAATTCTAGTCAAGGCTATCAACAGGATCGACACTAGTTTTCGGCAGCTATGTTGTTCAATAAATACATTTGACTTTGAATTATCTTCGTTGACAAAATGTCATCCACCACCATTGCTCTCAAAATGGAGAAATAAAGTGAATGTTTGCCCGTTTCCTAGAACAAAACATTGAAAGACATTTACATCTACTAACCATCTATTTCCGTTTGTCACCACTAGCAACTAATCAAAGGGCATGCGAGCGGCGACTAATGGGCGACTCGCTGTCCAACCATGGACCATGCCCGGGTCGACGGCGCGTTGTGTTCCACGCGCGCCTCAAAGAGTGTCAGCATGATGACGGGGCGAGGCTTTGGCCCTCTAGAGGGGGGGCCTCTAGAGGGCCAAAGCCTGCCGGGGTCGCGGGACTTATCACATTACCGTGACTCCGGAACACAAAGGGCTATTGAAGGACACCGTGGATTTTAGTTAGTACGAGTCTGACAGTCCTTCTCGCCCTGCCCTGGGTGGGAGGATTCATTTGATGATTTTTCCACGAAAAAAAAAGGTCCACGTAGATTGCGGTCTATTCCCTTTCACGGGAAGGAGACCAAAGTCCAAGTATTGGAAATATTGTAGGCTGAAAATGTATTTGACCTGTAGTACCTCAATCAAAGTTGTCACACTATACCAACCCCCTCTATGCCTCTACTCCTAAAGTAGTTTTTGTAAACCGGAAGTGGTTGCGATAAATTGGATCTAGTCGTTCACTAAACAAGGCTTCTACTACGTGACGTCACAGCCGGTTTGTTTATGGTGTTATGTTCCTGTTATTCCCTTGGTGTTAGGGAACATAAAATATTTTTTCTGTACAGGGAATTGAGGTTAAATCAAAGTATGGATAGAGAAGTGTAGGTGGAATGTTATAAATAAGTTTTCCCGTATGTTCCTTTGGGAGTTTCCTGCCTCTCACATTAGGCGGCTAACAACTTATTCCTCCTTAATAAAATTATGTAAGTGCTCGTATCACGGCGGCCAAAATCTAGCCGCGCGATCGACAAAAAAAATGCAACCTACACGCGGCTTCTTGGCCGCTCCGCTGCCAACTGGGCACTCTATTTTGTTTTGTATGAAATAATTCAGTGTGCACGCACTTGTCGCGGCAGCTAGAAGTTGTTTTCATTGATGAATTGAAGCGGCCACAAAAAAATAAGTGTAAGGCTACCATTACGTCAAAAAAGTTTTCATTACGTAAAAGCGAGAGTAATTCCACTGTGGGAACGAGATGGCGCTAGACAACTTGTATAGCTCTGTCTCGTTCTCGCAGTGGAACTACTGTCGCTTTAAGACGTCATGGTAGGCCGTAGGCAGTCACAAAGTCTACCGGACCGCTTTCGCTTTTCTATATGACAGGATTTGGATCGCATTCGCTTCGCCTGTCTGTTTGACAATACCTTAAAGTCCTTAAACGATGAGAACAGGATACCCGAGACTTAAATCCTTTCAAACAAAAAAAGAACTTTCCCAAATCGTTTCGTCGATTAAATCGTAATGTGAACCTCCTTCTTTTTTAAAGTTGGTTTAAAAAAGGGATTCATTGCTTAAATATAACTAAATTTCAAGCCAATTATAATGACTTAATCATTGAATAACCTCGTGTCAAAGAGTACAGATCAGATGAAGCGTCAAAGCACAATCGTCTATTTATAGGCCCGAGTAAGGCCAGTGCTTCTGGCCAACGCCGACGGCTATTTAGCCACTAGCTATTTGTGACTGGCTCGGACAATATTAAATTGGACAAGAACCTTTAGCTATTTTGCCATTATACCTACTTGATTTTTGTGTCTAATCTTTTATTTTAAAAATGTTTTTCTTTTATTCTGACCCCGTCAGGCTTTGGCCCTCTAAGCAGACGCCTCATATTATTGCTGCCAGCTCTTTGAGGCGCGCGGGCGTAATGACGCACCGTCGACCCGAGCATGGTTCATGATCTGACGGCGAATCGCCCATTACTCGTCGTCCGTATGCCCGCGCCTACGGTGGCCGGAAATCGCCTCGTGACGTCAGACGCCGTGGGACTCTCCGGCGGCACCCCCTTTGATAATACCGTTGAATTAGTGATTGTATTGTAAAAAAAGAATCAACCATACATGGCAAAGCTTATTGCTATAACTCATTGTACATAGTCATCTATTCTATTGTAATTTAAAGAAAACTTCAGCGTTTTAAACCAATTTGTTGTATCCGCCATTAAAACTATGGAGATAGTTACGGACTTCATGAGGACAATTCTCATTAAACTTAGTTACGAAGTGAAATTATAGTATTTCAGAAAATAACTTTCATCTATTCATGTGTTTCATTTGTCTGTGTCTTCAAAACACATTTTCCCATCCACATTTAGTTTTAACAAGCCCCGTGAGAAGACAAGGAAAGCTTCCACACAAGATAATTGCGTTCCAACTAATGAAATTGTAAGTCTAACGTGCACAATGGTATCTTGTACTACCGCGCGGTACTTTATAGTGCCATACCGTACGTACTTACGTGTACCATGCTGTAATTAACTTGGATAAGGTTTTTTTGCTACAATAAAATGAAGAGGTTTTTTTATACACTCTTGGACAAGGATCTTCTCTATTTTTTTAATAATGGGTATTTATAGTCTTTTTAAATTGATATAACTTTTATAAGTGTTTATGGATGCCTTATAAAAGTCAACGTTATAAAAAATCCGTCTTAGCCATACAGCACGCACCTCGACTGAAGTCTTTCTGATGCGGGCGCTAGTGTCTATGTAGACTTCAATGCATGCAGAAGTTAAAAATACCATATCCTGGATTTGCTAGGGCAGTTTAAAATATTTTTATGATTATATGAAATACTGATATAAATAATATCCCATAATGGTCTTGAATAATAACAAGTATCAACTCCGTTTTGGCAGCGTGTAGCCGGGGTTGTCATGCCTTGATTTTTTTGAATTTCCCGCTCTTTTGCGTGGACAGCTTTCGTTGGCCAGACTTTAAGTGTGTTATGTTCTCTGATACATATTTTTAGAACTATTAAGATCTATGTATCCTGCAGTATGCGTGTGAAGTTTCATTAAATCCGTTCATTCATTTCGAAAATTAAGGAGTGTGTAATGTGTGTATGAAACGCCATACGCGCGGCGTACGCTCTCTTTATTCTGTCTAAGATACAGCACAATTTTGAATTTAATGGTAAGGGGTTAATCTACATGTAGGTATATACTTTATTAAACCAACCCTCAAAGAATGTTAACATTGTAAATGTTACTGGCGGAGTGGTACTAAACCTTATCATTAATCTGAAAAGTCCTTTAAAGTTAAATACATACACACATCAAAAGTGTCTAGGGATCAAGCATTTTTATGCGGATTTCTTGAGATTGAGATGTGGCTTTGTAATAAATTTATGATTTTATAAATTTATATGGATCCTTTTTGTTGCATTTCATAATTTGAATCAGGAACTGTGAATCAAATTCGAGTAAAAGATGAAAATCAGCTGTCAATATTTTCCCTATAAAAACATACAACGCATTGAAGACATTATTAGTGCTACTGTTTCCCTACTACTGATTAAAACCAACGTTATTATGGAGCGGCGACGTCATTTAAGCAGGGAAGAAATGCTCAGAGCCGTGGGAATGATAGAAGCTGGTTCCCGGCAACGTACTGTGGCTTTAGCTCTGAATACAAGTCAGAGTGTTATCAGTCGACTTTGGACACGTTACCGAAGCACTGGTACCGTGGCTGAGCGCCATGGAGGACGGTATCGCTGCACCACACGGAGACAAGACCGATACATTCAAATCTTAACTCGAAGAGCTCCAACAATAACCGCCATGATGTTAGCCGTGAGGCTTCATCACTCTTCAGGGAACTTAATTAGCGACCAAACAGTCAGAAACCGCTTGCATGAAGTGAACCTTCATTCCCGAAGACCGCTACGGGTACCACCTATAGCAATGCACAATCGTAGGATTCGATATCAATGGGCTCTTGAACACAGAAATTGGGCAGAAGAACAATGGCGTTTCGTGTGCTTTTCTGATGAGTCTCGTTTCGGTATGAGACCGGATACAAGACGTATACGACACTGGAGAACCCCTGGACGCCAACAGCGATTAAAATCCTGCCAGGAAGTCCATCCTTATAGTGGTGGAACCATCATGGTATGGGCGGGTATTTGGATCGGCGGAAGAACTGAGTTGATTTGGATCAGAGGCAACCTCAACGCTCAAATTTATGCTGAGACGATTGTATCAGACGTCATCGTTCCTCTACAAGTGCAAATCGGTCCCTTATTTCAGTTAATGCATGATAATGCACGACCGCACACCGCAAGAGTTGTAAGACAGACTCTCGCCGCAGCTAACATCAATGTCCTGCCCTGGCCTGCTCAGTCGCCAGACTTGAATCCGATTGAGCATGCATGGGATATGCTACAGAGAAGAGCTCTGCCGAATATGGAGGGTATCCAGTCGCAAGAAGACCTTTTTTTTGTTGTTGCAACGAACATGGGCGGCCATTCCACAGCGTGATTTGGATGAACTCATTTTGAGTATGCCAAACCGATGTTCTTGTGTTGTTAGTGTTCGCGGTAGAAACACGGATTATTAATTGTTTAAGTTACCTAATAAAATTTTAAAGAAAACTGTTATTTCAGTCTTTTTTTCGAACTTTTGTGTTAGTGGTTCAAATGTCAAAAATCCCTTTATTAGGAAAATGGCAAATTTCTTTATTAATGCAAAGGTGACTTGGTTTATCGTTACTGTGACAAACGAAAACACTTTATTTGATGAATCCTTAAAGAAAATTTTAATTAATATCAATCAGGAGAAAAGTTATTGCAAAAATATATGTTGATCCCTAGACACTTTTGATGTGTGTAGTTTCAAAAGTTAATGTGTGTTTTGATAAGTTAAAGCTAGCTGCTGATGATGACGCGACGTGATTATGATAAGTCGCGCTATTTTTTATGGATTGGACGCGCGACAACCCGAAGCGCGATTCTTAAGAGCGCATATTCTGAAAGTTGGCAACGTCGCAAATAGTTGTCAAATATTAACAAGCTTTAATTCATTTAGCAATGTTGCTGTATGGAAATAAGAAACATGGCTCTGTAGTGCACTAAAAATTGATAAGGGATGTAATTTAGATGTAAAAAAAATATTTGGAATCTTTCCAAATGCCTTTTTTACACCTGAAACGGATATATAGTTTTAGATATAAAAAGAAGTATTTGGAAACTTTCCAAATGCCTTTTTTACACCTGAAACGGATATATAGTTTTAGATATAAAAAGAAGTATTTGGAAACTTTCCAAATGCCTTTTTTACACCTGAAACGGTTACTAATCCCTGTCGCTTACTTGCCACGAGTATTCACTGTATGTGACAGGCTATCCGCTGCGAATAAATTCTTGGCCGCAAGTTGAATTCGCCGCGGTTTCAATTGAACATGTTAAATTTTACTCGCAGAGAATGCACTCGCAACGATTAATCGTTGTGTGTGACCGAAGCTTTAGCGAGTGAACTCGTTATAGCTGCGTCCACTCAGAACAAGCAACCTCGCGAGGCATTTGCCGCGCGAAGCAGCTCGGTTAGAGTGGACGTGTCTCGGCCGAGGAAAGCGAGCGCGCTGCCGCGGGCAATCGACCGAGCGCCCGAGCCATCCAGTGTCGGCTTTTGTTTTGCTCGCGTATATTGTTTCGTGTCTCGGTTGAGAAACAATTACGCGTACAACAGAGCAAGCAACTTCGTGAGGCATTTGCAAATACCTCGCGAGGCTGCTCGTTCTGTATGGACGCACCTAATGGCGTGGGAGCGCGCGATTCTCGGCGCGTCTCGTAATATTTTTTTTTTCTTTTTCCTTTTTTCATTTTTTCTTTGTCTTCGTCCGAGCAGTCGCCCTGAGCAGACGTGTTACCAATTTTTAATAATTTTTTAACCAAATATTTTCGAATAGCTAGTTCCAAGTTATCGTAAACTATATCTTATAATCATACCGATATAATCGTAACTTGCAACCCGTGCGCCCGTGCAAAAAAAAAGTGAAAGGCGGCCCGCGCTACGCAGAGTGTCTGTGCGAGGAGTGCAATCGTCATAATTGCCGTCTTTGTCTCCCCGCGCTCGGTATCGCTATCGAACGCTGCGCGCTGTGAAGACGACGACGCCTGCGTAAGCGCTGAGCTACGCTAGTGACATCACTGGCAGCGCGCTACGAAGTGAGTACCCAGCTTCGAACAACTGCGGCCGCCACTATCGCTTCGCGCCATCACCTCAATAGATTGCGTAAGGAACGGTGAGATTTAAAACTCCTTAATATGAATCCAAGTCGTACTCCACCGCAAGGACTGTCTGCTTCAGATTCTAACATAAATAGATCTGTTATTAGCATTTCGGCAACACCTGTGACCAATGTCACAAAGAGAGAAAATTTCAAACGTATTCGACTAGATGATGACGATTACAATGCACTTGATATGTTTAAGGATGAGATCCAGGATATGCTCACAAACTGGATGAAACAGCAAGATGAAAAACTGGACAAACTCGATAAGGGTCTTTCGAAATTGGGAACTCTTGAAAAGGGGTTGGCCGAAATAAAGACTGGATTGAAAGCATCAAATGATGAAATTGAAAAATCGTTAGAAGAACTGTCAGCACAAATTAAGGACTTGGATAAAAAGATCGATATCCTAGACCGTGACAGGACTAACTTACGCTCAAAAATTGAGGAGTTGGAAGAACAAAGTGAAGGGATGGAAAGAACCATTAGAAAGACCTGTATTGAAATAAGAGGCGTACCGAAGAAGAAAAAGGAGAAAAAGAAAGACCTGCTTAACATGGTAACCAGCCTGATGAAAAATGTTAGGAGTGATTGCTCTACTCAGGAAATTAAGGACATATACAGATTGCCATCAAAGGCAGATGCGACAACATCAGCCGTCGTCACTGAATTTACCAACATCTTTGCCAAAGATAAGTTCCTAAGAGAAGCTAAGCAATATAATATCTCCCAGCCTGGTAGACAAATTAACACCAAACACCTTGGTCTAGAAGGGCCTGAATTGTCACTGTTTGTGTCAGACCATTTGACTTCAAAAGCGAAAAGACTCCTTTTTCTTGCTCGTGACTTCGCCAGATCGGAAAACTACCAATACTGCTGGATTGCGAATGGCCGAATTCTCCTGCGCAAAAAGGAAGGTGACAAATATACTGTTGTCAAAAGCGAAAATACCTTTCAGCAACTGCGGGAAACCTACAAAACTAGCAATTAATGTTAAGTATAATATAACTTATTTTATAATTATAATACGCTGTAAAATGTTACTACACGGGTGTGCCCTTAAGGTTAACTATTACACTTTTTCTCACAAAGTTGTCTATTACACACATCACTATAATACACTAGATAACACACATGCTACTCTCACACTACACATCATAATTATTACATACTACGTACATGCTTATCTCACACAACATCCCAGATTTAATACGAGTACATACTACATTCATGCCTCTCTCTCACAACACACCAGAACAAATTCATTCTATATTATATTACTCCTTACGATAATTGATCGATCCGGTATAAATCTATCAATGTTACAACCCAACCTTATAATAATTCACAATGGCCTCCATTAATATCATTAACAATGAGCTTGATAATATTCAACTAGGTAATTCATATAGCTGTGAACCTGAAGATTGTCTCAAGTATATCAATAAATCTGATTGCAGTACGAACTTATTACACATTAATATAAGAAGTATTAATAAAAACTTTAATCAACTCCAAGTACTGTTAAACACGACGAAAATCAATTTCGACATTGTTGTTCTGACAGAATGCTGGCTAAGTAAAGTCAATAATTTACCTGTTTTGGACGAATTCGAGTCTCATTCGACCTCTACAAATAATAACCAAAATGATGGTGTAATAATTTACACGAAACGAGGTCTTCAGGGTTCTGTGTGGGAGCCGACTTTTGAGGGTGGGAATTGTCTTGTTTGTCAGTTTGAAAAAAGGTTGGCTATTTTAGCCGTCTATCGTTCTCCATCGCTTAATTCAAAAGAATGTTTTAATAAATTCACGCAAAGCCTTCTTAAGACATATGATAAAGTATCCTCCTGTACTAGTGTTGTTCTCGTAGGCGATCTCAACATCGATATAAGCCCAAGTAATAGGAATGAACGGAGCTTAGAATATCTGATGATAAATGCCTCTTATGGACTCATGCCAACACATCTATTTCATACCCGACAGGAGCACTGCATTGATCACTTATTTCTCAAGTCAAACCTACGTGCAACCACTCTAGTTTTGGAATCGCATATTACTGACCACAAACCTATCGTCTTGTCTATAGCTAACACTGTTCCTCTCCCAAAAGTCTGCCAATCTACCACCCGTCTTGATTATGAATCCACTATACTTGAGCTTGAAAATACTGACTTTACAGCTATATACCATATTGAAGATGCAAACGAATGTATGACCAAATTTATTAATATTATTAAATCAGTTATCTCAAAACATACAAAATTAGTTAATATACCTAGACGTAAAAGAAAAATAAAACCATGGATGACTCCTGGGCTTTTAAAATGTATTAAAAATAGGGACAAAATGCACATGAAATCAAAAAAGGATCCAAATAATGTAATTCTAAAGACCACATATAAACGTTATAGAAATTTTTGCAATAACTTGCTCAGAAAATTAAAAGTTGCTTATGAAAAAAGTGAGTTAGAAAAAGCCAAAAATAATCCCAAAAACATGTGGAAAACAATAAAAAACATCACAAACACACACAAGACAAAAGTCAGTGCCTCAGAGCTGATTAAAGACCGAGACAACCCTAAATCATCGATAAATGATGTGAATGTTTTTTTTAGTAATATAGGCAAAAATTTGGCTGCAAAAATCAAGTCACAGGTACGTCCAACCACCACCAACATCAATACTTGTCCTCCTATTTTAGTTCATAAAAACTCTCAAATCTCCCCAGTCGACTCTCTTGTTTTACTGGAGGTTGATGAAGCAGAAGTAGAGTCTATCATACTTCAGTTGCGTGATAATTGTGCTGTGGGATGCGACGGAATATCATCTATTCTGCTTAAGAGGAGCCGTCATGTGCTGGTCCCACTTATAACGTACCTCTGCAACCGTTGCCTCCAAACAGGTGTATTTCCGGATGCTCTCAAAAAGGCAATAATACACCCTATTCATAAGGGAGGGAACAGAGACAGTGTCAATAATTACAGGCCAATATCAGTTTTGCCAGCCCTATCCAAAATTCTGGAAAAGATCTTAAACAAATCTCTAAAGAGATTCCTGGACAAACATAAAATAATTGCAGAGAACTAATACGGATTTCGGCAAGGAGTGTCGACAGAAGATGCCGTATTGGATCTCACACAACAAGTTGCTAGAAAGTTGGATAGTAAATCAAAGTGTCTGGTTATCTTGCTTGATCTTGCCAAGGCATTTGACACCGTTTCTGTTCCCAAACTTATAGACAAACTGGAACTTGTCGGTGTGCGTGGAATCTCACTTGAGATGTTCAAAAGTTACCTCAAAAATCGCACACAAGTGGTAAAAATTGACGAGCACTACAGTGACGAGGAACCGGTATCGTATGGCGTCCCCCAGGGAAGCGTACTCGGACCTACACTTTTCCAAATTTACGTCAACGACCTGTGCACGATGAGCCTTACCAATTGTAATATATATGCGTATGCGGATGATACCGCGATACTTGTCTACGGACCAACATGGGACATGGTCAAGGCTACTGCAGAAGATGCCTTGCGCAAAATAATGGAATGGCTTAGTTATAACCTCCTGACACTCAACGTAAGCAAAACAACTTACATCCCCTTCGCAATCCGACGTCATACTGCACCTTCTAATACTTTCTCTGTAATTGCTCACTCATGCCCCAATTTAAACGACCACTGTGTCTGTCCAGCACTCACCAGAGCTGACAGTGCAAGGTACCTTGGAGTCCAGATTGATAGCGGCCTGAGATGGGACAAACAAATTGAAGCCATTACCACAAGAACATTGCGCATTATCCACATTTTTAAGTCCCTTAGAGATTCGGCTAATCTTGACACACTGAGGATGGTTTATTATGCTTTGTGTCAGTCAGTTCTCGGATACTGCATAACTGCGTGGGGTGGCGCAGCCAAAACAAGTATTCTGAGAGTGGAAAGAGCACAGAGAGCCATTCTCAAAGTCATGACCAAAAAACCTTTTAGATATCCGACCACAGAATTGTATTCTAACTGTAATGTTCTGACGGTACGGCAACTCTTTGTGCTCAGATCGCTTCTTAGAATACATGGCGGTTTGCCTCCGCCAAATCCAAATAAGCGCGTAAATCTTCTTCCAAGAACCCAGCACAAAACCACCTTCGCAACACATCAATTCTACACACTAAGTACACACATATACCAAAAAATAAACTCACAACTAAATATTATAAACTTAAACGTCCACAAACTTAAAAACACAGTAACAGAGTGGCTATTACAAAAGGACTATGCCTACACAGAGTCTTTACTCACATACATCGCCTAATAACACAAGTACCTACTGTCTAACATAAACTTACAATGAAATGACAAACATGCCTATTTTCCCTTACCATATACCCGTACTCAAAAAAGACTTAAACCATAAAAAAAAAACACACACACACACAACCACACACACATACTCACACACGCTCTCATACACACACACAACACATACACGACATACTCACTTCTTATCACATCCACTCCACACCTGTACTTTTCACACCCACACTTCGCAAATCTATGTAATCTCCCACCTATTATTGTATCAAACTATGTATAAGGAACTGCTCGGTGGAGCACTGTCTCTTAAAATACAGGTGTTCATCCTAGTTTAAGAGGCAGGGTTATATAAATTATTGTATAGTTTTTGCAACATTTGTAATGATATGTTTATCTGTATTTTTTGTTGGTAAATAAACTAAATTATTATTAATTATTATTATATTACGCGTCGTGTGAAGCCAGCATAAAGTAGATACATTTTTTAATGTAGCAGGTAAATCAGATTTTTAAACGAATATGTAACTTAGTCATAAAATAATTCCCTTCTTAAAGTTGGCTATTATAACTTTAGTCGCTTATCTAACGTTTTAAAAGTAAAGTTGTTAATTTATCCAACTTTAGAGAGTGTTCTGTTACCCGAACGAAAGTTAAATTATCAAAGTACCCTTACTTACATATTTTTTCTTTCCGCTGTAATTTTTGCAACCATTATTACCATGAAATATTTTTAAAATTTTGGAAGGAAGTTTGAAAGTGGCACCTGAGGCATTACCACGAGCTCTTAACGCGATCCAGTTTAGGCTGTGGGAAAGAGATGGCGCTAGACGACTTGTATAGCTCTGTCGCTTTCTCGCAGCCTAAACTGGATCGCATTAAGAGCTCGTGGTAAGGCCTATGTTCCGAAATATCTTAGTTGCAGTATAGACATGTGATGAGGAGGAATGAATTACATAAAATATGAATAAAAGAGGGAAATGAAAGGCCAAAGAAACTACATGAAAGAAAAAGGAATTAATTGACGGATTAATTCATTTATTGGATGACGTGACGCTTAAACATGAAAGAAAAGTGTCCTGTCGACACTAAGTGGAACGGAATAAGAGCAGGAAAACTTTGATGATTTTTAAAATTGTAGTAGAGGTTACTATGTATTAAATGGTAGTAGAAGTTACTGCGTATTAAACTTTTCAACTTCTTAATCAAAAGACAGCTTATTCCTACTTTGTACGAGCCAATAAAGTGAGAAAATCAAGTATGTAACTAAAAAAAAGTATTTTAATAATAGTAATAGCATAAAACTCCTTTGTTACTTAAATCAATAGACAGTTGAAGTGAATTAAAGTAATAGCTTCACCGTTTGAAATTTACACAGATAGGAACTTATGCAAAAAGTATATCTAGAAAACGAACGGATGCACTTTTTTAGGGTTCCGTAGCTGAAAGGCAAAAACGGAGTGTATATTATTTCGTTCTGTTCGTCTATCTGATGTGACACAGCTATTTTCACTTCGACTGCTACTGTTTTTCTAAATTATTTTAATTCTTTTATCTTCTTTCATCACCATTTGTATAGCCTTTTCCAAACTATGTTGGGGTGGGCTGTCAGTCGAACCTGATATAGCTGAATAACAGTAAACTACATGGAGCGAATATTACGATACTTACGTCCATAACTGGAAAATACGACACCCCTTTATAAGACCGTTTGACTTTCGAGTTTCCGACCACCAGAAAAAAATGTGAAATATGTACGGATTACGGATTTCTGAGTCATATATTAGCATAAAATCAAAAAAATTGGTCGGTTCCGTGTACGAGTAATAACAGAATAGTGAATTTGGGAAAGTAATAACCGATGGATGAATTGAAAAATCGGTTTAAAAATAAAACTGTTTATTTGAGGGCAAGTGCGAAAATATTCATGACTACAGAACCCTTTTCTATGCGTTTCGCAACACGCTCTTGGCACGTTTTAATCCCCGATAGTGTCTTAACAAAGTCGTTTAAAGTCTTTTGCTTACAAAAGTTTTACCTTTTTTCTAAGAATGCAATTTACTTGGATTAATTGCGCGAAGTTTTTTGTTGGCTCAGTCCGTTGTCGAGACAGTAGTGATGAATGAAGTGGGGGGGGTAACGGAGTAGAGGTTTTGATAAGGAAATAATATTAAACTTAATACAAGGAAAGGCTGATTTAAAATAGAATAAAGAGAGCTTAACGAAGTGTGAGTTGGGGTCGTGGGACTGTCTCATTAGACAACCGTGACCCTGGAACGTAAAGGGCTATTGAAGGACACCGTGGATTTTAGTCAGCACGAGTCTAACAGTCCCTTCCGTCTAGCCCTGGGTAAAAAAAAAACTAGGGTGAGTTGTTCGATCTGTAGTATCTGTAACTATTTGTTAAACCCTATAATTTTTTTAACCATTTGTAAAAAAATGTTTGGGATTTTAACAAAGTAAAACAAAATTTTACTATTGATCAAAAACAGCAGCAATGTGTATCAATTTTGGTGTATCTGGGACAATCCTGTTAAACCATTTGCGAATCATTGCAAGTCCTGTAGCTAGAATCAACAATGGCCAACACTAGAGAAGCGCCGAGACAATGAAGCTCGACAGAAACTCTTATCAACTATTACTACAATGTACTTTGTATCATACAATTTGTACATGACAGGATCGTAGCGGTCTGTAGTTTCTGGTTATGCCTATTAGTGTTTATGTATTGGATTTCATAATCGTTTCTCTTAAGATCACATTTTGTTGAGAAAAAATGTGATAATTTTGAATGGGGATTTAAATGTATTATATTGTTACGCTGTTGACAAAAATGTGTCATTTTATGAACGTATCTGTCGTTATTTCTATTGAGGAAATCGTAAAAGTTGAATGAGGGTCTTTTCTTTTTGTTGTGGGATCAGAACATCGTTATGCCTATTAGTGTTTATTTATTGGATTTCATAATCGTTTCTCTTAAGATCACATTTTGTTGAGAAAAAAAGTGATCTGTAAACAAGCTATAATTTTTAACAAAATACGAAATAGAATAAAAGATCAACATTTCAGAACGTTCAAAAAACTTTTATCGGCTTTATTGTTGGTAAAGTGTTACTATTCAGTGCAAGAATTTTACCCGATGAGTTCTTATAATTATGAAAAAATGGCAATTGTACTGGTTTAAATAATAAATATGCATGTACTATGCATGCTATACTTAAGCAGAATGTAGGTACCTACAAGGCTTCTCTATGAAATGTATCACCTGAAATTCTGTACCTATATTGATTGCAAATAAATACATCTATTCTATTCTATTCTAAGGTTGAATATTCAATCTAATCACACCTATTTAATACATAAGGAACAATTAATCAATCAATAGACAAAGTGATGGCACGGTTAAATTCACATCAATTCACACAATCGAATTAGAAGCTATACGATGAAGACATTGCCTTATACCACTTTCATTCCAAATCAAACCTTAGTTTGAGGAGATAGAGGTTAGTTCAGCTTGTAAGGTTTCCAAGGGTGAGAACACAAAGAGGCAACCACTTTTAAACGACGTCTTTGCCGATGTCTTTTGTAATTTTCATTCGAGTTTCATCTGCTTAAGGATTTTAAGGTGACGATAATTTTGAATGGGGATTTAAATGTATTATATTGTTACGCTGTTGACAAAAATGTGTCATTTTATGAACGTATCTGTCGTTATTTTTATTGAGGAAATCGTAAAAGTTGAATGAGGGACTTTTCTTTTTGTTGTGGGATCAGAATACAGTTGAATCGTTATGTTACTTTGGTAGATTAATGAAGGTATGTTAAGTGACATTACACTTAGTAAGGAGCAGTGGTGGCCCAGTGGTATCGACCCCGACTTACGAGTTGTGTAGGTCGTGGGTTCCAAACCAGCCAGGTGCATTACTTTATGTAATTTACGAGTATTTCAACACCACTGCTCTAAAAACGGTGAGGGAAACATCGTGTGGAAACCGGCATGTCCCAGAACCAAAAATTCGAAGACATGTGACATCCATCAACCAACACTGGGCCCGCGTGGTGGATTACGGCCCACTTCTACCCACAAAGACGAGAGCAGTGGGAAAATTTTAGGCTGATTTTCTGTACGAACAAGAATATTCTTTATTCCACGATCATTATTGTCAATTAAACACTCGTTATCTAGCAGGCGATGAAAGCCGAAGGAAGCCGAGCGCTTCCGAGTTCAGACGAAGACGGTTACCTTAATTACTGCGAACGTAAGTAACTTGATTTAGTATCTACTCACTCTGTTTTAAGTAAGGCTAAAGTGTATTAAGACTAAAAGTGAGAATGTTTTATCGTTAAGACCAGTGTTTTTCAATGTTTTTCATCATCCCATCAATTCATTATCGCCTTAGTAAATAATAAATATTTGGCGATGCCCTTTATTTTGGTGTGGTAAAATCGTCAAATGAGTCTTACGCCCTTGTTAAAGCGGAAGGGACTCTCAGACTCTTACTGACTATAAATCCACAGTGTTCCTTCAATAGCCCTTTACGTTCTCAGGTCGCGGTTTCCCGTTCGGACAGTTTGCGCTACCATTTTTAAGCCCTCTGTCATAACCGAGTTTCGGGCACGCCGCAATCGCGGCGGTAAGACCCCTCTTTGAGGAGTGGCTGGAAAGGCGTCACGGCGTCCTGACCTATCGCATGACACCCTCACCGGACACGGAAGTTTCGAAGGGCCAAAGCCTGCCGGGGTCGCGGGACTTATCTCATTACCGTGACCCCGGAACACAAAGGGCTATTGAAGGACACCGTGGATTTTAGTCAGTACAAGTCTGACAGTCCCTCCCGCCCTGCCCGGGGTGGGAGGACTCATTTGATGATTTTACCACGCTATAAAAAAAAAACCTCTGTCATTATTTTTTAGGCACCGTTTCTGCCAGATTTACCAATTTTTAGCTCGACACAGGTATTAGAAACTATTTTTGTTGTTCGTTCCCTCGGTTCTCTGTTCATACCGCCGTGGCCCCCGTGGAATCTTCGCGAGTCCTCAGGGGCATAGTTTGAAAAACACAGGTTTAGACATTATTCGCATAACCTTTTTCCAACTATGTTGAAACCGAATTTTTGACGGTACGGTTGGTCAAGAGGATGTTTGATCAGTCTGCTACGCAGTGTGGCGGGTTCGTATCCCGCAGGGAGCAAATATTTGTATGATCAAACAAGTAGCGTTTGCGTGCGTGAGTTTAAATCCTACTAATATTATAAACGTGAAAGTTTGTTTGGATGGATGTATGTTTGTTCCTCTTTCACCCAAAAACTACTGAATGGATTTGGTTGAAATTCGGTACATAGATAGTTAGAACCTGGATTAACACATAGGATAGTTTTTATCCCTATTTTATGTTCCTACGGGATGATTTTTGAGTTGTAGCGGGTGAAACCGCTGGCAACAGCTAGTAATAAATATAAATAGTTTTAGTTATAATAAATAGTTTGCAAACGCACCCATATAGGAGAAATTGCTAGTGTGGGGAAAATAAATATAAATAGTCTGTCAGTCAACGTGATTTAAACTAGTTCAAACAAACGTTCAAAATTAAAATCGTGGTTTTATTTGATATCAAAATGAAAATGTTGACCGTGTTAATCTAAGAAGCGAGGGCAGATACTGTATTTATCTTCCCCTCCAGCCATAAAGATCGTCCGAGGAAAGTGGATTTTATGAAGTTATATTATTATTTTATGAAGCCAATGTTTACGATGCGGTTTAATAAAGAATGCTGAAGTTCTTGGTACACTTAGGTTCCGTATGAGCCTGTAAAAGTGTGGCTTGGTTATTGTAGTCATTGGTTTAGAGTGCGTTGTATGTTATCAAAGAATAGCTTACGACGTAGTAAATATGTAGCGTAGCATACAAAGTAAGTCTGTTACGCTTACATTGTAGATTTGGCATTTATTTTCTACGAATCGTAGTAAGTATATTTTTATGATTCCCCGTAGGGGAACAGTGTATAAGACGGGGACGTTAATAATCGCGAGGACATACACTCTTTAGGCATACTTATAACACAACACTAACGTAGAGCAAGCGCCATCAGGACGTCATATGTCAAATGGCGTCCTGTTGGCGCTTGTGCTACGTTAGTTTTGTGTTAAGTTTGCCTTAGGTGTGTGATTTCCCATCATACCTTGTGTCCCCGTCTTATACACTGTTCCTCTGCTAGAAACACACAAACACCCAGACCCATAACAACTACTTCTAGGTCATACACAAATATCTGTTCCGTGTGGGGTTCGAACCCACGACACGCTGCGCAACAATCGATCGTTCAGACACTGCGTCAACTGTGTCGTCAAATTATGAGTTTACTGTTAATTTTTGGCCGGCTTAATTACCGATTTTAAAATGAACCATTTTAATATACAACATTATGTTTTGTTTATGCGAAACCCGATACACCTGTCTAGTATTTTTGTGTAAAGAATATATGTACAAAATTTTAAAACCGTATCATAAAAAATCACAAAGTTATAAGCTTGTATATTACCCGATTGTCCGTTCAAAAACATGCTCATTTCACGGTACACCCGCGTAAACCGCGTCTCCTGTGTTATACACACGTGATAATAGTTTGGCAATAGGTACCTAACCGTACGGTGATTGTATTGTAATTAACTGGTAATAAAATTTAATTAAAATATGTTTGAAAAAAAAATATAACATGGTGTAAAAATGATTGGAATTGAATCAGTTACTGATTCTGAACAAACTATATTCAGGTTTCGCATATACTAAAAATAATGTTGTATTTACTAGGCTATACAGCCTACTGTATTATGCTATCATAATAATTATAACGTAGTCCTGACCACCGGTTGCCCGGACTCTGTTCATTGGGAACAGAGTCCGGGCAACCGGTGGTCAGGTGGACTACTATTTTTTATACTCTTTAATGTTCTTTTTATGTTTTTGTGAAAAGATTTAAAAATGTATAAAATGAATAAAGAAGTATAACGTAGTATATTATACTAGCAGTCTGGCTACGCTATCTTCAGGAACGCTACGCCGTAACAAGTGAGCGTAGCTTTATTGTAGTATCGTAGCACGTCGAACAAGTAGCGCTACGCTGGCCTCAAACCGAACGCTAAGCCACTACGCCGCTACGCCGTAGCAATTTTAGGGCACCAATCTATTGGCTATCGTTGTGCAGCGTTGGATTTTGACAACTTAATGTAGCTTATAAAATAGGTATATTCTTTACTTTTGAACTGAATACTGAATAGACTAACAACAAACAAAAAGCCACCTTAGCAGTATGGAAATTAACCCTTAACCACCTAGCATACGTCTCACAGACCCTGTTAAGTTTAAAATGCTGAATATTTTTGCGCGGGAGTGTCGTATCATGTTCTTCCTTCCTATACCTTTTCCCCACGTCCCTCAATACCGTGCAACGACCCGTCGGGGTTGGGCGGATTCGCGTTTGCCTCAGGTGAGTAAATAAATACATGCTGGGGTCTGAGAGACGTATGCTAGGTGGTTACGTGATTATTTTAAATTGTGTATTTCTTTATTATTTTAGTTAAAATAGCACATAGACAGTCCGTTATTAAGAGCTGGTTGGAAAAAGAATTATCAGACGACTATAATATAACAAACGACCAATATAGTGATGCGGAGAATGTTGATACAAATCATGTTCTGGAAGAATGTTGTGCGTCTTATTCTGAATGCTAGCGGCCAGATACAGTTCAACTAAACACTGTATCATACAGTGATATTCCTTTAGAGTGGTGGTTAAGTGTTTTTAACTTAGGATGATGTGCCATTTTCGGAAGTTCGACCGAGAAGAAGAAAAAATATTCTATAATCACTTTCGTTGGTCATCAGCCCCAACCTCTTCGCGATCGCAAATCTACAACATAATATAGTAGAGGAAAGATAAGGTATAAATACAGCATACCGGAATAAACTGAATTCATATGGCAAATAATGCAAGTAATGTGAAATTGCATCGTGATATACGTGTCGGTATACAACGTATCCTCCAGAACAACGCGACCCCTCCAGCAGCTGCCCCAGGCAGCAGCAGTGCTGAAGGGCGATTGATAATTCGTAAAAACTGTATTACTTATCAGTGTACTAAGGGACGAAAAACAAACTACATGTGTTTCGAATAAAAAGCGCTAATTTGCCTCGAATGCTCAAATGAGATGTGTTATCGATGTCGTGAAAAGATATAAGTTGAGAGTCTGCAATTTTGTTTAATTTATTATTTTAATGAGAATTTTATATTTTTTCCATGTTTCTTGTTGATTTAATATTACAAAAATTTTAAGAAGAATTTTCTATTGCTCATAATTTTTTTTGTAAATCGCAATTTCCAAACGTATTAGTAAGTAAGCCTAAAATAAGAGACTGCACCAATGATTGGGGGTTAAAAGTATAAAATGTTGATTTTCATGTGCCTTTTGTTTATAATATTCGAGTTTAATAATGTTCAAAACAGATTTATTAATAAAAACAATACCCTTCCATATATTTATAACAATAGTGAATTATTTAACTCTGGGGTCCTACAGACGTATGTTAGGTGGTTGTGTGACAATATTATGTGCTAGGTAGTTAAGGGTTAAAGTCATAATGTACGGTGCACGTACATGGGTTTTAAAATATATTTTCATTACTCATACTCTGAAAGTAGGTCATTACATGTCTGATTAGCCGATTGAAAGTTATCCATTGCCGCCCTAGGGAAAATCGCTTTCAACTGACAGCTGCCAAATTTAAGAAAAAAAAAACTAGTTCTATTTTGACATTTCTATTGAACCATGTTCAAACTTTTTATAAAGCCATACAATTACAGAGCGATTTAAAATTAAAATAACATGAAGTTAAGTATTAAGAATATAAATAATGACTTTAAAATAATTTAGTATCAACTATTTCTCTAAAATAATACAGATTTCGACAAAATCTTTGCCAATTTTTAAATAATGAACATGAAAAATCTGGCTGTATAGCTGGACGACCACAGCACAAAAATTAAAAAACAAGCGGCAAAGTGACAATCCTATCTACACTCATTTTTGTTGTTAATTTTACTTTCCTCGTATTCGTAATGAAAAGCACAGTGTTACCTCGGGTAAATTACTTATTTAGTCCCTCGAACTATTAGCGCCCTCACTACGTTGCGGGCGCCAAACCCCGTCTCGGGACGTAAATAAGTAACTTTCACGCCTTGGATAACAATGTACTATTATTGCAATAAGTTAGCCAGTAGGCTCGCGTATTTGCACTTTGGACGCAACCTACATTCGGCAGTGCATTGACACTGACATATTGCATTGTTCTATGCATTTTATGTATATTACATTTTAGTGTTCAATTAGACGTGGTTTGAGTCGGACAACTTGCATTTTCATTTAGATTCATCCCGTTGAGCATTCACTGACATTTTCTGCATTTAAGTTTACATTTGACATTTACACCTGCATTGGCATTACTTATGTTAGGGAAGCACCCTACATAGTTTTTTTGGTCCTTCGTAACTATTGCAAGTACTATACAGTCCGATACGTCGGTCGATAAGACGCCGCGCGGGATCTGTGTCGTGTCGTGTCATACCGTGCCACGTGTGTTGCCGTGCAGGAGCATTCGGGGAGGTAGCAGCGGTCCAGGTTCCAGAGCATCACATTGCATTGCATTTGCATACAGGGAGAGTTCCTGAATTTCAAGTAAGATCGTTCATTATTTATCTTACTACTTTACAATGGAGGGTTTAATTGTGCGTCAAGCGGAGATCCTCGAGGAAGTGAAGAGAATCCATTCTAATTTTAAGAAGGATTCAGCGAGCAGGAAGAATACCGATTACATTCGTAAAAGGCTTGAGAGGTTAGATGTACTATGGGCGGAATGCGAAGAGAAGAACCGGGAGCTGAGTGCAGTCGAGGAGAAAGGTCATCAATATTTCACCGGTAACATTTTCGAGGTCATTAAAGGCTGGTACCATGGAACGCGTCAGGAAATTGCAGCGTTCGAGATGAAGACTCTTGCTGGACCCAGTAACGCCGGCCATAGTAAGCTAAACATTGAGTTTGACAAAACCCTGTTCGAGACATCTGTAGGAGCAGAGGACAAGCTACTCGAGTTACAGCAGTTGCAACAAGCTAACTTCCGTGCATTCACTAGGTTAGTAAGTCGAAGCCTAGACAAGGTTAAGGAGAAATGGGAAATTGAGGATATGCTTAAGACTGTAGAGTTTCGGTGGACCGCGATTGACAAATTACATTTACAAATTGATGGCATATTAGAGGGGAATTCACAGGATTATTATGACGAGTTCTGTCGTTACGAAAATGCATAATACAGATATAAAACGGGCGCTGAACACGAAATTAAACGCTTCTATACATCAACAGCAAACATTGCCTAAAATTGACATACCTATCTTTAACGGCAACTATACTTTATGGCCTACTTTTATGGATCTCTACGTAGAAGCGATTCATAATAATCCAGCGATTGCAAAAACTCAGAAAATGCAGCTTTTAAAGGGTAGACTTCGGGGTGAAGCGGAAAAGCTCGTGCAGCATTTACACATAGCACCCGAAAATTATGACACGTGTTGGGAAATTTTGAACCATAGATATAATAATAAGTTTCTGTTATTCACCAGAAATTTCCAGGTATTTATGCGTCAACCTAATTTGCAAAAACAATCTGCATTCGACCTCAAGCGGTTATATGACACTACCAACGAAACAATAAACGCGATACACAACTTGGGCATTGATACAAGCTCATGGGACCCGATTCTAGTTTACGTGTTGTGTGAAAAATTAGACTCAGAAACGTATTCGGAATACATGCAGTCCAGGTCGGATCCGCGCGAGATACCAACATACAATCATTTTATGGATTTCGTCGAAAATAAGTTTATGGCATTAGAACCATTGCACAGGAAAAAGCCAGAAAACGGTGATAAATCTGCATCAAAACCACATTTTAAGACGCCACATCCGTTCGGAAAAAATTCCAAGTCACAACCCAATAAAAGTTCAGCAAATTACTCTCGCAATTTCCATGCGTCAAACGCCGGACAATTCAGCAAGATTGTCCATTGTGCAATATAAATCATGCGTTATTTCAATGTACTAAATTCGCTGAAATGCTGAGTCCGGAGAAAACGGCATTTATAGAAAATAATAAAATATGCAAAAATTGCTTATATGTGCATAATAAGGGTTACTGTGCATCACAGAAAAGATGCAGAGATTGCAACGAACAACATAACACACTTCTGCACAGCGATATTGCGAAGTCAGTGCAAACGCCCTCAGCAACACAAACAGCATCTACGAGTAAGCCGTCATCATCGACTTCAACTAGGTCAAATAAAAATTTACAAAACAACTTCGCATCAAATAATGACGATGAAATATTATTACCAACAGCATTAATGCAAGTAGCCACGGCTGGAGGAGATTACATTACACTAAGGGCTCTAGTTGACCAAGGCTCACAAATTACGTTGATAACGGAGAATGCAGCACAAAGATTGGGCATAAAGCGTCAACAGCTGAGTGCAAACATAAGCGGCATCGGTACTTTATCCAACAGGAGTAAAGGAAAGGTCCGTCTATCCTGCAAGTCCTTATATAACGACTTCCAGTTTACAACAGAAGCGTTAATCATGACACGGGTAGTAAACAATCTGCCTAACGTTACATTTGCAAAGAAACCTTGGGCTCATGTGACAGACATCACACTAGCCGACCCAGATTACAACTTATCTAGGCCCATTGACATACTTCTGGATGCACACGTATTTTCCGAAATACTCTTGAATGGCTTAGTCAAAGGGGAGGTTAATGAACCCATGGCTCAACAAACACGGTTGGGTTGGATATTGTCAGGCAATGTCACCAAAACATTTAATTGCAACGTCGTAGTTAATGAAGTTAACGACTTGTCAAAATACTGGGAAGTGGAAGACATCAACGGAGATGCATGCAATTCTATGACGTCAGAGGAACGATATTGTGAGGAGTTCTACACTGCAACAACCAAGCGATTAAGTGATGGCAGATATGCAGTTCGTTTGCCAATGAAGCCTACTTTTAAACAGCTGCTGGGCAAGTCAAAGTCCCGAGCTGTAGCACAGTTTATGCAATTAGAAAGGAGATTAGGCAGGGATGAAAAATTATCAGACAGTTACATTAAATTTATGCAAGAGTATCTGGAAATGGGACATATGAAGGAGAGCAAACCTGGCTGCACACCGGCATGCTACTTACCTCATCACGGAGTCCTAAAACAGGACTCAGTGACATCAAAATTGAGGGTGGTTTTTAACGCCTCCCAGAAAACTGACACAGGTTACAGCCTGAATGACTTGATGGAGTGTGGCCCTAAGTTTCATCAAGATCTATTGACATTATTATTAGGATGGAGGTTATACAAGTACGTCTTTACTGCAGATTGTGAGAAGATGTACCGCATGATCCTTGTCCATGAAGAAGACCAACACTTGCAAAAGATCCTGTGGAGGGAATCCAACCAAGGTCCTTTAAAGGAGTTCCAGTTGTGCACAGTGACGTATGGCACTAAGGCAGCACCATTTCTAGCTCTTCGAACGCTGAAACAGCTTGCAGACGATGATGCACAGAAATATCCGTTAGCAGCGGATGTCATTGCTAACGAAATGTACGTTGATGACGTCCTCAGTGGCAGCAACTCCATCGAGCGAGCACAAGAAATTCAAAAGCAACTCATCGACATGCTGAGTGGAGCTGGCCTTACACTACGGAAGTGGTCAAGCAACGACCAGACCTTGATTGAAAGCTTATCTTCTTCAGATCTAAACCAAACGACAATGCATTTTACAAACGATGGAATGACAAAAGCCCTAGGGGTCCAATGGAATCCTACAACTGACACATTTTCGTTTACAAACAAAATACAATTTGACAATAAAAACGAACTGACAAAAAGAAAGCTACTATCGGAAATCTCGAAAATTTTCGACCCTCTGGGCTGGCTGACACCTTTGACAGTAAAAGCAAAACTGCTGTTCCAAAGTGTTTGGCTATCGGGATGCGAATGGGATGACACCTTACCTGAGAGCGTGCAAGAAGAATGGAAGCAGTTTACTAGCGATTTACACAACATAACCGAATACCAAATACCAAGGTGGCTGGGAGATATTACGAAACCATTCCAAGTACATGGGTTCTGCGATGCGTCCGAAAAGGCCTACGCATGCGCTATATATCTGCGGACAACAAATGACAAAAACGAGCCTGTGACTAGACTTATCGCTGCAAAATCGAGGTTATCGCCAATCAACAAAAAATTGACCCTACCGCGACTCGAATTATGTGGAGCGCTACTACTTTCACGGCTCATGAAAAAGGTCCTGACAGCCTTTAAATGGGACAATGTGCACAAAAATACATACGCCTGGACAGACTCTATGATTGTATTAGGCTGGCTGCATGGAGACGTCACAAAATGGAAGTCGTTCGTCAGCAACAGAGTACAGCAAGTGCATGACGTAATTCCTAAGCAGCACTGGAGTTATGTCAAGTCCGAGGAAAATGCTGCAGATTGTGCATCACGTGGAATCAGTTGTTCCCAACTATTGCAACATTCTTTGTGGTGGCAAGGTCCCTACTGGATGAAATATTACAATGAAGTTACTTTTGACAAAATTACAATTACACCGACAACATGCGAATCAAAACAAAAACAAATGCAAACGTATGTTGTGAAATGTGAACCGTCTTCAATAGTAATTGAGTTATTAGACAGACACAGCGATTTGACTCGTATTACAAGGGTCATTGCTTGGATGAAACGTTTCATAAACAGCTGTTCGAACACCGACACTCATCGCACTACTGCTTATTTGACATCTACAGAACTACAAAGCGCTGAAAACCTAATAATGAAACATATTCAGTTGCACGCCTTCAATGACGAGATTATGAGATTGAAGGAAAACAGAGGTTTGAGCACAAAAAGTAACCTCTTGAGTTTAAATCCATTCCTTGACAAATATGACATTCTGCGAGTAGGTGGAAGGTTACGTAACTCAAACTTACCCGAAGACACTAAACATCCAATTCTACTACCACATGACAATAAACTGACAGAGTTATTAATTTGGCAAGCTCACAGAAGAACATTACACGGAGGTCCTAAGTTAACCCTGACACATCTACGACAAAGAGTATGGATCGTAGGAGGACATCGCGCCGTCAAAAAGGTCTTACACAAATGCGTAACATGTCGCCGATTTAATGCTAAACAAACAAACCAGATTATGGCTGATCTACCAGAGCCGAGAGTGACAGTATCTCGCCCATTTACACATACAGGTGTCGATTTTACTGGACACATTGAAATCAAGGCAAGTAAAGGCCGAGGCGTCAGAACATTGCTGGCGTACGTTGCAGTATTTGTTTGTTTAGCAACAAAAGCCATTCATCTAGAACTGGTATCAGAACTATCCAGTACAGCATTCCTATCGGCTTTCAAGCGCTTCTGCGCACGTCGAGGTACGCCACGGGACATGTACAGCGACAACGGCACGAATTTTGTGGGTGCAAATCGGATCCTACTGCAACAATACAAATGCATTGTAAAAAACATTGACAACATCTTCTTGGGCAAAATATCAGAGATGGGAGTTCAATGGCACTTCAATGCCCCGGTCTGGCCAAGCGCAGGCGGACTGTGGGAAGCCGCTGTGAAGAGCATGAAATATCATCTCAAACGGGTCATTGGAGACCAACGTCTGACATACGAAGAATTTACCACTCTGCTATGTCAGATAGAAGCCTGCTTGAACTCACGACCACTATGCACGGTTTCAGAGAACGCCGAAGAGATAAACTGTTTAACTCCAGGACATTTCTTAACCGGCACATCACTCATGACAATTCCAGAACCCGAAATAGACAATACTTACCGTTTGAACACGAGATGGCAAATTGTACAACAACTTAGCAAGGACTTCTGGAAGAAGTGGTCGCAAGAGTACCTCCAACAACTACAAGCAAGACTAAAGTGGAAAAGACAGAATACTGCCATAAAGAAAAATGACATTGTATGCATTAAGGATGAAAGGTTACCTGCAGGAAAATGGGCACTGGGTCGTGTAGCGGATTTACACCCTGGAAAGGACGGCCACACTAGAGTTGTGACATTACAAACTGCAAAAGGTGAAACTAAACGACCTATTACGAAACTGGTACCATTAGTAGAGGCTGAGGAACAAAACAATCGTGACACTGACAAACTACCCAAAAACAGGCGAAACCGAGCTAAAGGGCTTAGCTGGAACAGCCTGGTGTGTTATATGCTGATGCTAGTTATGACATTGATAACACCTACTGTCCAGCAAGATATGAAACTTACTCAACTGACAAAAAATCAAACACTTTACTTTGACAAGATTGCAGACTTACAAGAAATTAGAGATGAATGGAAACTGGTATTCTATTACAATATGACAAATTATTGGCGCAATGTGGACACTTTGCAAGAATTCGTATCTCACATAAAGCAAGCTCGTTGCGAAGAGTGGATGATGCAATTTCATGTTTTGATTAACCAACTTGAACAAAGTACGAGTGAACTAAATTATTACAACGAATTACTAAGGTCCCAGCGGATAATTCAACACAGGTTCAAAAGAGGATTAATCGACGGAGTAGGATATGTTGCAAATTCTTTATTTGGAGTGTTAGATCAACATTTTGCAGAACAATATGAACAGGATATTGACACAATCCAACATAATGAAAATCACCTACTACAATTGCTTAAAAATCAAACAAGTGTTCTGGAAACCGAGAACAACATTGTACAGCGTAACGAAGCAACAATGGTGAAGCAGTTCACTTTAATCAACGATCACCTCACGTCCCTAGAAAATAAGACGCTCAAAGATAAACTTGAGAGCTCCCATGCATTTTATATCATTACATCGGCCATAGCTGCAGAAAGAATGGCCCAAAACTTAAAAGATATTCAAGAATCACTCATCAACACCCTGACAAATATGTACCAAGGACATATGGACGTGCATCTATTATCACCAACCCAAATGCAAAGCGAACTAGACAGAATAGCTCGACTACTACCTCGCGATTCTACACTACCTGAAGTTCATAACGACATAAGAGACATCTACAGGCTGTTCAGAATACATGCGCGCATAACTCAGCACTACCTGTTGATGGAAATAAAAGTACCGTTCTTGAGTGATGCCCTATACGAACTTAACAGACTTATCAGCATTCCTCAACGTATTGACATAAATCGGGTTATGTATGTTATTCCCAACTCAGCATTAATAGCATTTAACGCCAACCAATACTCATTTATACCCCTAGAACAGTATGACATTAATGAATGCCAAAAATTACATGACCAATATCTACTGTGCAAACTAAATCACCCTATATACAACACCGGTGATCGTCACAAATCTATTTGCGATGTACAGCTGATTCGAGACAACGAAGAACACAGCGTTTATTGCCATACGGAAATAAAAATATGCGCCGACAAATGGGTCAAATTACATAAACAAAACACCTGGTTTTATTATTGTTGTGACACATGCGAAGTACAATTAGTGTGCGGTACTCAAATGACATCGGAGACGTTACGTCACTCGGGTCTGATAACGCTGAAACAAGGATGCAACTTGCAAGGCGACTCATTCACACTGCACGCATACATGGAACATACAAGTGACATTTTAGTCAATGAACCATATACGATGATCGTGCCCACGATCTCTCCAATCAACAACATAATAAATACCTCGATTCGTAACTCATCTTTGCATATTGAAACGCACGAAGAGACGTTCAAGAAGATAGACACGCAACTACGCTCTATAGAAGAACAGTCTAAGCTGGACACCTTATCCTCTCACGACGTTCATCACTACATTGCAATCTATGTGGTTGTTGCGATTAGCATTGCACTGTTTGTAACATCGGTATACTTTTGGCGAAAGATGGCCACCCAAAGACAGGGGGAGGGTCCGCAAGACGCAAGAAGCAGAAGCAGACGAGAAGAAGATCATGACATCGAGGACAGGATCAGCAAGATCGACAAACGGGACTCAAAAGTGAGCAAAGTGTCGTGTGCTAACCCTACCACAAGTGAAGTGAAATTTGACACTGAAAAACATAGTGAAGTGTGCTAATTTATTTATTATGACATTCTATTTATAGACTTTAGATTTGCATAACATTAGAGTCCTACATTTTTACATTATTTTTACATTCTTATTTTATTATTGTACATTTATTTTGGGATTGTTTTATTTAGTTATTTTCTGTGTTGTGGCAATATGTACGGTGCACGTACATGGGTTTTAAAATATATTTATTGCAATAAGTTAGCCAGTAGGCTCGCGTATTTGCACTTTGGACGCAACCTACATTCGGCAGTGCATTGACACTGACATATTGCATTGTTCTATGCATTTTATGTATATTACATTTTAGTGTTCAATTAGACGTGGTTTGAGTCGGACAACTTGCATTTTCATTTAGATTCATCCCGTTGAGCATTCACTGACATTTTCTGCATTTAAGTTTAGATTTGACATTTACACCTGCATTGACATTACTTATGTTAGGGAAGCACCCTACACATAATAAAACCAATAATAAATCATACCCACATTGTTTCTACTCTCTTATCTACAGTTTATTCGCCATGTATCCTTTATAATAGGACAGGCAGACAGGTATGAAAGAAATCGTTTTACCTAACATTACTCTAGATGGTTATCTTAACGCTGGTTTACGACGATGTTATTACGTTGTTAGATAGGCTTTGATTGTGTGGCTGGTGGATGTATGGATGTAGGGAGATATGTGGATGTTTTATGGGTTCTGGATGAGGATATTTGAACTTTGTTTTTAGTACTTTTTTGTGATGTGTGTTTTTTAGGGTGTTTCCGTAGGTGATTTTGAATAGCATTTTTTTCTTGTAAGAAACATAAAATAGCATTAATAATATGATATAAATTATTGAAAAATTAATTAGCACTAAGTTTTTTTTTGTTTTTGCTAAATGGACCGACAACCTTAAAAATTGACTAAGTCAGAGTGGATGCGGAACCCCACGTTCCGCATCCACTCTGACTGAGTCAATTTTTAAGCCTTTGTCCAGCAGTGGCCTGCGATAGTCTGAGTTGAATTATTTTGCTAAATTTAATTGGCGCGCGGGCATGCGGGTGGCGAGTAATGGGCGACTCGCAGCCCGACCATGGACCATGCCCGGGTCGACGGCGCGTTGTGTTCCACGCGCGCCTCAAAGAGTGTCAGCATGATGACGGGGCCCTCCTTTAGAGGGCCAAAGCCTGCCGGGATCGCGGGACTTATCACATTACCGTGACCCCGGAACATAAAGGACTATTTGAAGGACACCGTGGATTTTAGTCAGTACGAGTCTGACAGTCCGCCCAGCCCTGGGTGGGAGGACTCATTTGATGACTTTACCATGATAATAAAATATATAATTTGCAAGTGGAGGTTCAGGACAGACTGGTCGTTATTAAGCGGAACCATATTTTTCCTACTCCTCCACTATTCTTTCTGATTAATTTCGTGCAGGATCCAAGACAGGTAAATTCATTCTCCGGGACACGTTGAGTTTTATCATCTCGGCGATTTTCTGGTGGTTGCCACTGTTGATTCTGGCTTTCAGGAGTTGCAGTGGTTTGAGAATAGTGTGGTGGGTTTGTCCCAAAAAAAAAACACGGCGTAGATGTTCAAGACACCGGCACCGGAGCTTTGAATCGACTAGAGCATAGTTACCGATACGCCTATTGTATTAGTATTGTGTTTCAAATATTCTCTGTTTTTTTTTGACATTTTTAGTGTTATTTGACAGACCGAGGACATTGAATGGTTCATTGTTCGTTCGTTTCCCGGGAGAGCTTCATATACATATACCTATTACTATTAATAAACCTTCCAAGTGTTCGATCCTCCCTAAATTTCCTACCAACAGTAACTTTATCTATATGATAGAACCGTCCTCTGCAGCCGGGAATATTAAACTTTGATGAAAGATTCTTCATTAATTGCATCGTCAAAACGACGTCCTACCCTATCTTAAAATTATACTGAACTATGTAGAAATCTTTTGGATGCCAACTTAATTTAGTCGAGTTAAAACTTGTTGATAGAGGAGTCAAGTTTTGTTTTAGTTTTCGTGTATGAAGGAGTTTAATGAAGCTGGGATTTGACGTAAGAAACAAAGTATGGTGAACATTCTACCCGTACCCGTAGGGGAACAGTGTATAAGACGGGGACGCGAGGTATGATGGGAAATCACACACTTAAGGCAAACTCAACACAATACTAACGTAGCATAAGCGCCAACAGGACGCCATTTGTTAAAAGCCGCTTGCAAATGACGTCCTGATGGCGCTTGCGCTACGTTATTGTTGTGTTAAGTATGCCTAAAGAGTGTATGTCCCCATTATACCTCGCGATTATTATCGTCCCCGTCTTATACACTGTTCCCCTACTACGTACAAAGCATTTTGAGAATACGTTGATTTTGTAGCTAAGGAGTGGAATTCCCTGCCAGTGTCTCTGTTTCCTGATAGCTATTAGGCCCGGTATCCACCAAAGAGGAGAGGAGATGTGTTTGAGTAACCAATCAAAAATCCACATCTCCTCTCCGATTAGTTTCGGTGAAAAACTGATTGGTTATTCAAACACATCTCCTCTCCTCTCCGCTTTGGTGGATACCGGGCCTTACTTTGGGGTCTTCAAGAGTGAATAGGTTATTTCTAGACTAGCGTTCTTCACCGTCGACCACATCATTGCTTACCATCAGTCGAGATAGTGGTCAAATGTGAGCCTACCGTAAACAAAAAAAAAATACATGTGGCACTCGGAGACTGCCGCGGTGAAGCTATTGCGTAACATTTTTTATTTTATTTTAAAAGAAAGTAATCGCTTATCGCGTATATTTAACGAGAAAATAATTTATTTAAAATGTTTGTGGTGCACTACTGTAATAAAGAACTTCTTTGTTGTAGGAGAATTTTATAAGTACGTTTCATTGTGAAAACTCCTTTTGTAGCTGGCCGTTTAGAATCAGTAAGAAAAAGTAAATCCCTCTTCGTACCTTTATGAGCACGTTTGTCCGTACCTTTATAATTGCCGAAGTCTCCCGAACTGAGACGACGTGCTGTCAAATGTGGTCAGGTTTTTTCATTAGGTTTTTCGCGCCCGCCGCGCTCAGAGCCTGCGATAAAAGCTATGCAATAGCTTAAAAAAAAAGAGATTTTCTTTTCCTCATTAAGAAAGTATTTTTTCGTTGGAATTTTTCCTGTATCGTGGATGTACAAATTAAGTATTGATTCAGAGCCAGCTGTTTGATCAGTAGTGAAACTATTAAAAAAACCGGCCAAGTGCGAGTTGGACTCGCCCATGAAGGGTTCCGTAGCAGCAAGCATAGATTAGAGATATAATTATATTGAGATTAGTAAGTAATATACACAAACAATAAAAATAACTTTGTTTTTCATAGTATTTGTATGAATGGCAAAGTTATATTTGCGGTTTTTGAAAATGTACTATATCTCAAAAACTGCTAACTGTATCTCATCCAAACCAATTTTCGTTGGTAGTTTTGGTTGAGGTCTACATTATATATTTTTTTTAGTTTTATCATTCTCTTATTTTAGAAGTTACGGGGGGGGGGGACACACACTTTTTACCACTTTGGAAGTGTCTCTCGCGCAAACTGTTCAGTTTAGAAAAAAATGATGTTAGTAACCTCAATATCATTTTTAAAGACCTATTCATAGATACCCCACACGTATGGGTTTGGTGAAAAATTTTTTTTTGAGTTTCAATTCTAAGTATGGGGGGCACCCCCAAAATTTGTTTTGTTTTGATTTTTGTGTGAAAATCCTAATGCGGTTCACATAATACATCTTTCTACCAAGTTTCAACAGGATAGCTCTTATACTTTCGACAAAAAGTGGCTGTGACATACACGGACAGACAGACAGACAGACAGACAGACATGACGAATCTATAAGGGTTCCGTTTTTGCCATTTGGCTACGGAACCCTAATTAACCCCGTTCATTTTTTTTTTAACAAATTGTTAAAAATGGCTGCGCTACATCACCCTGTCCTCTATTTTCCGCATCCAGTCGCAACTCGCTAAACGACGCGGCATTAAAAATACTACATTCATGTCCCTTGTTTTGCTATATAGCCAAAATAAAATTGAAACATAATTCCCCATAATCTGAACATTTTTTTCTGTTTCTTGTTTCAAAGAACTGTAGAAGTCAGATTTTCAGCTTTGCCTAAAATATGGTTTAAGAAAAGATGAAGAAGAATATGGTTTAAGATAAAGATGGTTTGAGTATCTACTTAATGCTAGGGATTTGATTTATTAGCTTACCGTGAGAGATTTATGAATTTTGTAAACGTTGTTTTGCTGAATTTTAGAGTAAAGATCCTTTTTTATAGAAAACATTTTTGTACTGTTGTAAATTTATTTGAGTTCTTCTTTATGTTGTTGCCCCTTCCCCCTTTAATATCAGCTTTGAAAATAAACAATAACATTATTTAAAAATAATATATGTTTTATTAAAGTAGTCGTATAAATGTCATAATTTTATTATTGTATTTCGCTCACACTGTTCCACTATTCGGCATTCGGCAAAGGCGAAACCATTTTCTCAAGAGTTCTTGTCTGGCTATGCTTGTCTTCTGGAATATCTTATTGTATAATAGTATTTTTAAATTGGCCTTAAGGCCTGCTTTAAATAAATAAAAATTCGCTGTGCATTTATTAGTCGGAACTGTGGCAGGATAAGATTTCTGATAATAACCCCTAACAAGTATTGCTCATAAACTTTGTTATCAAGGAATCTTAACTGCCAAAGTTCTAGAAATAAACTGACGACGCTATTCAGCGAAGTTCAGTCTATTTGGAATTAGCTGCACAGAGTGCCAACCACGGAGTTCTAAAAGGAGAAACTCCGAAACTAGTATTTTAGTAAAATTGCGCTCACCAATACAGAGTGGCCAATTTTCGTGCTCCTTTGTGTAATCTTAAAACTTGTCAGCTGCCATTTTATTGTTACTTCTTTCTAACTTTGTTTTTTTTTTCATTCACACCTTTAATTAAATCACGGCACTGATGGCGTAGTGGGTGAGCGATTGACTGCTGCGCTGTGAGTCGCGGGTTCAATAGTCGAGGAACAATTGCGCGTCCAAACAGAGCAAGCAGCTTCGCGAGGCACTTGCCGCGCGAAGCAAATGCCTCGCGATACTGCTCGCTCTGTGTGGACGCACCTAATTAATAGAAAAAAAAGTACATAAAAATGTATTTATAAATATTTGTACGATCTACAAGCAGTTGTTTTGGGTCTAGTTGAATGTGAGTAGTAGGTACAAAAGATGTTTCCTTTGTGTAATTTTTTTAAACACTGTTTTGTCTGTGTAGGTTTACCGATTCTTGTGCCAAGCAGTTTTTACTGAGTTCCGTCGGTGCGCAGGAGTTACAGTTCCTTCTAGTTGAGCTCGCTACATCTTAGGCCCACAGAACATATAAAGGAGGACCTCTTTATCTGTTCTGTGCTTAGGCCTCTGGGCTTGATTGAGGCCAAGACCAACTACATTTTTAAATAAGTAACAACAACAAAAGGACGCAGCGTTGTTATTATTTTATGCTACTATGTATCCTGTCTACTATTCTGTTGTAGAATATTATCACAAAGTGGGCGTGAAATGAATGTATAATTTTGAAATGAGATAAATCCAGACCGTTCCCGTGTTGATTAAATTAGTTTTCCATTTGCAAACAAAGCGCGGTCCGAGTGACTTTACATAAAATATGCGACACGTCACGTCGGAGGAAACCTACAGGTACTTGTACATACAGATACATATTTAAATACTATCTCATCCTGGTCCATTAATATATTACATGGTACCAAATATTTCTACTTTAAATAGCGTGTACTCGAAATATGAGGTCTAAGGGCTCCCACGCATAAACACGATAAGACGTCGCGTCGTGGAAATCTGCGACACGACGTCGTAACGTGTCGATGCACGATACGACGTTGTGACTCACGATGCAATCCTGCGCAGTTGTTATTCGAAATTCAAAGATGACGGATGGTATTGAAGTCGATCATTTAATTACCCTAGTCGAGCAGCGTCCCGTACTATGGAACAGAATGCGTCTAGAGCTGTTCATTTTACGGAATGAACTAAAACACCACCCCACTGTAACGATGCTCATCGTAGATTTCTAGGTCCGAAGTCGTATCGTGAAACGACGCCGCATCGTTGTACGACGCGACGTCATATCGTGTTCATGTGTCGTATATGTATTATGAGCCCTTATTTATGGATGTATCACAAGACCATCATGACAGAACAACTTCCCTCTAGAGACTATCATCGCGATGACGGCTCTATGCGGTTTGCGACGGTTATTGCGAATGAAACAAATGAAAGAAGTTTTTAGAATATGCAAAAGTCATCGCAACCAGATTTGTGTGGCGTTGTCATGAAAATGTAACATGTGGAAGGGCTAGCGCCAGACGTAGCGTGGCAGACTACAGAAGGAACGGGTTGGATTTTTAGTCAGTTACCGTCGTACCACAAAAACTTTTAAACGTCTGTTGAACACTTGTCTTGTCTAAAAAAATGTCAGATTATGGCGTTCAAATAAGGTCCGTTTTGCAGTCACACTTTTTTAGACAAGTGTTCAACAGATGTTTAAGTTTTTGTAGTAAGGCTGTTAGAGTCTTAAAATTGGCACAGCGTATCATACCAAGCCCAGCAACGCCACGCCATGCCTTCTGTGTGTCTGTATGTATGTGAGTTTCACATTATGCCCCTGATCGTAAGTAAATCCTTCTCATCTTCATCTTCTCATAGCACTGGCAAATGTACTGATGACGCAAGGTTCACTTGTATTTCTAAATCCCCATTCCCAAAGCCCTCATGAGCTAAAAAATGGGATATATCGTCCCACTCTTTACAACAAACCATAATTCTAAATGCGTGTTCCCACATATTCAGACTATTCCTCGAGGGGTAAACTTGAACACAAAAGCAAAGATCAAAAGGTAACGGGTTCGAATTTTACGGGTCGCTAAGCGCATTTCTCAACAATGGTTCTTAATGTGGTGACCGTACCTGTAGGTCAATGTGAATGTTTGGACAGTCATATAACGTGATGAAGCGTTCGACTGTACGGATAACAGCGAAATTAAAAATGTCAGAGATTTTTTTTTTGTTAACGGACGCATGATACGGAAAAAGTTAATATAAAATGAATTTGTTTCAATTGTAGCAATTTAATCGAGACACATTTGATTTAGGATTTTTCCTGGCTACATAATAAATAATAATTGTGAAGGTAATAATAATAATAAGTTTTTAAATTTTTTTTTAATATTTAAAAATGTAAAGAAATATGAAAAATAATGAAAAAAAAGAATAATAATAATAATATTCCACAACTATCACACAACGCCATCTAGTCCCAAGTTAAGCAGAGCTTGTGTTATGGGTACTAGACAACTGATAAACATACTTACATATTTCTAAATACATACATATTATAGATAAATTACACCCAGACACAGAACAAACGATCGTGCTCACCACACAAACATTTGTCCTGGGTGGGAACCGAACCCACGACCTCCGGCATAGCAGTCAGGGTCACTAACCACTAGGTAGAGGTTGTGTAACAAATCAAACTACTATTATAATAAATATGTTAAGTTCAAGGACCTTTTTGATACCAAAAAGTCGCATCTTTAAAAATGTTTGGCTTGGTCCAATCCTGCTACTTCTCTTATATTTCTTTGTTTAAGGATAATTGATGAAGAATTGGACAAGTTTTTAGCGTGCATATAATATTAACAAAAAAAAATTGAATGTTATAGCTCTCGGACCATAATTTCATGGCTCATGGCTGTCAATCATTTTATTATTATAACCATTTACGCATTCTATCCGTGCTTTGAACATTAAAAAACCCATAACAGGAATCAAGCCAATAATTTCACAAAAAGCCTCCTAATGAAATCCATAAAGAACTGGTGTGAAGTTTCAAACAAAATTGTAAGTTAATCACTCTGTGCCATTTAAGCTTTTCATCGAATTTAGTTATTTGGGGCAGAGTCGCTAATGTCAAAACGGTGCGCGTGTTATAAATTGATCCGGAGTAATCGACGCGACGAAGCCGGAATTTTCGCTAAAAGGCTTGATCTAACTGAAACGTTTGCTACACGCCTTGACGAGTTATTTATAGAAAATGTTTTGTAAAAATTCAGGGGAGTATTGTTTCACCCTAATCCTGTCTAATATTATAAATTCGAAAGTAAGTTCGTGTGTTACCTTTTGACGCCTAAACCACTGAACCAATCATCCTGAAATGCTGCAAATTCGTTGTCAGGTTTACGGGACGCGGGACTGTCTCATCAAGTAACCGTGACCCTGGAACGTGAAGGGCTATTGAAGGATCACCGTGGATTTTAGTCAGTACAAGTCTGACAGTCCTTCCCTTTCCGCCTTGGGTGGGAGGACAAATTTGATGAATTTACCATGATAAACGGAACGGACATACTCGTACGGTATCTTTTATCCCGAAAAAGTACTGTTCCCAAGGAAAATAAAAACAGCTTACGATAGCTGATGGCGCCACGTGTCGGCGAATTTCAAAAAAAAATCTTGCCTTCTTGTCTCCTTCCATACATCTCTATCTATTAGTTAGTATTCGCAATCAAGTCATTACCGTAATATTTCCTATAAATTGTAGTCTCCTTTAAACCAAGTAACTACCACTTTACAACAAGCCAAAAGCCATACATTTGAATAAAATACCACATCGAACTAAACTGATTATCTACCAATACCATTTCCACGTTCGGCAGTTCTATGAGGCACGTACGAAGGTACTATCAAGAAAATTGAATCCCGATCAACATAAAACTTTATAATTTGACATTTCTATTACATTATTGCTATTTAATTTTGTGTCTGACGTGAGCATTTTTTGCAACAAATACTCCAAGACCTTCTTACGAGGCATTCTTTTTTCTTAAACTTTGCCCCGCCACTAGGATTTTTTCCTGTATCGTGGGTGCGTTCATAAACATGAAACTAAAATATACAAACACCCAGACCCGGAACAACTGCTTGCAGATCGTACAAATATTTGTTCCGTGCGGGAATAGAACCCGCGACACGCTGCGCAACAGTCGATCGCTCAGCCACTGCGCCAACCGCGCCGTCTTTAGCATTGCAAGATCTTGAGGTTGAACTGACAATGAATCGGTCAAAAACGAAAGAAATTAGGGTTTCGCTACTGTGAGGACGTAGCGTACACAACGCCCTGCCACCCCGCTCGCCGCGCCATGCACCGGTAGACCAAACTCGTGAACGGGTCGTAAGGTCAACGCAGGACCCGGAGTCGCGGAACCGTCTTTATCAGGTAATCGTGGCCCCTGAACGTGAAGGGCTATTGAAGGACACCGTGGATATTACTCAGTACAAGTCTGATATTCCCTCCCGTCCTGTCCCGGGTTGGACTACTCATTGGATGATTTTATTAAAAAAAAAACATAGGCCAAGCTTCGGAATCTTAAATCTATCATTTTCACCCAAACTTTCTTCCGGGTGATCCATATTAAATTTTGCTTATAGTACATTTCGTTCGGCCACGTTCGTTCGTTTCGTACGGCCACTCCGGTACGTGCAAAATACGTCTTTAAAATTTAAGTGGCGTTCACACTGGACCCGAACGTGTGTGTCAAGAATATGAAATATGGCTGAGTAAAATGTGATTTTATAGATGTAGGGACATTTGTTATCGTATGTTGGTTTTGAAATTGGTTTTTAAGTATGAATGGACAGTTGAAAACATATTGCATGTGCTGTATTCATTAAATTCGGCTATACCAATGATTTTTTGCAAGGAGATCCCTCCCGCCCTGCCCTGGGTGGGAGGACTCATTTGACGATTTTACCACGCTAAAAAAAAAGGAGATGAGAATCCATTTGTTTATGATTTAGACGTAAAGGAAGTGTGTGAAATGATATGTTTTCCCATACTTTTTACCAAATAAATAAACAGTCACAGTAAAATGATTGTTTGTGGCAGTAACTGAACCAAACGTTTAATCAAAATAGTTTTCCGTTCGTGCTAAGTTGTCACACCCTTTTCGTGTTCGATTGTACTATTTATGTAGTTTTGACATTCAAATGGAAACGAAGATTGCTACTTTAATAATATCACCCCTCAAGAAGGGTGATTAGGCAGAAGTGAACATATTTTTAAATATTATAAGCATTAACGCATGCGTCGTGAATTTCAAAGACTTATTGCGGAAAAACGTTAGGTACCGAAAAACGTGGGAATGGACGCACGGAATAAAATATGTAATGTATGATCTACAAGTAGTTGTTCCGGGTCTGAGTATTTGTGTATGTGAGTTTAAATGTTTTACATTATACAGGAAAAATTCCTAGTGTGGGAAAATACTTTTTCAACACATTTGCTCGAAAAATGCGTTTACGAAGCCTGTATACATTGTTCGAAAGTTAAAAATTACGCACCATACAACGGAACGTGCGGTAAAATAGGTACTCTCACCTAAGTACCTATTTTACGGCACGCCCCGTTGTATAGCACCGTGCGTTTTCTTTACGGTTTTTTTTTTAATTTCTATAAAAAAAATAAGAACTCCACCAAAGAGTTTCACATTATGAGAATAAACAACCTGACTGGTCGAACCTCCTTGGAAGCGCTTTTGCTCAATACGTTGTCTCATTTTAATACTAAAGAGTAAATGAGACGAAAGATGTAGTTCTATTTTTCACCACGTGCATGTGGCGCCATTTGCAAATTCGCGCCATTTTCATATTAGAAACTTCAAAAAGTTTTTTTATTACATATTGTACTGTTTTCTCGCAAATGTGTTGAAAAACATTGTATGACACACGTGCAGAAATTTGTATTTACAAACTCCTGACTATGGTAAGATTCGTCTACTCGTTTGTAAAAACCAACTTACCGCACTAGTATCATAAATAACTATTTTGTACCTATGTAGAGTGGTCCTGCAAACAAAACAAATTATTTTCAACACATTTGCTCGAAAAATGCGTTTACGAAGCCTGTATACATTGTTCGAAAGTTAAAAATTACGCACCATACAACGGAACGTGCGGTAAAATAGGTACTCTCACCTAAGTACCTATTTTACGGCACGCTCCTATGTATAGCACCGTGCGTTTTCGTTACGGTTTTTTTTTTTTTAATTTCCATTAAAAAAAAATAAGAACTCCACCAAAGAGTTTCACATTATGAGAATAAACAACCTGACTGATCGAACCTCCTTGGAAGCGCTTTTGCTCAATACGTTGTCTCATTTTAATACTAAAGAGTAAATGAGACGAAAGATGTAGTTCTATTTTTCACCACGTGCATGTGGCGCCATTTGCAAATTCGCGCCATTTTCATATTAGAAACTTCTAAATAAAGTTTGTTTAATTACATATTGTACTGTTTTCTCGCAAATGTGTTGAAAAACATTGTATGACACACGTGCGGAAATTGGTATTTACAAACTCGTGACTATGGTAAGCCCTCGACTTCATCTCGGGCTTACATTCGTCTACTCGTTTGTAAAAACCAACTTACCGCACTAGTATCATAAATAACTATTCATTACACTTTCATAAACGCTGTCAGATTCGTAAGTCAATATGAAGAAAAATCTATTTCCAAGCTCAGTACCTACCACAACGAAAAACCTCGACATACCCACAAAAAGTGTACAAATAAAGGGCCAATTTAACAGTCGGCTGGTGAATCCGTCGAAGTCTGACGAGGGTACCAGTAAATACGTACTAAAGAGATTTTCATTATTTGCCTCGCTTCTTTATGCTACCTACGTCATCCGCAAATGTATGCGCCTAGTGGGTGTTTTAAAACTGGCCAAATGCGAGTCGGACTCACGCCTGAAGGGTACCGTACCATCTATAATTATAAAAATCAATGCCACTTTTCGTTGTAACTTTATAACTCAAGAACGGGCTCAACTATCCAATCCAAATGTTTAGGCTTTGTTCGGAATATTTTGTTGTAGATTATTTATGTGAAGTTTGCACAAAATCGGTTCTTCATTTATCACATTTTTTGTAACACCTAGCGAAGCACGGGGCGGGCCGCTAGTTATTAATTTAAAATTAGGTTTTTGTATAAACATTTATTTTATTATTTATTTTTAAAATGAATGTAAAACGTAATATGCTGAGATTATTTCAATCATCTACAAGTTGTCGTTAGCAATATTAAGCAAAAATTTGCAAAAAATATCTCGTTTGCTGTATGGGTTTTAGTATTTTGTTGTTATAGCAGCAACAGTGAAAATTTCAACTGTCTAACTATCACGTTTTATGAGATACAACCTGGTGTCAGGAGTGCAGCGAAGTCTAAGTAATAGGGGCCCGTTTTACCCTTTTTGTACGGTACCCTAAAAAGTACCCCGTTTATTGTATCGGCCTGATTTGGGTTAGAATTCCAGAATATTGAGCGTGTCTGGTATTTTCTGGAATTCGTAGATGTAATGAAGGTTTTAGTAATGTAATTTTGGGAATTGGAAGCATAGCGTTTTAACAAGATTGGCATCGTTGAAAAGCTTTGTACCTAGCTATACAAATGTGGCACAACATGCACTGAGTTCGTGGTTTAGTTTCCGAACTTGCAAAAAAAAAATGTTTTTGGATAATCAGATAAAATTTTGGAAAATAAGAAAAAATTTGATTCATTTAATTATCACTTTTACATCGCATTTTATTTTGTGGTAGTAATATTTTATTCTTAAGAGTTTTCAAGGTTGAAGAACAGAGGAGTTTTATAGTGTGGGGTGTATGGGTCTTGTGTCTGTGCGCTTTCTGCCCAACATTTTTTTTTTCATTTCAATTCGTGTATCATTGACTCATACATTGAGAAACACACTTAGAACAGTTAGTCACATTATTAATTCAATTTAATATAATGCAACGCATAACATTTACATTAAAATTCAATTACAATCATTCATCAGTCGGAATTTTCTAAGCAGTGAACTTTAATAAGAATTGTGCGATACAGAATTTTAATTTTAGATCTTCTATTAATCCCAGCCAGAATTACTATTATTATTGTTGTTACCATTTAAAAAAAGAAATATATTAAAAAAAAAAATGGAATGAATCTTTATTTGTCAAAGAAAAAAAAAGGAAATATTATTTATTTGTTAAAAATTTAATTATGTGCCCCACAATTTAAAACACGAAGTACTTATTAATGTACTACTTATTTGAATGGTTGAAATATGAATTGGAAACACAGACCTGAACAGTGTTTAGTTGTGTTCGTTCCACAAATTCGTGACATCTCTAGATATTTTTTTTTTTAAATCATTTATTTAGAGGCTTGCAGCACATTTGTACGAGGTCAGCCGCGTAAGGTAACGCATATACATTTAAAAAACAAACTAAAACACTATCTATAAACTAAAAATATTTAAAACACAACCACTTCCTAATTTACATAATTACCTATATGTATAAAATAAAAAATCACCTCTCGCCAAAATGCCGGGCACCCAGCAACCCAATGACAGAGCCTCCCGACTTAATCGATGGCGACATGTACAATGGCAGAACCCACGCCATACCTAGGAAACAGTGTTGAAACCATTAAAAGAAAACACAAAAACATAAAAGATATAAACTAAAAAGTATCTCTACTCGAAAAAATAGCCTTAATAAATTTATAAATAGCCACACTCTGCTCCGAAAGAGGTTTCCCAAGCATAACATTAATTCCACCACTATACACATCGCCACCGACCATCGTACACAACTGTGGCCTCAAGTCACCATATGCACAACATTCTAACAAGATGTGGTACAAGTCCTCAACTTTATCTATGCAGGTATCACATAAAGGAGATGGCTTTACACGCATCAGGTGTAGGAAACTATTAGCAGGCACATGGCCTGAACTTACCCTAAATGCTAAAACCAATAGTTCTCTTGGCATGTAAGACTCGTCAAACCAAGGAGCTCGAGGCAGTTCGTGCTGTATACTTCTGTACCACAGACCTTTTGTTACTGTTACAGTATTGAAGTGGTCCTCCCACAACTTAACATAAAACTTTTTCATGTCAGGAATAAGCTCAGTAAAATAAGGTTTCCCGGAAATAGCAATGCCGTCTTCAATAGCCTCTAAGGCCAGCTTGTCGTCGGACTTTTCTCGGAATGTGACATCCCGATGACATGATTCTACGCTAAGAGCTCTAAGTGCTAGTGCAACTTACGATTTTATGTCCGACATTATTTCGTTGGCTTTCAATTTATTTTATAACTAGCTTTTACCAGCTGCTTTGCTGGGTGTAAATAAATATCAGACATTTTCAAATTGGGTGGACTCATTTGATGATTCTACCACGATAAAAAGAAAAACCTACTTAAATATCTTAACATAATAGAAAGTGATTCTATATAATAAGTGTAGTCTCCGGAGACTTTCAAGAGCTATTCGGTAACGCTTCGTAACTCGCTTTGACTGACATATTTGTTGGAACAATCTTATGTTTCACTCACACTAACTTCTTAATTGTTGTGAACGTGGTCCTACGAACGTGTATGACGTACTTCAAATCAAAGCAATTCTTTGAACGAAGTTTCGGCCCTGTCCGTTATCTATACTATACTTTTGATATTATAAAGTTGAAGAGTGTTTGGTTAAATGCCCTAATCTCAGGAACTACTAGTTCGAATTGAAAAAATGCAGGGAATGAAACGGTGACTTAAAAGTGCTTTTAAGCCTGAAACAAAAACATGGAGCAACAGTCCATGCCACAAGGAACATCTAATGGCAATCAAAAGCCATCCACGGTTTGCTCCATCTTGTGTTCTGGGCGGTCCACTTATTGATTACACACGGGCGTAAAGGGAGTGGACCCCAATCTGCGTCAAGCGGAAGGTGGATGCCGTGGCGTCTCTCTATTAATTAGCCTATTGCCGTCCACTGCTGAACATAAGGTACTGGGCAGACCGCATCCATCCGCTGCCAGCCACATTCTTCAAATCATTGACCTATCTTGCCGCAGGGCGACCCACCCAAGTTTTCCAATTCGTGGTCTCCACTTTAGCGCATGTCTGCTGTTTCTGCCGTCTGTACATTCAGATCTCAAAGATAGGATTTACCGACGCGATTGTCATACAGTGACTACAGTGTAGTATGTGGTGTAGTTGCCTTATTCTATAAATTAATAAAAATAAAAAAAATTGAAGAGAAAAAGGATCCTACTGCAAAAACAAAGGCGTCTTTCTAAATCTACAATTCAAGTAAGCAAAAGCGGATGCCATGCATGCGGGCAACGTCACAAGATATCTATTATTGTCATATTCTGAAAACCGCATCAAAATCGGTTCAGCCAAACGCGAGATAATCACGGACAAACATACAAACTCGTACATAAAAACAGGTCGAATTGAGAACCTACTTTTTTTTTAAATTCCGTTATTCACAAATATCATAGTTTACTTTTCTCACACCACCAGATAACCAAAACCCATTTGTCACAAGAATCGCTACTTTTATAGCCAACATGAGAGCAAAAAATTCCAAATCTGTGCGGTTAAACGGAGTTTAGCTATTAAAAAAAAGTTGGTTGAAATATGGCGGCCGGCCCGTACACGACACTCGTTTGCATAAAGGAGCGTGATCAGAAATGGCAATGTTAACGTTCATAACGTTTTATTGTGATGTTGTTCGCTTTTCAATTGATACCTGTGGATTTTATTGGTTTTTGTTAATGTAATTGTGATTGTTTTAAAGGTGATTTTGCTTTGATTTTAACGCGTTCTGTTATCTCTATCCTATCATGCAATGACCAATTGAAATTGAGTTTTTATGAAATCGAGATTACCGAGTACTGTTGGTCTGCTTGAAATTTCAATGTGGTTCAGATACGGTACACCAAGGTAGCATAACCAGAGGATGTTTCCCGTTTTTGGGATGTAAAGTAAACTGGTTTGACGGAAGAAAAAAAATTGTTCCGCGTTCGTACACTGGAGGTAGCTTTTTCTAGACAATAAACGCAGTAAATACTTCAAGTTTTCTTTATTTACAGTATGTAAATAAAGATAAGGCTTCAGGTCAGTGATACCAACAATAAGTACCTACACAACTCTTTAGAAAGTAGCTTTTTTTTTTTTGGGTGGCAAAATCATCAAATGAGTCCTCCCGCCCTGGGTGGGGCGGAAGGGACTGTCAGACTCTTACTGACTAAAATCCACCCGTGTTCCTTCGGATGCCCTTTACGTTCCGGGGCCACGGTATCCTGGATTAAGAAAAAATCCGCGACTCCGGCAGGCATTTGGCCCCATAAGGGGCCCCGTCGGTGACGCGTGAAACACGACGCCCCACCGACCCGGGCTTGGTCCTTGGCCGGACGGCGAGCATACCCATTACTCACCGTCCGCAAGCCCGCTCCGCCGCTGTGCCCTCTGCTGTTCAGAGGGACACGCGTTGGAGCGTCCACCCGACAGGCTATTCGCATACGGGCAAAGAAACCCGGAAGAGTTTTTGTCCGCATCCCAGGGTGCACCGGCCCGAAAAACTGGTCTTCCCCCCGGACGTATTCGAGAGGGAACTCCAGCAGGCGTAGCATGGCGCCGTAGAAAGGGGTTTTGTCGACGGAAGAATAGACAAAATGACAGAACGTAGAAATAATTTTAGCGTTTTAAGCATCGTAATGTAAAAAATATAGAAAATAAACGTTTTATTCTTCAATAATGTACGAATGGTGTCATATTTATGCAAAAAAACAGTCGATTTGTTTAGAAATAACGATGAAATAACTTTGTCTTTTCTTCGTAGAATAGAGATAGAATCGCCATGCTACGCCTGCAGTCCACGGGCGCACGTGGAGGTTTCCTGTCTTAGCACCCCTTAGAAAGTAGCTTGTAGTGTCGGCTTGCATGCCTAACCATACGTAGGTACATTTTATTGGCAGCTAGACCTGTTTGCGCTACCATGGTGTCCTAATGAGATAGGGCTCTAAGACCTCAAATAAGTGTCTAATGTAAAGCTTTTTGCGGAAAGAAAAATTCGACTGCAATGGGATTTAAATCCGCGACTTTCTATTTCAGTACATCAGATGTTCATTCAAAACAAGCTATCGCCGACATGATTAAACATTTTAGACTCAATAATTTGTCTGTAATGTCAAAATATTGGTGTAGTAGTTTGACAAACTTTACAATAGATGGCGCCAACGCCACTATGAGACTAAAGATGGAATGGAGACTTTGACCTTGTCGAGAAACCAGATACTGGAAATAGAACAAAACACAACTCAAGTAAATCTCTTTAGAGTGAGTACAACTTATTACTAGATTTACTCTAAGCTCATCAGTATTCTATATAAACAACGAAAGTCTCCCGATTTTTGTGTCAAAGTAAACTGGTACCTAAGCGTGAAACAAAATTATCTAAAAATAGCTTTTACCTTGTGGTTTTTGTAACTTTTTAACGTGCAACGTGATATGTATTAACACTTCAGTGCTAAAAAACTTTATACTTTAATTTTTATCATTACGTCTTTCATTTTCTTTAGCTTGGAGGCTGTTTGTGATTACTATGCCAACGAGGTTACAGTACAAATAAGTTTATTCAACACAATTAGGCAACCGCATTTATTCAAATGCTCACAGAAATACATATGGATTACCTTATTTGATAAAGTCATATTTTTCAATATCACTGGCCCTCATAAAATATTATCAGTCAAACACACAGCGATGCTACGTGGTCTCTGAGTCCTATACTCATACGCTCTGAAACGAAATTATTCCACGAAACACTACGCTCTAATTAACCAAACGAACCAATCCACAAGCATCAATAATACGACAGCTGGAATCTAACAGCATCAACATCGGATGATAATCTAAGCCCATAATCATTTGGCCATTCATACAGCGAGCCAATAACAGTACAAAGCAGCTGAAACGTATCGCAGGCATCTATCGCTTAGTGTGGAATTATCGCGTACCGTGGAATTATTGCGTATCGTGGAATAATCGCGTAGTAAGCAATTACCGCGTGCTATTGACAGTGTTCACTTTACATCACAAAGAGGATGTTTATAATTAACGTCGTGCTATGTCACACATTTGATGTGTTATGTAGGTTTTACCATTTATGGATACTAGGGACCATTTGATAGAGTTTATGAGAGCTTTTTATAGTTTGTTTAGAAGGAGGAAAGAAAAAAGTGGGTTGGTACAAGAAAAAAATGAAAGAATTTCGTAACGATAAGTATCATAGGCACCGATTTTATTAATAAAAAAAAAAATACAAGCGTCCTTCAAAAATTTAATTGAAACGCACAACAAGTACTTATACCTCTCACATTAAATTAAATCCTTAATATTTACTAAAAATTATATCTGTGACGAGTAATTTTAAAATCGAAGTATTCTTTACGTCGTCACTTACTTGTGCTAGCGTGATGTCTGAGCATCGCCAATAAAACTGAACGTGATGGTTCAGTGAAAGAATAAGCTCACACAGCATGTGTACTTTAATATGCACTTTAGAATATAAAGCTAACTGTTCCAGTATATTTAAGATACTGGTAGGGTCAACGACATAAGTCTAATATAAAAGTTTTACATTATACTAAAGGAGGAAAATCGCGTCATAGGGAAGCTTCCCTATGACGCGATTCGTGCTTGCAATTACTACTACTAAAAAAATAAAAACTTTTTAAAAAAAGAACCGACTTCAAATCAAACACAAAAAAGTTTAAAATCACTTTTCTTTCGGAAGTCGGTGGCTTTGTTTTTTATTTCATTGACTATTGCCACCGACTTCCGAAAGATTTCGATTCCGTATGTTAGTATACAGGGTGTAATAAGACACATCACAAAGCCGTTAACTACGTATACTGTACATCTAACTAAGTAGCTTTACGCTAAAATTATCGCTGGGAACCGACTTTTATTTTTAGGTATCAAAAAAAATTATAATTTTATTGCGCGCAATGTAAAGCAAACAGGTTTCGTGTCGTTGTGTGCGTAGGCGGGCGGCTTGATGCACACAAGCGCGCCTATGCTGGAACGCGCTGTGATAAGAACGTATCGACGTGCGTGCGTAATTTTTTTAGAAAAATTCAGGTAATGTTTGTTTGGAAAAAAGTTTTGTAATAATACTTAGAATTCGATTTCGTAAAAAAAAACAGTTTTAAAAAAATGCAACTTTGACCTTCAATATCTCGAGAACCCGTGGAGTCCCAGGTAGGGTCTAAAACGATCCAAATAATGGGTAGAATACGTGACTTTCGGCTTCATTAAGTGTCTTTTTACACCCGGTATATGAAAACTGGGCATTTCTGGGAATATTACATACATACGGGTCGAATTAATAACCTCCTTTTTTTTGAAGTCGGTAATGAAAATCGTCCTTGCTACTACGATGTAATGATGCAATTCGATGACTTGGCGTAGTCGTGGCGAGCGTGTTTTGTTTTTCATCTACCCGTAGACAACCGTACGTTTTATGTAAGGATGATTATCACTTGTAGTTGGAATCGGTCGAATTGCGTCGCATCACGTCATGAAGTCTACACTTGCACAAGTAAGTCACTACATGTTAGGCTACCATAATATTTTTAATAAAATTTAAGTTTAGTAGTTGCGAAGTTCCATATAAACGAACATCGTGGCGGATATTTTTCATATTAATATTTAAATTGTTAAATTTTAGTTTTCAGTAGGTAGTAGACAATAAGGCGGGATATTTAATATATCCTTATTTTTATATTGCCACCACCCCACCCTCGGGCTCATTCCTTCTCCTTCAGAGAGGCGGTCTGTGTCCTAACTTTTTTCGTGAAGCCATTTTTTTTAAATGTGCAAGTGAGCGCCACGCACACATTGGAACGTTTTCCTTGGACATGTTCACTTGTTTTACGTAGTAATCGAACTAAGGAGACAATTTTCTTTAGTTTTTTTGGCTTCAATTCTCAGTGGCCTAATAGAAATCTGGACATTCTACAATCTAAAGCTGCATACATATAATGGAATATTGAAAATTGATACTTATACGTACAAAAGGTTTTTTTTTACTAAATGTCAATTCTCGGCAGACGATCTCCGGCCACCGTAGGCACGGGCATTCGGGCGGCGAGTAATGGGCGACTTGCTGCCCGACCATGAACCATGCCCGGGTCGACGGCGCGTTGTGTTCCACGCGCGCCTCAAGGAGTGTCACCATGATGACGGGGCCCCCCTCTAGAGGGCCAAAGTCTGCCGGGGTCGCGGGACTAATCTCATTACCGTGACCCCGGAACATAAAGGCTATTGAAGGACACCGTGGATTTTAGTCAGTACAAGTCTGACAGTCCCTCTCGCCCTGCCCTGGGTGGGAGGACTCATTTAATGATTTTACCACGCAAAAAAAAATGACAATATTAAGTGACAGTTGACAGATGGATGTCACTGACGTTTTTGTTCATATCGTAGTCGCATGTCTATGGAATAAAAAAAAAACTGAATACTTTTTTGCTGACCGTTCTACCAAAGCTTCGGGAATTTAAAAATAATAGAGGTCCCGTAAGAATAATAAGAGTATGAAAGGAAATTAACTTATGTAACAAAAAATGTACCAGAAAGTATTCTAAGAGAATTTATAAAATGATAATATGAATTAAATTCTTCACAATGTGTCTCAGTATAATTTTCGTGTAAAATATGGAAGTAGACCGTCTTTTGGTACGTTTGAAACGTGATCTTTCTTGCAAAAATATTGGTTTTCGAGATAGCAAAACAGTAAAGAAATTGTGATAAAAAAATAAAGGTAAATATTAATTTCGTTATTTAGTTTATTACAACACATATTTTGTAAACTTTTAAACATTTTAAAATAAAATAAAAAAAAACGGAAAAAAATCGTCAAATCTGCAGTCACGAGATATACGAGTACATTATTGTTATATACCAAAACCTTCCACAGAATGAAACGAACAATTTTCAAAAATCACAATCGGTCACAATCGGTTCAAACATCAAAATCGGTTCAGTCAAATGGGAGATAATCGTGGACAATCATAGATACAGGTCAAACTGAGATCCTACTTTTTTGAAGTCGGTTAAAAAGGAAATATGAACATAAAGAAACTAGCTCACCAGCATCGGGAACGTAGTCCAACCTGCCAGTACTCAGTGGTCTTGAGAAGAACATCCTAAGAATACGTGTCGTGATCAGAACTGCTTTCTGAATCAATGCTCTTGATGCAGCTGTCAGGCGAGAGATATTATTGTTATCACATCAAATATGTATACCATAAATAAGAGGTCATTTTGAGGCCTTATCACAAGATTTGTGTATTTTATTTACAGTGTACTTGAAGTGTGTTTATTGTATGTGAAATTAAAAAAGCGCTTCTAGTGTACGAACGAGGAACTAATTTTTTCCATCAAATTAACATCAAAGTTCACGTTTTCGTAACGTGAAAAGTCACTCTGGGGCCGTGTAAGAAAAAGAATTCAAATAACGGCAGTTAATGTTTTCATTTAGAACAGTGTTACCACTTCAAATTATAAGGATTTCGTTTTTTTCATACGGACTTACGGAACCCTTAAAAGTTAAGATGATTTTTGAGGAAAGAAAAATTCAGTTGCAAGTGGGATTCGAATAAGTACTCCAGACGCCCTAAAAAGTTGCACCACTAACATCGAAACTCCCATTTTCAAATATTTATACTTCGTCGATTTATCACTGGATTTAAACGATGAACGAAAATATCGACAACACTCGTTCAAAACAAAATGGGACATGCTTTGTACGTGAGGAATAAAGTGCTGTCAACACTGCTATTGATAGAGATTACAATAATACTCGGGGCACACGTGGTCCGCGTGGTGGATTATGGCCCACGACTTCGCATAGAAGTGATTTGTGTCCCAATTGTGGGACCATGATAGGCTAGTCCACTGAAAAAAAATCTAATTCGTCCGCCAGTTAGATAAAAAAAAAATTGATACGTTTTTTGGTTTCGTTGCAAAAACCAAAATCAACGAAGATACATCGCTTCTAAAATTCAAAATTCGTTTTTCACTTTTTGCGTTTTATTTAAGTCAATATTCATAAGCAAAAAAAAAAACTCGGGGCCATTATTTTTCAATATTCTAACTAATGGACTAAACGTGAGGCTCATTTGTTTTTATATTTTTACTGCAATAGTAATTTGGCTAAAACGTCTTATGTTGAATGTTTTAAAAGTAAATCAAGGCCATGAATTTTTTGCGCAAGTGCTCCAAGTTTGTTGAAGAACATTTTTGTAGTTTTATCAGTCAAAGTTTGACATACTCGGTAATGGACACCCCATGAGGATTTCACAGCCCTCAGATAAAAATAAAAACAAGAAGTAGACAGCAAAAAATGACTCGAAAATTTTTCATCTTTCTAGCTTTTTTTTTCAAAATATTGAGGTCGGCTTCCAGTCAAACGAGATGCAGCTGATTATCTGTATTTTACATAGAACGACAGTCTATCTGGTAATACGATACTTACCTCTTGGCAAGACTGCTTGGCAGACTATGAAGCTTCTGAATTACAGTAACGACTGTCAAAGATTTACAAATGAAAGCCGGATCTAACGGATTTATGTGCTTTCTGAGGCACAGAAGAAGCTTGCTACGATAAATGGTCACCCATCCACACACCAATCTCGGCAAGCGTGGTTTTACATTAGCTGCTCACTCTGTGTGGACGCGTCTATTGGTTTTCTCTGAGGCACGAAACAATACACTCGAGCAAAAAAAAACCGACACTGGATGGGTCGGGCGCTCGGTCGCTCGACCGCGGCAGCGCTGTCACTTGCCTCGCCCAAGACACGTCCACACCAACCGAGCTGCTTCGCGCGGAAAAAGCCTCGCGAGCCTCGCGAGGCTGCGCGCTCTGTAGGGACGCACCTATTGGAAATCGATTTGTGCGGCGGTTATAATTTAGCCACAAGCTCCGAGGACAAAACATAAGTGACACTACAAAAATCTATTAACACACGAAGAAGTCCTTACAATAATGCCCTTTTATTGTAATAGAAAAGAGATTCAATAGTTCTTTCAGCATTTTTTCTTCAACGAAGGAGCCGAGTAAACTCGTTAACTCGCTGAATAGATAATTTTCAAACACAATTTTCTTCACAACACTCGCTTGGATGAGTGTGTTCAAAAATAGTGAGAATTCAATTTTCTGCCTTTTTAAAGATGGCCGCGCTGGTTATTTTATTTCTGAACGTTCTTAACAAACATGTCTTCGTGTAAATGGTTGTCGTGTTTCGAGAGTTTGTGTAAAGAGGTAGTTTTTAAACGGTCACTTACTTTATTTTGCTGTCTTACTTTCTTAAGGTTTTTTTTTAATCGGGTTTCCTTTGGTTATTTTCGCTGGCTGTTTTTCATAGAATGTTTTGTTTTTTTCACCTTCTGGTGGATAAAGCTCTAATAACTACCAAATGCAGATGGTAATGATTATAATGCCATCTCAACTTTCGTCGATAGCGACTTAGAGCTAAACTGATGGAATATAGCCGGGGTTAATCGATCTACGTCGACCAATGCCGTCGACCGATGCCATCGACCGGCAATCGATCGATTGGTTAATCGACCGGTATCCGTCGACCGATGCCATCGACCGGCAATCGATCGATTGGTTAGTCGATATGTATCCGTCGATCAATTAAAGCTACTACACCAATCGATCAACGTCGACCGATGGCATCGATTGGTGTAATACCCTTAAACTTTATGCCATTTTTTTACGTGGGAAAATCATCAAATGAGTCCTCCCACCCAGAGCAGGGCGGGAGGGACTGTCAGACTTGTACTGACAAATATCCACGGTGTCCTTCAATAGCCCTTTGCGTTTCGGGGGCACCGTAATTCATTAGTCCCGCGACCCCGGCAGGCTTTGGTACAAATTTTAAAATGCATATAAAATTAGATTTCTATATCTTTGTTATTCCTCATCGTCATATCAAAACCACGTCCACGAATACAGGTCTAAACTTTCTGTGCAGTCCTCGATATACTTCGGTAACCACAGTGTATAGGGTGCGCTCTCGTTAATAAACAGAGCGTTGTCAACAATCGATACCACGGCCAAATATATTATAGAACCAATGTTGTAATATTCAACGTGTCTATTTGCTTGCTTCAATATTTTGGGCTCTATTTTCCCACGTTTTTATACACTCACTTTTCTTGTTTGTTTGTTTGTTTATTTGTTTGTTTGTTTGTCGTTCCGGTTGGACTTTTGCAACTCAATTTTGAGGCACTTCCCGATAAGCTAGCAGGCTGAAATTTTGCACACGCTCTAAGTTCTGATGACAATGCATGAATAGCTAAGAAACGTCATAACAAATCCAATATGGCGGCCTCCCCAAGATGGCAGACTGGCTGTTTGAAATCCACCCCTATGATATGTGTATCAAATGAAAGGGTTTGCTGTCAAGAATACGAAAAAAATAGTCACGTGACTTAAATCCAATATGGCGGACGTCCAAGATGGCAGACAGGCTATTTGAAATGTAACCCTAAGATATGGATATCAAATGAAAGGGTTTGCTGTCAGGAGTATGAAAAAAATAGTCACGTGACTTAAATCCAATATGGCGGATGTCCAAGATGGCAGACTGGCTGTTTGAAATCCACCCCCATGTTATGGGTATCAAATGAAAGGGTTTGCTGTCAGAAATACGAAAAATATAGTCATGTGACTTAATTCCAATATGGCGGACGTCCAAGATGGCGGACAGGCTTTGAAGCACTTCCCGATAAGCTAGCAGGCTGAAATTTTCAGGGTAGCTTCAAACCCGATGAACAAAAATAAAAATAATAAAATAATTAATAGATTTAAAAAAATCTAAAAACCCACGTTTTTAAATGTCCTAAAAATAAGAAAATAACCCTACGGGGCTGAGAGAGGGGCCACTCAAAACGTGGGGGCGTATCTTTGCAAGTTACACCCACGATCTATTACACGTCATGTAAATATATCCCATAAATAATCCCTTAAATAATATACGCCCCCACGTTTTGAGTGGCCCCTCTCTCAGCCCCGTAGGGTTATTTTCTTATTTTTAGGACATTTAAAAACGTGGGTTTTTAGATTTTTTTTTTGGTGATCATATTATGAGTGACAGTTCTTCCAAATCTGTTGTACTCGTCAGAAACGTGGTGCCTCTATCGTAAACATATAAGGACGTTGGATAAATTTCATCTAAAGTGCCTTCGAAGCATCATGAACATCAGATGGTTGGATCGTATAAGAAATACGATTGTTTTAAGGCGAGCTAACGTCCTCGGCATAGAGGCTTACTTAATGAGGCGTCAGTTGAGGTGGTGTGGGCATGTACATAGAATGCACGATGATAGACTTGCGAAACGTATCTTCTATTCGGAACTCCAAGAAGGAAAACGGAAACGCGGTGGTCAGTTGCTACGTTTCAAGGATGTTCTGAATAGACACTTTAAGAAGTGCCAAATTGACCCTTCAACATGGGAGAACCAGGCACAAAATCGGCCCGAGTGGAGACGCTATGTACAGGAGCAGGTTTACACCTTTGAAGAAACAAGAAGGTTACAATTGGACAAGAAGCGTGACGACCTAAAAGCTAGACCACCTGCAAATATAACTTACAATGTCATCAATGGTGTCCTTACTTGTCCACTTTGTGCTCGGAGTTTTACGGCAAAAGTTGGATATGCGAGTCACTGGAGAGCACATGAAAGGGCATATCAAAACTCTCAACCACTCTAAAAAAAAGTCATCGATTGCAGTCGCTGTAGCCGAAATCGGCTAGATGGCATCATCATCATCATCATCATTATGAGTGACATACCTATAATTTACGTTCGAAGTCGGTTCTGGAGACTATCGAATCGCAGCGCATTGTGAACTATCTGGGGACACCCGCGGAGTGAAATACATACATGTGCCATGTTTATGAAGCGCCACAACCATTTTAAGTACTTTTTAACCGACTTAAAAAAGCGGATGTTCTCAATTCGGTCGGTATGTTTTTTCTTCTTTTATATTATGTATTATGTAGGTACACCGATTACTCCGAGGTTTCTATGATTCTTTTTTGATCGACGCAGTCACTACGTAAGAGGCGCTGTCGTCGAGCACACAGCGTTTATGTGTTCCCACAAATATAATACACGTTAAAATAAAACATTGTGTATCACGATAACATTCTATAACAGTGAGTAACATGTTAATACATTAGTCTTTAAAGTTAAACAACAAATCTTATGCAGTTTTCTCTAAATATATAACTGCTGTGTCAGAGAGTCTGTCTTAGAATCGTGGTCAACGAAAACATCATTACGAACGTGTTCTAAGAGAGAAGTTTTTTTTTCAAGTAAAGGCATTGCGAACAATATTCGCTGATTTCGTAATCGATTTAGCTTTAATAAAGCTTTGATTTTTGGCTTTCTTTTGCAGTAAAAAGAAAAGAGAAATATTATGAACGGATGAGACAAAAATGCGGCAAAGGAAGTAAAAAGGGGTGCTAAGACAGGTAACCTCCACGTGCGTCCGTGGACTGGAGTTCCCTCTCGGATACGTCCGGGGGGAAGACCAGTTTTTCGGGCCGGTGCGCCCTGGGATGCGGGCAAAAACTCTTCCTTAGGCACTGTGTGCCTAAGGGGGTTTCTTTGCCCGTATGCAAATAGCCTGTCGGGTGGAAGCTCCAATGCGTGTCCCTCTGATTAGCAGAGGGCACAGCAGCGGAGCGGGCTTGCGGACGGTGAGTAATGGGTAAGCTCGCCGTCCGACCAGGGACCAAGCCCGGGTCGGTGGCGTGTCGTGTTTCACGCGTCACCGACGGGGCCCCTTATGGGGCCAAATGCCTGCCGGGGTCGCGGATTTTTTCTTAATCCAGGATACCGTGGCCCCGGAACGTAAAGGGCATCCGAAGGAACACGGGTGGATTTTAGTCAGTAAGAGTCTGACAGTCCCTTCCGCCCCACCCAGGGCGGGAGGACTCATTTGATGATTTTGCCACCCTAAAAAAAAAAAACAGCCGAAGTGCGAGTCTGATTCGTGCACAGGTGGCCTATCATGAACTCTTAACACGATCCAGTTTAGGCTGTGGGAAAGAGATGGCGCTAGATGACTTGTATAACTCTGTCTCGTTCCCACAGCCTAAACTGGATCGCGTTAAGAGCTCGTGGTAAGGCTCTTGGTTTATAGTATTTGTTGATAACTAACATAGTCGAGAGCAGTGGGTGCCCCGTGGTATCGGCCTCGACTTACGAGTTGTAGGTCGTGGGATCGAACCCAGTCAGGCGCATTACTTTGTGTAATTTATTTCAACACCACTGCTCTCAAAACGGTGAAGGAAAACATCGTGAGGAGAACGGCATCTCCTAGAGACATGTGACATCCACCAATCCGCACTGGGCCCGCGTGGTAGATTATGGCCTGCTCCCTTTCACAGAGAGGAGGCCTGTGTCCCAGCAGTGGGAACATTTAAAGGCTGATGATGATGAACATAGTTGGGAAAAGGCTCGGCAGATGATGATGTTGATTTAGATCACAGAAACTGGAAACAAAATATAAATAAGTAACAAAAAGGCAACAGAAATACATCATCTGAGAAAGTTTCTATTGTGTAACTGTTCGCTTGGTGATAGACAGACAGACAAATTTCAACTGTCTGAACTATCACGGTTCATGAGATACCGCCTGGTGACAGACGGACAGACAAGTCCTGTTTTACCCCCCCTAAAAACAATAAGGTACCAACACATCAAATAAATTACCTGCTTATGAGCTATAGGTATTATTTCTAATTTGAGTAAATGAATTACGCCAAAAAAAATTTTTTCAAAAAAAATTTAACCGCCTTCAAAAACAACCACAAAAAAGGGTAAAATAACCTACAAAATAACTTTTCTTTCGGAAGTCGGTGGCTTTGTTTTTTTATAAACGGTTAATAACGGTTATAAACGGTTTCTGTACAGCTCCGTAGTTATTAATTTGAGAAAAATAGTTTAAGATCAATTTAAGTGCCAAAAACTGTCTAAAAACCTGTGAAAAACGAATAAGAAATGAGTGTTAATTGTCTTTACTGCAGAATAAACCTTTATAGTGAGAAAACAAATCGTGAACAATATTGTACACCAAAAAGTGCTGATCATTGTGTCGGACATATTGCATCTAAATTATAAACACAATTATAAAAATTATTACACTGAGTCCAATTGTAAAATAACTACGAATAAAGGCACAGTGTCGTCGTCCACACAAACTGCACAGCCAGATCTAATATCCAGTGAAACTCAAACAGATAATAATTTATTTCGAGACTAATTATAATTTTACTATACTGCACAGCAATGTTCAAGGTATAAGGTCAAAATTAAATGAGTTGGAATTGCTGGTTGAGTCTGAGGACATTGATATTCTTTGTCTTAGTGAAACTTTTTTTCGTGACCAAAATGCAGAAACAATACAGTTGCCAAATTATAAAATAGGATCACATTTTTCCAGGCAAAAAAAATCTCGAGGTGGTGTATGTATTTATATAAAAAACTCAATTAACTACAAAAAAATTGAATGGTTATCTGAACTATCGGTTGAAATTCATTTTGAATGCTGTGGTATAATAATTCCAGAGACAAATTGGTATATATTGTGTATGTATAGAACACCAAACAGCAACTTTAATCTGTTTATCGATAAACTTGAGCTATTATTGTTTAAACTAACCATCAGATTGAGATCCAGAAATAAAAAAATATTTATCCTCGGTGATTTTAATATAGACACACTCTCTAGTACCAGAAAAAGTATTTTATTCAAAAATACATTAAAAAAATTCAATTTACACCTGACCCTACACAAACCAACTCGGATAACATCACATTCTGCAACATGCATAGATAACATAATCACAAATACTTGTAAATTCAAAGTAGAAATATGGGATTTAGGCATATCTGACCACACGTGTCAAGTAATAAAGATACCGTGTAACTTAAGTTTCAGAGAAAAATACTGGTTTAAAATGCGGCGTAATATAAATTATTACATAGACATATTTTTAAAATACATCTCTCAAATAAACTTTCAAGACGTGTATTATCATTCGGATGCAAACGCAGCCTACGAAGAATTCATTAGCTTATTTAAATTAATATTCGATATTAGCATTCCAGTTGAAAAAGTTAAAATTTACTATAAGAAAGATACATCATGGAAAACTAAAGGGATCATAATTTCAAGTAAAAATAAACGGAAAATGTACCTACAAACAAAAAATAATATGTCTCAAGAATTTAAAGCAAAATATGCTCGTTGTTGTAAAATCCTAAAGCGTGTAGTAAAACAATCAAGAAAAAATTCGAACGCGAAGTTCATCTCATGCAGTACCAATAAAACTAAGGCCACATGGGCGTTAATAAAACGGCAAACCCAAACTACAAATGTTCTTCAACCCACAATAGACTATATTCTACATAATAACAATATAATAAAATCTCCTGTAAAACTAGCTAGTACATTTAATAGTTTTTACATCAATCAAAATTGCAACACCACGTCAGCGGACAACAACGACTACAAATCACAACCAATTGGTAACTCAAGCAGTATTTTCTTCTACCCAGTAGACAGAAGTGAAATAATTAACATAGTCCAGAAATTTAAAAATAAAACTAGTTGCGGTCACGATAACATACCCATTACAGTAATTAAGGAAAGCATTCTATTTACTGTTGACCCACTTGTACATATTCTAAATCTTATGTTAGAAACAGGTAAATTTCCCGATACCTTAAAAATTGCTCTCATAAAGCCATTGTATAAAAAAGGATCAAGGCATGACGTAAATAACTACAGACCAATTGCACTATTACCATTGTTACGAGCTGGGTATTGGGATAAATTAATTAACACCAATTAAAACCAAATAAACTTTATTCACACACGAATCAGTAATTAAAACAAACACTTAACACTACTCAACAATTAAACACTTATAAACTCACTTAATCACACGTAAAAATCACTTGGAGATCGCTTCCAGTTCACTTCGAGTTGCCTCGATCGTAGTCAAAACCAGACTGACTCAGGCCGCCGATCGGCGCCCTTTTTATACTACCGCCGGACCCACTAGATGTTTCTAGAAGGTGGTCGAATGTTCTGGAAACATCCATAGACTTCGACATAGTCCCATACCTTCTAGAACATTCCAGACCCATCTCGAAACATCTAGAACAGGGTAGAATTTTCTAGAAACTTCCAGACCAATCTTCGGTAGAATTGTCGAGAACCTTGTGGAACTTTCGAGAAGCCTGTAGATTGGTCTCGCGATCCGATCGACGTAACACTGCCCCCTCCTTAGACATGCTCGTCCCGAGCATCGTTAGTCCCGAGCATGCACAGTCCGTCGTAGTCGTCGTTGTATCGCCGCAACCAGTTAACGAAGTCAAACTTAGGCGCACCGCCTTGAGCACTCTGTATGCGGTAGGGAACATCACTGCTCCTGGTCGCAACTCGGTATGGCCCATCCCGTTTCACTTTTAATTTACGAGGCTTCCTTTTCCTTCGCACTGGGTTATGCACAACAAGTGACGCTTCGTCAAAACCACTACTGTTTGTCTGAGGTCTTTTCACACAGTTATCCATGTCATTTTCCTGCGCAGGCTGTAGGGTTTCCTTACGTTCATTACCGATATCTGTGGTTCCTCTTAGCGTCCTCACGTGCACTACTTCCTTAGGCTCTTGCTTGATGCTGTGCCTACTGTCTTCAGAACAAGGTCTTCTAGACGGTGTATCAGCTTTACCATGCGCTCTCCAATTGCAATGCTGGGCAATCATATCAGCTGCCCTTCGCTTTGGACAGCTTGACCGAAGATGACCCTTTTCTCCGCAAGTATAGCACCTAGGGCTGTACCCTCTCGAACGGTCGCGTACAGAAGATGGTACAACCTCCCTGCTACGCTGAGTTCGATGGTCTTGCCTCACTGCCTCCACTTCCAAAGCATGGGCCAAGGCGCCCTTCAAGGTCTCGTGATGCCCAAGTTTTACAGCTGCTCTAACTTCCAAGTCGCGTATTCCGTCAATGAAAGCCTGTACCAAATTGCAATCGATGAGAGCCGGGACGGACCGATATGCTTTCCGGACCATTTTCTCAATTTCTAGGGCCCACTGTTGTAGGCTCTCGGTACTACGTTGAACACGATCCCTTAACTTAGCGCGAAATACGTGCTCTAGGTGCGCGTCGCCGTACCTGGACTCCAACGCTTCCAGCAGCTGCTCATATGTCACATCCTTGCCAAGAGCCTCAAGTACGGTCAAGGCCTGGTCTCGCAGACCTAAGATGAGTGCGGTCGTAGCTTGCTCTTTGGTCCACCCATTTGCCTTCATAACAGCCTCAAACTGCATCCTGTAAGCTGGCCATGATGATGTTCCGTTGAATGGTGGCACCTTAAACCCTCGTACCGAAGGTGCAGCAACCACTGGACACACAATCCCGTCTCCAGTCCTAAGTTCACCCAAAGTCTTCTTCATCTCAGCAATCTGAACTTCAGCTTCTGAGATACGACTCTCTAGCTGGTGAACTTGCTCTTTCATCAACTTGAGCTCCTTGCCAAACGTCGAGTGCAGGTCCTTTATCAGGAACATCTGCTCTTCTTGGCGGCGGGCCTGCTCCTCCATGTCCTTCTGTAGCTGCTCTTGCAGCAAGCGGACCTGCTCCTCCTTATCCTTCTGTAGCTGCTCTTGCAGCAAGCGGGCCTGTTCTTCTTGGCGGCGGGCCTGCTCCTCCTGCCGACGGGCCTGCTCCTCCTGCCGACGGGCCTGCTCCTCCTGCCGGCGGGCCTGCTCCTGCAGCAGCGCCATAAGCGCAGACAGGTCTGGAACCGCTGATGCTGAAGAGACTGCAGACGGACCAGCCACTGGTTCTATCGTAGGCTGAGCACCACCCGGCGTCTGTATCGGGGAACCTCCAAACCGCCTCTGGTCCATGTCTTGTTGACGGTGACTCCTGGTACGAATACCGTCCGTGTCGTCCTTTGGTAAAATCGGCATTTTATCCCTCACTTCTGACACCAAATGTTACGAGCTGGGTATTGGGATAAATTAATTAACACCAATTAAAACCAAATAAACTTTATTCACACACGAATCAGTAATTAAAACAAACACTTAACACTACTCAACAATTAAACACTTATAAACTCACTTAATCACACGTAAAAATCACTTGGAGATCGCTTCCAGTTCACTTCGAGTTGCCTCGATCGTAGTCAAAACCAGACTGACTCAGGCCGCCGATCGGCGCCCTTTTTATACTACCGCCGGACCCACTAGATGTTTCTAGAAGGTGGTCGAATGTTCTGGAAACATCCATAGACTTCGACATAGTCCCATACCTTCTAGAACATTCCAGACCCATCTCGAAACATCTAGAACAGGGTAGAATTTTCTAGAAACTTCCAGACCAATCTTCGGTAGAATTGTCGAGAACCTTGTGGAACTTTCGAGAAGCCTGTAGATTGGTCTCGCGATCCGATCGACGTAACACCATGTTTCTCGAAGATATTTGAAAAGGTTATATATGCTAGAATCATGAAGTTTTTAGATGTCAATAATATCCTAAATGTTAACCAATTTGGATTCCAAAAAAATAAAACTACATCATTGGCTATTTACAAATTATTCAACACCATCTGGGATAAGATCAATGATAAAAAACAATGTGCTGCTCTTTTCATTGATATGTCAAAAGCATTTGACTGTGTTAAGTATGACATTCTGCTTGATAAATTAGAAGGTATAGGAATAAGAGGTATAGCATTGAAATTGATTGAAAATTATTTAAACAGTAGAATGCAGGGCACTATTATTGAGGTATACAATGAACGTACAAAAACGGTGGAGGTAGTGACATCAAATTTTGAATCTGTAATACTAGGCGTACCGCAAGGCAGTATATTGGGAACCCCATTGTTTTTATTGTATATCAATGACCTTCCAAATATAATTAACCACCTTTGCGTAATGTATGCTGATGACGCAACTATATTCATATCAAATGATTATCCCAATGACCTGTATTACGAAAATGAAATAAATAGAACTTTAACAACAGTAACAGATTGGTTGTCTTCAATAAATCTTAAAGTCAATGCCTCAAAAACCAAACTGATTCAATTCAGAAATTATAAAAGTAGACCTGCTAAATTGAATGTTACCATGTCTGATACAGCGATTGAAGAAGTTAAAGATACAAATTTCTTAGGAGTTGTAATAGATCAACATTTAAACTGGAAGTCTCATATTGAAAAAATTAATAAAAAAATATCCAGTGCCTGCTACGCATTGTCAGTTCTAGCAGAAACTACAAATCAGACAGTCACTAGAAATGCTTATTTTGGAAATGTTTATCCATTGTTAACTTATGGTGTCATATATTGGGGGAACTCAACAAATGTACAATCCACTTTCATTCTCCAAAAGAAATGTCTTAGGACAATATATAATATGTATAATACCGATTCATTACGAGATGTCTTCAGACAGGAGGGATTACTGACACTGACTGGTATTTATATACTCGAATTATGTTTATTTGTTAAAAACAATATGCAATATTTTAATTTTAAATCTAGTTCTAAAAGAAACATTAGAAAACAATATAAATATGACATTAATTTACCCGTTGTTAAAAATATGATGTATTATAAAAGTACCTATGTTACTGCTATTCGAGTATACAATCACTTACCACCAGCAATAAAACAGTTGAATGGAAATTTGTTTAAAATGAGATTGAAGAAAATGTTAATTGAGAATGTATTTTATGGTCTTAATGAGTTTTTTGCTAAGAAAAATAGTTTTAAGTAATTGTCCTAATTGCATATCCGACATGGGTAGACTGTTGAGCCTGAAAATGTTATGTCAATAAGAACTGAATGTACACAGATGCGCAATAAATATATCTTTATCTTTATCTTTATTTCGTTGTCTTTTATGCCACCGACTTCCGAAAGAAAAGTTATTTTGTAGGTTATTTTACCCTTTTTTGTGGTTGTTTTTGAAGGCGGTTAAATTTTTTTTGAAAAATTTTTTTTATTTTACTCTTTTTAGTTTAAATATTCAACCCAAAATTCTTGTCAAATACATCATTTCTTACATATGCACTAGAATTTGGTAATCCTTAGCACCGGTATTAACATCGCTCATGTACACAATAAGTTAATAAAATTCCCTATCAAAAACTGCTGAACCGATTTTGATGAAACTTGCAGTGTTCCCTAAAGTGAACTATTCCTCGTACAACAAAAAAAGAATTTTGATAATCGGTCCACAATTAGCGGAGTAATCGCGTAACAAACACTCAAAAAAGTAAAGATCATCACATCATCCATCAATAAAAATGCTCACAAAATAAAAAGTACTGAACCAAATTGGATGAAATTTATGGGACCAATGGGAAAGTATACTGCATCGAACGAAAAAAGAATTACACTAATCGGACCAGAAACCTCGGAGTAATCGGTGTACATACATAAAAAAAAAAAAAAAAAAAAAAAAAAAAACATACCGACCGAATTGAGAACCTCCTCCTTTTTGAAGTCGGTTAATAATTGAGAATTTAAAGTAAATAATTGAATTTACTATACAGTGACAAAACTTTAATGAAAACCATTTTAGAAGACGTTATCTTATCGACTTCCCGACCGCCTTGATCGCCTAGCAACGCATTAACCGTTACCCTAATGTGTCCTCAATTCCGCCTTCCCTATTACCCCTTACAGCGCGTTAATAAGAAGACCTTATCTCCTTTACTTCCCCGACATCAAAAGAAATAACTTGATTTCGTTAAGGATACATTTACAAAATAATTTCAGCTTTCAATTCTAAAGTTAATGGCATGCGAAAGGCATTGATGTCAAAACCAATACAGTTAAAAAGGCGGCAGCGTTTCATCCTGTCGTTTTCCAGATAAAAATATCCATTTTCATAAAAAAATAAACATTGTCACGCGAAAAAGGTGATAAAAGCAACCGGTAATAATTTACGAGTCTCCCTACGCCAGCTTTATTAAATTTTTAATTCTACATTCAAAAAGCCTTTTCGCTTAAAAGGAGAAAGTTCGAGATTATTCTAAGGAACATCTGTGTTTTTCAATGGTGGAGCTATTAAGCTTTTTAAATGTTAAATTCTTTCGAAGTAAGAAAGATCTTTGAAGACTATTTTAATGCGGAAATGTGGGATTTCTTTCTGTCTTATTTTATGCCGTTACGGAAGGTTTTTTAAATAATTATGTGGATGTTATGCTAGTAACACGACATCTGCGTAATGATATTTAGAATCTCCTTTGCTCATAATTCGCTTTAGCCTGAAGCTTGGAAGGTTTTTTGCTTTTTTTGTGTAACGTAGTCTGTTTGTGACGTCATCATTCGCGTAGACCTAATTTTTGTGTGCTTTGTGAAAAACTTATTACTTTGAACATGACTCTGTTCATGTGCCCTGGAGGTATTTTGCTCCCCCAGATTAATGTAATACTGAGGTATTTTTTTTAGGTTGTACTAGCTGCTGCCCGCGACTTCGTACGCGGATTCTGTTGCTTATGCCAGCGGCACGGGGTCGTCAAAATCGAACATCTGATAAGTCTGATGTCCAATTTCAAGAGCCCGGGTAAAAAAATAAATGGGAGTTTTGGCCTGTAGAGTCAAATTTTTATTCATCATCTAAAATTAGTTCTAAACTGTTACCGCCTTTACTGCGTGTAGGTACTCTCAGCTTATGTTATTTTAAAATTATACAGTGAAATTAGTGATAGCTTTGATTTCCACATCAGGTGTTCCAGATCTTCAATTTTATACGTCAACAGAGAGTGCTCATCACGCAGAACAACTCTTGCTAAGACGTCATTCCTATACTTATATGTAGCTGGGCTCTTGGTGTCCCACATCAGGTGTTCCAGTACTTCAATTTTATACGTCAACAGAGAGTGCTCATCAGGCTGAACAACTTTGCTAAGACGTCATTCCTATATATGTTATGGTGTAGCTGGGCTCTTGGTGTTCTACATCAGGTGTTCCAGATCTTCAATTTTTATACATCAACAGAGAGTGCTCATCAGGCTGAACAACTTTGCTAAGACGTCATTCTTATGTTATTTTATAGTGTAGCTGGTCTCTAGGAGTTCCACATCAGGTGTTCCAGAAATTTTTATACATCAACAGAGAGTGCTCATCAGGCTGAACAACTTTGCTAAAACGTAATTCCTATATATGTTATGGTGTGGCTGGGCTCTTGGTGTTCTACATCAGGTGTTCCAGATCTTCAATTTTTATACGGAAACAGAGAGTGCTTATCAGGTTGAACAACTCTTGCTAAGACGTCATTCCTGTAGGTATATGTTATAGTGTAGCTGGGCTCTTTGTGTTCCACATCAGATGTTCCAGTTCTTCAATTTTTATACGGCAATAGAGAGTGCTTATCAGGCTAAACAACTCTTGCTAAGACGTCATTACTGTATATGTTATAGTGTAGCTGGGCTCTTGGTGTTCCACATCAGATGTTCCAGATCTTCAATTTTTATACGGCAATAGAGAGTGCTTATCAGGCTGAACAACTCTTGCTAAGACGTCATTACTGTATATGTTATAGTGTAGCTGGGCTCTTGGAGTTCCACATCAGGTGTTCCAGATCTTCAAATTTATTATCTCAGTAGAAAATGCTCATCACGTGGAACAATTTTTGTTTTGGCACCATTTTTGTATCTCTTATAGTTAAGCTGGTCTGTTGCAGTTCTGCACCAGGTGTTCAAGTTTTTAAGATAAATTATAGCCTATATGTTGGCCAGACTTAATACCTATACAACAAAAAAAGAATCATTCAAATCCGCCCAGTACTTTTTGAGTTTATCCCGGACATACATACAGACAAACAGACAAACAGATAAACAGACAAACAGACAAAAATTCTAAAAACTGTATTTTTGGCTTCGGTATCGATTGTAGATCACACCCCAAGTATTCTTTTAAAAAAATATTCAATGTACAGTTTTGACTTTCCTACCATTTTATTATATGTATATATAGTGTAGCTGGGCTCTTGGAGTTCCACATCAGGTGTTCCAGATCTTCAAATTTATTATCTCAGTAGAAAATGCTCATCACGTGGAACAATTTTTGTTTTGGCACCATTTTTGTATCTCTTATAGTTAAGCTGGTCTGTTGCAGTTCTGCACCAGGTGTTCAAGTTTTTAAGATAAATTATAGCCTATATGTTGGCCAGACTTAATACCTATACAACAAAAAAAGAATCATTCAAATCCGCCCAGTACTTTTTGAGTTTATCCCGGACATACATACAGACAAACAGACAAACAGATAAACAGACAAACAGACAAAAATTCTAAAAACTGTATTTTTGGCTTCGGTATCGATTGTAGATCACACCCCAAGTATTCTTTTAAAAAAATATTCAATGTACAGTTTTGACTTTCCTACCATTTTATTATATGTATAGATTATGATCAAATGAAACGGACTATCAGACTTTTAGTGACTACAAGCTCACGCTGATCCTTCAGATGCTCGGATGCTCTTAAAAGGTGTGCTTTATCGGCGTTTTCGAGGCCGGCTACGCGACACCTCGCAGCGTAACACGAAGCCGTCACTGTGGAGTCTGGTTTTTTGCCCGGTTGAAGGCAATCTAACTAGTTAGCGCACTGAACGATTGGACTACTGCGCAGCGTGTCGCGGGTTCGATTCCCACACGGTACAAATATTTGTATGACCTACAAGTAGTTGTTCCGGGTGGGTGTTTGTGTATGTGAGTTTCTATTTTTGTAAACGCACCCACGACACAGGAGAAATGAGAGTGGTGCCCCACTCTAAAGCTGGGTCTAGACGGTGCAGACTTGCGCTGCGCAGACTGTTGCACGGACAAAAGTATGTGCGACTCATATCGTCCACACGATACAGACATGTTAGTTGTTCTTTAACTCTCGTGGTGTGCGGACGGCTGCAATGACAGATATCAATATTATTATCTCGTCGTTTACTACAACTAGCTGCTCTTATGGATTTTTTAGGAAAAACACATACCAAGCGCTATAAATGGTCGAAAAAGTGGTTATCAAAGAGACAAATGTACTCGCATACAACTTTACTGAAGGAATTGGCAACTAGCGAAGAAGGTGATTTTAGAAATTACTTGAGAATGGATTTGGCCACTTATAACGAATTGTTATCCCTTGTTACTCCATTATTGTCAAAAAAGACACATGTACACATGAATTCATAAACAACCAAAGTTGTCGTAAGTTGACCCACAAGTCTGAACATGCGTCCACACAATGCAGTAGTTTGCGCAAACACGCATGTCTGCGCCGACTTTTTGATACCAAGAACAAAGATGCACAGATATCGTCACAGACTTGAGATTTCACGTCCACACGTCCGTCCCATTGACACCGACTTAAGTCTGAACAGACACGCTGCGCAGACTAAAGTCTGTGCCGTGTGGACCCAGCTTTTAGTTGTTCTCCTGTGTCGCTGTTCTTTAGAAAAAAAAAACAAAAACACAAAGCTATAATAACTGCGCGATCATAATAATTATCAGGACAGCTGGATGGTTTCATAGTCATATCCTTAGATTAAAAAATGTCATCTAAGGTCATATCTTTATTTGCTGGATCTTGATGAGATTTGATTCAGAGATAGACTATAAGATTGCAATAACACGTGGGAAGGGCAAAGCCGATGGCAATAATTACTGTGCGAATAAAAAAAAAACGAAAAACTCAAGTAAGTAGGTAAGTATGTAGTGTGAGCACTTTCAGTTTCCTATACGTTGAAACAGGCACGAGATAAGTACTTCGCCTTAATGGCAACGGTTAAAAGAACAAGTACATGATATTCCTTTTACAGGCCACGATATTATAAAACTCATTTATGTAGGTGCCTATTTAAAAAGGTATATTAGGCTGGTATGACTCTTTAATATGTAAAGGACTTTTCTTTTGATGAATGAAACTTATTTCCTTAACGAGGATTCGCCTTGTGCCTTGCGGCTTGGCGATAAGTCAATCAATTTGTGGTTTTTATTTCTTACTTTGTTCATAAATATCTAGAGTAGAGATCTTATAGCTCGGAATGTGATAATAAACTATAATTATGATCTAACTTGATGTATCGATATCCTCTTAATAAAATATTTCCACGTCGCCTCCTTCTGCGAAGCAGTAATGCTCGTTAAGGAGGAGGCGGGCCGTGAGAGAGAGAGGACTGCGTCCTCCCTCCGCCCCACCCGCAATGGTAGACGCCCACGGCGTCGGACGTCGCAAGACGATCTCCGGCCACCGTAGGCGCGGGCATGCGGGCGGCGAGTAAAGGGCAACTCGCCGCCCGACCATGGACCATGCCCGGGTCGACGGAGCTGTTAGAACCGGGAACCTTGTAGGGTTTTTAAAAAATGAAAGTTTTGTATGCTGGAAGTAAGTACTATATTACACAAGATATGTACAAGTGACAAGTGCACGGGATGGTGGTTAGGAGACGACTGGCGTGCTGGACCGAGGGAAAGATAGGTGAGGAGTGTCGGGATGCTGCGTCAGCAGCTAGGATGCAGCGTAGACAGCTGAGTAGGCCAAAAGGGGTGCAAAGGCAGGATGTAACAGCCCCCCGATTAGGAGGAAACTTACGGGTAGAAGGTAAGTTGACGGGAAGAGAAGGAAGTACAGGTTTTATGGATTTTAGGACATTCGAAGACGAGGACCAGGGATATCTTCGGTACTTATGGATGCCAGTTCTATGGGAGTTTCAGGTTCGGGTTTACATTTTGATGTTTTAAAATGACAATACAATTTAATGGAAAAGTACAAAATTAAAATAAGACTTATAACTACAGTGATATAAGAATAATAATTACCATAGACGACAATGTGAGGTTTTTCAATAACTCCATTGAGGTTTGTTTTTATCTGATCAGTTGCTTTGTTATAATTTGAAAAAAGGGAATCTAGGTTGTTAATATTTTTTAGGTTTACGTAAGGAACTTTGATGTTGTCCTTTAAATATGTAGTAGAACTACAACAAGTATCATTAATCAATTCAAAATGCAATACTATTGGTTTTATTTTTATTTCAATATTATGTTTGGGTATTAACTTATTGTCATTGCAATAAGCAATACAATTGTCTGGTATAGTTAATATACCAGTACCGGAAATAGAAGATTCGGATAAATCTTGGTTACTGCATTCTATAGTTATTTTAGAATTTTGGCTGATCATGTAGATCCACTGGTTATTATGTAGTTTATGAAAGGTTTCGAAATTACCGTTAACAAATTCAGTTTTACAAAGAGGTGGAACGGAAGTCAGAGCTTTTGAGATAACCTCAGTTTCACATATAGGTACAGCCGATGTAGGATATACATTGGAAATTTCACAAATATAATATTGCGTATTAATTACTTTACAAGTGTTAAGGGAATTTAGTTTACAATAAGATTTTTTATCTTTAGTTATGCCCAAATATTTAGTGGATGGTATTATAGTAGAATACAATGTATTGTTCACAGTTTTGAGGGCAATAGGATAAGGTACAGTATGATACAAGTCAAATTCTTTTGTATTTACCAAGGGCATTTGTAATACAAATATAATTTTGTTATTTGCATAATAACTGGATACATCAGATATATTTTCTAAAATATGAATATTATCTAAAATTAAGGGTACAGGTAATTGCTTAGAACTAGGGAGAAATCTATAATTACTTACAAGATCTGAAAACAGTTGCTTAGGGGTAATGATAGATGGATATAATATATTAGACTTACTAAACATAATAGCATTAATGATATCTTCTAACTTAAATGATAATGTTAACAAACTACTTTCTAAAATATTCGACAATCCCGATATTTTAGATCTCATTAACAATTTGTTGGAAACATGTGTTAAGTTTGCCATTTCTTGGTTCAAGTTATCTATGGCATAACTTAAACTTTCTTCATTTGCATTTATTTTATCAATTACTTCTTTTAAGGACAAAAGTGTGGATTGTGTAACCATCATGTTTTCTTTCATGAGGGTTGCCAATTTAGTTTGATCATTTTCCAAAGTTTGAATGGCATTACTATATTTTTCAGCATCATTTTCGTCCATGTTACCAAACAGGTATTTGATTACTGAGCCAACTCCACCAAACCAAGGAGATCTTTTATTAGATTTTGATATAAGATGGGAAATAGAATCAAAATCTCTAACTATGTCAGAATAGCGGGACGACAATGGTTGGAATAGATAATGACAATCATCTCCGTAATATGCATTACTTTGATTACATAAAAATGTCGAGGTTGTTAGAATATCCCTTATGTTATCTAAATGTGGTTGAATGAAAGAGATATCTATAGGAATTATTATATCTAGAGTATCATCGGTTATTTTAAGAGAGCCAATAGGATCAAAATATATGCCTGCGTCGTCTGATGCTGGCTGGATATATCCTTGACTGTTTGATGCCAGGATAGGATAAATGAAACCAATTCTGGAAGGAAAAGTAATATAGGTTATTGTATATTTTTTTTTTTAAATACTAAGTTAAACTACTAGTGGCCAATTTCATTTCGTCAAAGTGATGTTTAACATGACGTCTGTTTATAAGGAGTGATGCTGTGTTGTTTCCATGAATTTTCACAATTTTAAATGGACCTTTCCATATAGGAGATAAAGCTTTTCTAAGACGTAAATGATTTTTTAGGTAGACAAGATCACCGACTTTATATTTAATTGGTCTCGTGTGAGTATCGTAATAATTTTTTGAATTTATTTTTGATTTTTGAATATATTCTATTGCCTTCGCTCGGCAATACTTAAGTCTATTTTGGAGTATGCGGACATATTCAGGGTAAGTAGCATTTGGTGTTTCTTCATAGATGGAGGTTGGTATGTATGGTTTATTTCCGAATACTAGTTCGTAGGGAGCAAAGTGAGTAGTTGAATGGATAGCTGTATTATAAGCCAGCATAGCTGTATATACAAATCGAGGCCAGTTATTTTGTTGATCGTTTACATATGATTTTAAGTACTCTTTTAAAGTAGAGTGACTTCTCTCAAGAGCACCTTGAGTTTGAGGATGATATGGAGTTGACCACAATTGTTTTATTTTTAATAGATTACAGGTTTGTTTGAATAGCTCGGCCGTGAAGTTGGTACCTTGATCGGTCAAGATTGTTTTTGGAATTCCGAATAATGTAATGAAATGTACCAAACATTCACATGTTTCTTCAGCAGTAGTATTCGTGATTGGATAAGCAGCTGAGAACTTAGTGAGGTCATCCTGGAGAGTCAGGATGTATTTATATTTATCGCTACCTGCTTCTGGCAGTGGTCCTACGATATCAAAGGCTACTCGTTCAAACGGACGTGTTGAAAGAGAAGTAATTTGCATAGGAGCCCGATTGGTTTTTCTAAGGGCCTTGTTGACTTGACACTGCGGACATTTTCTTACATAGTTTTCAATGTCAGTTCGCATGTGTTTCCAGTAATATTTCTCTTGAATGCGTTTTAGCATTCTACCAGAGCCTAGGTGACCGGCTATAGGGAGATCGTGATTTTCTTTTAGGATTTTTGGAATTTCACTTAATGACGGATATATGACAGTATTTTTATAAATATGTATAGTCATTTCTGAGTTATGGAATAGGTATAGAATCATGTTATATAGTTTGATATATTGATGCGTATCGAATGGATTATTAAAGTCAGATATGGCTATCTCGGGGTTATCTTGACCTGTGAGACTAACGATTAATTCATTTCTTACGGATTTGAGACACTTGAAGATATCCTCGTATGTACAAGTGTCAAAATGATTGACTTTAGTGAAAATGAAGTAATAAATTTTATTCTCTAATTCATATTTGAGGAAAGAGTGTAATGTCCTTTTCAGTTGTGCTATAGTTGCACTCATTTTTGTTGAGTGTGCGGGATGCGTAGGCAATAGGTTTATCTTTGCCTATTTCGCCTTGGGAAAGAATAGCGCTGATTGCGTAATTTGATGCGTCACAGCTGAGAAGAAAAGGTTTAGAGAAGTCAGGGTATGCTAATAAAGGAGCTGTAGTTAATTTGTTTTTAAGGGTTTCGAAGGATAATTGATGTTCGTTTGACCATACGAACTCTACATTCTTTTTCAAGAGATTAGTTAGGGGCTTGGCAATACTTGAGAAATCAGGGATGAACCTGCGATAATAGGAGACAAAACCAAGGAATGATTTGACATCTTTTGGAGTTTTAGGTATGGGGAATTCATGGACTGCACGTAGTTTCTCTGGATTAGGTTTGACGCCTTTGTCAGTAATGACATGGCCTAGATATGAGACTTCCTTTCGTAGAAACTCACATTTGTCAGGTTGTAGTTTTAACCTAAATTCACGGAGTCTAGAAAATACATTTATTAGGTTATCTATATGAGTAGGTATGTCAAATGAATAGATGACGATGTCATCAAGATAGACAAAGCATTGAATGCCTTGAAGGCCAGATAAGGCAGAGTTCATTAACCTCTGAAAGGTGGATGGTGCATTTTTTAATCCAAACGGCATACGTGTGAACTCGTAGTGCCCTGATGGAATCGAAAATGCTGTCTTGGGTGAATCATCTGGAGACATGTTTATCTGATGGAAACCGGAAGCTAGATCTAATGTGCTGAAGTATTTACATTTTCCTAGTTGGTCTAGGATATCAGCTATGTTTGGAATAGGATAGGAATCGCCAATAGTCACGTCGTTGAGCTTACGGTAATCGATTACGACGCGCCATTTTCTTTGACCGGAAGCATCAATTTTCTTGGGTACTACCCAAATTGGTGAGGACCAAGGGGACATTGAAGGTTTAATTATACCTTGTTTTAACATTTTTTCTATTTGGGAATCAACTTCTTGTTTGTGACACTCGGGGAATCTATACGTTTTTACGTGGATTGGGTTATCCGATGTGGTTTTAATTTTGTGTTCTATCGCATCAGTATGTGTTAACTGTTCGTCAGGTAAGTGGAAGATGTCTGAGAACTGAGAACAAACGGAATATAGTGCTTCAGTTTCTTCAGGGTTAAGGTGGGACACGCGAAGCTGTTTTAGTACTTCGTCAGTGCGTTCCCGGACTTGGGATTCGCTCATGGTATTGATAAGGACTGAATCTTCTAGAGCAAAAGGTTTTAGACATAGTTTAAGGTCAGAACTGATAGTTACGGATTCTTCTGACGTATTAACTATAGAGATATTAACGCGGTTATTATTTTTAACTCGCACTATGCAATTTGCTACTAGTAAGTCTTTAGATAAATGTTGGTCTATTATAAGACCTTCTCTTATCTCTGGATTTGATACAGTACATTCGATAATTGCTTCCGTACGCGGTGTTATTGTATATATAGGATCATTGAAGTGCATTTTTATTTTAAATTCGTTTAACTGTAATATTCCTTCATCATAATTTATTTTACAACTCATTGAATTAAATAGATCGTTGCCGATAATTCCATCGTAGGATAGGGTTAGTTCTTTAACTAAATTAAAATTATGTGTTAGGTATTTACAATCGGTATGAGGTTCTTCATGTGTATATATAGTAATGGGGATTTGTCCCAATGTGCGTAGCGGGTGATTGGTAGTTGAATCGATACCCTTTATTTTGAATATGATGTTTTCGTTAATAACGGGCATTTGCTCAATTGCAGTTTTCTTTATAACACTTATACAAGCACCTGAATCGACGAGAAGAGTTAGATCTTTAGAGGACACGGGAGAATTCACTTTTATGAATGGTAAGGATTTATTTGATATATTAGATGTAAATTCATATATTTCTTTATTAATTTGTTTTTTGTTTTCAGGATTCCGGGTAGAGTCTACGGTTTGGGGCTGGTTACCCTGCTGCTTGACTTCCGGGGATTTAAAGGGTTTAAAGTCTACGGTTTGGGGCTGGTTACCCTGTTGCTTGACTTTAATGGAATTTAAGGATTCAGAGTCTACGATTTGGGGCTGGTTACCCTGTTGCTTGACTCGAGGATTTAATTTGGCGTCGTTTATGATGAGATTTGCATGTCCCGTGCGACGCCTATGCGGGACATGGTTTAGTTTAAATCGACAGTATCGTAACCGTCTACATTTTCCGCTTCGGTCATGTAGTTGATACGTGGTTTAAAATTAGAAGTGCTTGGTTGCGCTGGTTGCGCACTCGATTGATGAGGTTTGTTTTGATTGTACTTATTATTATTATACTCCCGTAGTGCACACTTTTCTAGGATGTGCCCGGACCTTTTGCAATATCTGCAGAACGGTTCATTTGAGGGAGGTTTTATTTGGGAAGGTTTTTGAGATGGGTAATTATTATTATTATTGGGTCTACTGGATTTAACGTTTGTGTCATTTTGACGGAATGATTTTGTAGCCATGGATTGTTTAAATGAGTACTGCTGGAGTTTTTCTTCGGAAATCGCGTAATTGATGGCTTCATTTAAATTCTTAGGATTTCTGCATCTGACTATATTGGCAATACGAGGGGTGAGGCCCATCGTAAATGTATGGAGAGCCAGATCCTCCATAGCAGCAACTCTACCAGAAATTTCGCTCTTTTTGTGATTTGATATCGAAATTTCCGTTAATAATTTGGATAAGCAGGTTTCTATTCTCAGAGAAAATTGGTTAACATTTTCCTGACCTTGCTTACAGTCTTGGAGTTCGGCTAAGAGATGAGCGTAGTGTTTGCGTTCTCCAAATTGATTTTGCAGGAATTCTTTAAGGGATGACCAGGAATCGAATTCTTTGATGGAACAAGCTATTTCCGCTCTACCATCTAATTGGCTGATTATGTATTTGAATACAATGTCTGTTTGGTGAGAAGTGGTGAGTGATATTGCATTATCGCAATTATTAATGAATGCGTTTAATTTTTCCCGGGAGCCATCGAAAGGTTTTATGAATTTTAGGATGACTCCTAGAGGGATTTCTTCACTCGACTCTTCTTTTACGTTTCTGGAGTCTTTGGACATTTTTGGAGTTTTTCTTGTTTTAACAATTATAGACTTAATTTAAAAGGATAAGGTAAGAATTATTCTAGCTTAGAATTATGAAGAAGCGTTATCACGCACTGTGTGAAGTCTTGAGCTGCAACGAGTGGCGAGACACAACATCCGTTGATGCGGTATGGATTACAATAATTATGAGATAAGACACTGACAATGTATCGTTACTCGTAGGTTATTTATAACTTCACTGGATCACTTATTTTTGGATAATATTAAGTTCACAACTCACAGGATTAGGATAGCGCACATATTCTGCTGGAACTAGGCCCGAACCTGGGCCTGGACCTGGAGCTGAAACTGGAACTGGAACTGGAACTGGTCGACCACGGTCGATACCGGAAAGACCGGTGAGGTGAGCCGCCTCTTGAGGATATTGGCACTTGACACTTTATGGCACTTAGGAATTAGTACTTTTTAACACTTGGGATTTAACACTTTTTGATTTAGCACCACTTTTCGGAAGAGTCCAAGGATATTCAATCCCTTTTACGCTGCCACCAATGTTAGAACCGGGAACCTTGTAGGGTTTTTAAAAAATGAAAGTTTTGTATGCTGGAAGTAAGTACTATATTACACAAGATATGTACAAGTGACAAGTGCACGGGATGGTGGTTAGGAGACGACTGGCGTGCTGGACCGAGGGAAAGATAGGTGAGGAGTGTCGGGATGCTGCGTCAGCAGCTAGGATGCAGCGTAGACAGCTGAGTAGGCCAAAAGGGGTGCAAAGGCAGGATGTAACAGAGCGTTGTGTTCCACGCGCGCCTCAAAGAGCGTCAGCACGATGACGGGGCCCCGCCCAAGAGGGCCAAAGCCTGCCGGGGTCGCGGGACTTATCTCATTACCGTGACCCCGGAACACAAAGGGCTATTGAAGGACACCGTGGATTTTAGTCAGTACAAGTCTGACAGTCCCTCCCGCCCTGCCCGGGGTGGGAGGACTCATTTGATGATTTTACCACGCTAAAAAAAAAAAAAAGAGTAATAATAGTTATTTATGATACTAGTGCGGTAAGTTGGTTTTTACAAACGAGTAGACGAAGAAGACGAGACGAAGTCGAGGACTTACCATAGTCACGAGTTTGTAAAAACCAATTTCTGCACGTGTGTCATACAATGTTTTTCAACACATTTGCGAGAAAACAGTACAATATGTAATTAAACAAACAATGGGAAAGTCACAACAATTTTTGAAGTTTCTATTATGAAAATGGCGCGATTTGCAAATGGCGCCACATGCACGTGGTGAAAATTAAAACTACATCTTTCGTCTCATTTACTCTTTAGTATTAAAGTGAGACAATATATTGAGCAAAAGCACTTCCAAGGAGGTTCGATTAATCAGGTAGTTTATTCTCATAATGTGAAACTCTTTGGTGGAATTCTTATATTTTTTATATGGAAATTAAAAAAAAAACCGTAAAGAAAACGCACGGGGTATGCTGTAAAATAGGTACTTAGGTGAGAGTACCTATTTTACCGCACGTTCCGTTGTATGGTGCGTAATTTTTAACTTTCGAACAATGTATACAGGGCTACAGGCTTTGTAAATGCATTTTTCGAGCAAATGTGTTGAAAATGTATTTTGCATACAGGGAACACTGATAGAAAACTTGGTTTGAATAAGTGTGTCATACGAGTTTAGTGCCCGCCAAACGTTCTATATAAAAAAAAATAGCTTTTTAATAGTTTCATGACTCCAGCACCACATTCGACGAAAGCCTTAACCATAACCGGAAAAATAGCATCAATTTTCTTTACAATTTATTTGGGTCAAATACCAAACCGATTTAAATATTTTAGAAACGTCCTAAGCTTAGCACATTCGGATATAACACGATATCAAATCTCATATAGAGGTTATTCACTTTGTGAATCTAATCATGGCAAGATGTGTTCATATCGCAATGGCATCCGGGTTGGAACAAACTGTGGTTGCCTTTACTGTTATAGAGTTTGACCATTGTAATAACACGAATGGACTGAAATATATTCGCTTAATGAAACTAGATTTTTAAACAAGAGAATAGAGGAGATGGCGGGTCGCCTGGAAAAAATAGAAATAGATGTATTTATTCGTAATTCATGTAGGATGATTGCCTTTTGAATTGGCTAGAAGTAGGAGGAATGGGGGAGGCATATGCCTAGGAGTAGGACATTACATGCTTGAAAAAGTAAAAAAGGGTTATCGACTTTCATGTTTGTAATAAGAGTTAGGACTGGAATGCATACATATCAAAATTAAAAACCCATTTTTACTTAATGGTTTTTGTTTTCGTATTTTTCACCAGCAACTACTCGAAAATTACACCACGGGAACATAATATTGGGATAAAAACTATGTTTTTCTCCAGGTTATGGACTACCTGTGCAACAAAATTTTATCCTAATCTGTTCAGCCACAAACATACATGCATTTATCCATCCTCAGAGACTTTGGTTGGAAAAAGGCAAGGCAGATAATGAAACACTTTTTTATGGCACTGAACTAAGTTAATGGTAAAAATATATTTATATCACGTAACACAAAGTAAGTTTATTTTCAAGGTTTTATCGAATACTAGATAACTGCTCATCTATAATGGTTATCTTTCACTTCACTGTCTTCACTTTGATGCTTCACCAGGCATCGTATACGTATCGTAACCGTATCGTAAACTCGAAATCGTATTAATGTCGTTCCCCTGGTGACTAACTTAATACGTACTTGACCGGTTGTATCAAATACTACAAAACTCTCATTCATTATCAAGCCATGCCCAGCGCTTCAGTTTGTTCCTTCATCAGGCGTCGTATCCGTAACGCTAGCTCTAAACGATCACAATATTGTCCCCCAAGTGACTAACGCAGCACGAACTTGTACCGAATACTAGATAACTGCTTACCTATCGTCGTCTCTTACCTAGTGGTTCACTTTGATGCTTCATCAAGCATCGTATCCCTGTCGCCTACTCTACACAAAATCGTCTCACGGGTGACTAACTTAACACGCATTTTAACGGCGGTATCACATTCTAATCAACTGCTTATCCATCATTATCCCTTGCCTAGCACAAACCTTGGATGATTCATCAGACATCGGATCCATATCGCCAGCTCTAAACCGCCACAATATCGTCCCCCTGTCGACTACCATAACACGAACTTGTACAGTTGTACCGAATACAAGATAACTGCTCCGTGACTTCGATATTATGCATAGAATTATATCTTCCAGTGTTATGGCTGTTTGCCGGCAAGCTGAAAAGTGGGTAACTCAACAGATTCGCGTTCCGAGGAAATATTATGTCAAAACAGATTTGTCTTATTCAGTAAATACAAATCTTAGAAAAACTTCTTTGTTTGAAATTTGTGACGGTGGATGGATGGTTTGTATTTCTTTCAAGCAAAAAAAAAAATAATTTAAAGAAAAACAAAAAACCCGACTGCGTAAAAATACTAAATAAAAACTAAAAAGAAAGAAACAAGCCCTACAGAACAGCAGGAAGAAGCAGAACAGAACGACTCACAGTCGGGGCCCATTCAAATTTTACCAATCAAATCTTCCCAAGGGGCCCCGACTGTGAGTCGTTCTGTTCTGCTTCTTCCTGCTGTTCTGTAGGGCTTGTTTCTTTCTTTTTAGTTTTTATTTAGTATTTTTACGCAGTCGGGTTTTTTGTTTTTCTTTAAATTATTTTTTTTATTTTACACTTTTTAGTTACGATTCATTGTTCACTGTTTTTTTTTTGTTTGTATATCGGTATAAGTTTTTATTTCAAGTATAAAACTTGAAATAAAAACTTAAATCAATAAGTAAGAATATTAGCCAGAATGATTGTTTTGTTAAACAACTTTAAATCGTTATATATCCTAAACTATTACTTAAAATGAAAAATGATAAAAGAAACCTAAAGATGATTTTAAAATACCTATTCAACGACACCCCACTTGACATAGTTCATCGACTTTTATTTTTTTCATTTTGACAATATGGCGCCTGGTTGTCGCTATGGTGAATTTTGATTACTGTCATATCTTTAGTGACACTCGCAAGGTTAAGACGAATCGATTGACGTAAGAATTATCAAAATCGGCCTACGCGTTTGGTCTCTAGAACGCCACATAGAAACAAACATACATACATACATACATACATACATACATACATAGACTGATAAACACATTACCCTCCTTTGCGTCGCGCAGTCGGGTAAAAATCCCTAAATTGATTTGGATGGAACTACAACTCAAACTGTCTTACGACAGTTTTATAACCTGGATTAAATACAAAGGATATGTTTTATCCCGGTATTACGTTATAGTGGGATATTTTCCAACTTTCACGTAGGAAAAGCCGAAGTATGACCTTTTTTGGTCACATGATGACCTCAAGCTGTTAAATGCAAATAAAATGATTTTGTGGGATATGGCTTTTGGTATTCAAGAGCGGACCAGCACTTGGCTGTTCTGTCGTTTATTGAGCTGTGTATGGCTGTTTTAATTGTGTTTCTGTTAGTGGCCATGATTAGGGCCTTGTATGCCAGATGGAGTTGCATTCGGTTGCATGTGAGAATTTAGTTATAAAGCTATCAGTGTACTGTGTTGTCCATTAATTTTAGTGTCTTGAAAACCTTTGTCCTACACTAGGAATTTCTCCTGCATTGTGGGTGCGTTTACAAATAAATAAACACCCGCACCTTCAACTTCTTGTAGGTCATACAAATATTTGCTCCGTGCGGGAATCAAACTCGCCAAACACTGCGCAGCAGTGGATCACCCACAGAGTGGCCACTATTGGCGTATAACATGGCCACAGGGCATATAACATGGCTCGGAAGGGCAGTAAGTTTTGTCAACTAGGGCGTATTACCTAGTCTTCCTCTAATCGAGATTTCTTACGATAATCTTCCAGATTGAAATCTCTTATTACTGTTAAAAGTCGAATCAAGTAGATTCAATAGTCATAATATTTGGATAATTTATTAAAGAAAAAAATGTTACATACTTATATTTTATACCATTGTAATGCTGCCAAACTGTAACAGAGTTTTCCGATTTACCTAGAAATTCACATTCGAAAACAAAACTAATGTTAGTTTCTTCCTAAAAAGCAAAGACAAGTATAAATAAATAAAAGATATCGAAGAAAAAAGACAAAGGTTTAGTATCAGTGCTTCAGTGACATTTGTTCCGTTTTATCTAAGGGTGGGAAAAATGTTCCTGTCCGGGACGCACGCCCTGATATATTGCTGCGTAATAATGAACATAGGACCTCCATGTACGTATATTCACTGGCTAGAGAGATAACAAAGTTGATTTACCTTTTGTCTAGCGGGTTTCGAAATTTCTGAAAAGGGCAGAAGGCGTGGATGTCTACTTTCTAAGCCCGTCAACGAAAACACAGGAACGGATACAGATGTACAAACGTAACTAATATCAAAATTAAATTGCGGACGGATAATACCGCCACGATAGAAGTCATTTTGACGCGGCGTTGTGTCTATGACCACTCTCGTCTCATGACCCATAAACATCCATGTGTCCATGTTGACGCGGATTCTTAAGTATCTATCTGTCAAATCGCAATATCATGCATTCTTAGTTCGGACTCGTTGTCAAAACTTTTGTCACTAAGGCCGAAACCACGGGTTTCGTGCTTCGCCCCACACTGATACATACTTTGGGAAAGTTTTGCAAACTAATTTGAGGTTTTATCAGTCTTTGTTAGGTTAGTTGTCTATCACGGGTGCTTAGGGTCACACCGAGACGCGACGCTGAGCGCACACTTCAATAGAGCGAATTAAACTTTATTTACTACACGAAAAGATACGCATACGCATTTCCAGTACCTCGCGTCACTTCGGATCGTATCGCGTCTCGCTATGAACTGACCCTTAGGGTTCCGTGCTCCAACTGATGATCAGTAGGTGCCTGAAGGAGCTGTCAGCAAACTGATGGACAGGTTCCCGTGACCCTGGAACGCACAGGGCAACTCAAGGAATATGATGGAGATGATCAGTACTGTCAAGTAATTCATTTATTGGTTAGATCCTTTATTATGTCGTTACTAAGCGATAACCTTGAAAACAATAGGCTAATGCTATCAGTCTATTTCAGATATGACAAGCAATTCTTCTTAAGGGTATAACTATTTAACGAATTTTAGAAGAATTGGTAATGACACTGCTGTAAATTCACCAACTGAATCACTTTTAGTAATATTCCTCAAAGTGGACGCTGAAAGAACCAAGTTATGGTCAAGAAAAGGCCTCAAAACGAAAATCAATAAAAATAGGCCTCCTCATTCGATAGCCTAATAAAACAGACCCCTATCCTTCTTGGATTTCAGATCACTTACGGTCTAGTCCGGTTCAAGTAGCTGTATAATTTATCAAGATCCATTGATTTATATGGTCCATATTGAAGCACGAGTACGCATGATAATAGGGTTCCGTAAGAGGCGCACTTGTGGGTAATATATTGAGTACGTACTGTATGTTTATTTTAAGATAAACAAGCTTGGATTTGGCGTATGTTTTTGATTTACTTGGTACAAATATTTATATTGATGTACAATAAATTTGCACTTGTAATAATATAGTACCTGGTCAACCGACCTTAGCTCGGGTAAAATAAAAATACAGAAAATTAAATCCGTCCGTGTTTGTGTATGTGAGTTTCTATCTTTTTAAACGCACCCACGATACAGTAAGAAATCCCTAGTGTGGGGCACTGTAAAAAAAGGAAAGAAGAAGGGAATTTCCCCCAAATGTTTGTACCAACATCTCAAACATTGCACTGCAAACATCACAGTTTTAGCACAATCCTGTTTGTACATAAATACTCATCAGTATGACAATACAGGCTTGCTGACAAACATTGGCATGGCTTCAAGACAATTATAATTTGTACGTATGCCAATGTTTGTCTCTGTGAAGTGGTGAGAGATGGAAATGTACGGGGGGTTAAAATGAGAGGGCACGAGTGTTTTGTAGCGGATAGGCACCGTCATTTGTTTTGTGAAGGTGAGATGAGAATTTGGACTTCTTTGCTAACCATTCACTTTACCTTGATGTTTGCGGTTGTGCTTCAAGTACAGTACAGTCTGCATAACAAGTCTACTTCTGGTTGCCATACGCCCACCAAAATAAAAAACTGAACTAGTTAAAGTGGGTTAGTATAATGACTCTTTTCTGATTTAAAAAGAAAGTATAACTTAAACAGTGTTTTATTCTGTGGCATGCCTAAAATCTTTGAAAACTTTCAGACAGTTTTATGTCCACCGGCTTAACATTGACTCTGCAAGATACTCTGAAACGATTCACTGTTTTTTCTTATTTAATTTTTCGTGTGATTTGCTCTTCAGTGAAAATTGACCGTCCAAATGACAATTCAACTTGTTCGTTACTACTATTTTTTGCAAGTGATGCATCTGGTGACTATTCGCTAGCCGTGCCGCTAGCCACCAGACATTTCAACACAAATATCAACCGAATTCAAAATCAAATCAATCAATTCGCGACCGCCCCTAATTCAAATCCGTATGTTTCCAACCTACCCCAACATATCAGCGTATGCAAGCTCATCGGTATTATAGGTACAATACTAAGATTTATTTACTACTAGTTTGACCCGCGTCTTCACTCGGCAGTCCGACCACGATTGAACTGATCTGATGAAATATTGTTATATTATTGAAATATGTTGTGTTAGGCGTAAGTTAAGGATATAGAAAAAATATTTCTTGGTATACTGGCAGTTGCATTTCCTCGTGTTATGAATACTTATGGAGTTGAATATTGGAAACCGTTGAGTATAATCTCCTTCGTACACAAAACGACGTAAGACTCCGATACCTAACGACTTTGGTATCCAGGTGACTATCGCAATACAAATCAGTAGAGGTTCGTGCACAGGCACATTTGACAGGCCTGTTGGTCTAGTTGTTAGTGACCCTGACTGCTATGCCGGAGGTCGTGGGTTCGATTCCCACCCAGGACAAATGTTTGTGTGATGAGCACGATCATTTGTCCTGTGTCTGGGTGTAATTTATCTATAATATGTATGTATTTAGAAATATATAAGTATGTTTATCAGTTGTCTAGTACCCATAACATAAGCTCTGCTTAGCTTGGGACTAGATGGCGTTGTGTAATAGTTGTGGAATATTATTATTATTATTATTATTACAGGCACGAGTCAATAGATGCAAAAGTCCTAAGGAATCGGAGAGTTGCGTCGAAGGGGCTAAGTAGGTGTTTCATAGACTGTCACATGTAAAAAAACAAGAGACTGCTCGGATAGCCTTTGTATTAGGCCTGCCAAATACAGAGTTGTAAGAAGTCAGTATCGACTGCTACAAGCAGCAAATTCATCATTCATATTCGTAACAGTCATCATCATCAGCCTATAAATGTCCCCACTGCTGGGACACAGGCCTCCTCTCTGTGAGAGGGGGTGGGCCGTAATCTACCACGCGGGCCCAGCGCGGATTGGTAGATGTCACATGTCTTCGAATTTTTGGTTCTAGGACATACCGGTTTCCTAACGATGTTTTCCTTCACCGTTTTGAGAGCAGTGGTGTTGAAATAAACACAAAGTATTGCGCCTGACGGGATTCGAACCCACGACCTACAACTCGTAAGTCGAGGCCGATACCACTTGGCCACCACCGCTCTCACACTGTGACTGTAACAATGTAGCTAAGCAATGGCAGTTTTAAGCAGTTGGATTTCACTGCCCTAGCAGTCAATGTATGTGCTCCGTACTAATCATAAATATATTAGCGTTTTCTTTTCAAGGCCTTTAAACAATTTTAAAAATAAAACTTACGCGGTACCCGGGTCGCGGGACAGTCTCATCAGGTAACAGTGATCCTGGAACGTAAAGGGCTATTGAAGGATCACCGTGGATTTTAATATGTACAAGTCTATAACAGTCCCTCCCGTTCCGCCCTATGTGGGATAACTCATTTGATGAACTCACCACGAAAAAAAAAGTACGTGTTACTCTGTTTCAAATATAATTCCAAGCTCAGTCACAATATGAGCTTGTAGCGTTGAGCCACCTTCAGGGGTAGAGCAGGGCTAACAGGCCTTCCACTTAGATGCTGCTACACGCATGCACGTGCCGAGGATGTCGTCAAAATCGGCGGCCACGAAGGCGAGGCCGGCCATGGGTCCAGGGTTCATGTCGCGCACCGTGATGTCGCCCACGGTGACATAGTCACATAGGAAGCCGGAAAGGTAATTGGAGCCGCAGTGTATGGCGAACTCGGTACTGTTGATGCGGTATTTGCTCGATTTGGAGCTGTAGTACTGGTTGTGTAGCACTTAAAAACACACAACGGGGTGGTAAGTAATTTATTGTAAAATAAAACAACACTGCAACACGTGCAGCTGGAGCCGTGGTAAAAATTGTAGTGCTAAAAAAGAATTGAAGGCGACGCAATGACAGAACGTAAATTCGAAACATGAATTTTTAAAAATTATGTAAATAATAAATAGATCTTAAAGTAAAGAGGTTGAGGGAACAAAAGAGGTTGAATACCTCTCTGTTACAAGCTCATGACAGATAGACGAACAAACTTTGGCATCATCTATGTGAACTAGAATGTTAGCGTCTATCTAAATATAATTATAGCCGTATTATTCTTAGTTAGAGTTTGTTCAGTAATAAGATGTCATAACTTCTGGATATCATTTCCATGTTTATTGGGGAATGAAGGGAAATGATTAGATTACTAGTTTATAGACTTTTATCAGACTGATACATTATTGAAAAGAGAGAATTCCCGTGAAAGTGCTTCAACGGGCTATTTTGTAATTGCAACTTATTTTTAGGGTTCCGTAGCCAAATGGCAAAAACGGGACCCTGTCTGTCTGTCTGTCCGTCCATATAATATGCAACAGCCCCTTTTTATCGAAAGTATAAGAGCTATCCTGTTGAAACTTGGTAGGTATATGTATTATGTGAACCGCATTAGAATTTTCACACAAAAATAAAAAGAAAACAAATTTTGGGGGTGCCCCCCATACTTAGAATTGAAATTATTTTTTTTTCACCAAACCCATACGTGTGGGGTATCTATGGATAGGTCTTTAAAAATTATATTGAGGTTACTAGTATCATTTTTTTCTAAACTGAACAGTTTGCACGAGAGACACTTCCTAAGTGGTAAAATGTGTCCCCCCTCCTGTAGGTAACTTCTAAAATAAGAGAATGATAAAACTAAAAAAATATATATAATGTAGACCTTAAGAAAAACTTCCAACGAAAATTGGTTTGGATGAGATACAGTTAGCAGTTTTTGAGATATAGTACATTTTTAAAAACCGCAAATATAATTTTGCCATTCATACAAACACTATGAAAAACAAAGTTATTTTTATTGTTTCTGTATATTACTTACTACTAATCTCAATATAATTATATCCCTAATCTATGCTTGCTACTACGAAACTCTTCATAGGAGAGTCCAACTCGCACTTGGCCGGTTTTTTTTGTGGTAACATCATCAAATGAGGATACATTTTTACCCCCTAGGGTGGGGAGGATTTATTTAGCGGAACGGACTTGTACCTGACTAATATCCACAGTGTTCCTTTAATTGCCCTAACTTTACTTCCAGGGCCTCGGTAATCTGCTTAGTCAGTCCCGTGACCCCAGCAGGCAATTATTTTGTCCCCGTGTTTAGCTAGCCGCCCGCAAACCCGCGCCTGAGGTGGCCGGCCCTGATACTCCCCTTTTACAGAGAGGATGTCGGAATACCAGAGTATATTTTTTTACGTAGGTAATTATGTATTAGCAGCAGTTTTTATTTTTTATTATAAATTGCACAAAATCGAAAATAAGCCTACAAAGTTATCAAAATATTGCCAATATTAGATAAATTAATTTACAAAATTGATCCACAAATAATTAACTCCCTTGAGAAGAAAAATTGTAATCCTCAGACTATGATCGAGGCTGTCGAAATATTGGGACTTGGTAAATAATGGAAGAAAATTGAGGGTTTTATTTAAATTGAGCTATGAATAATTAATACTTTCTTAGAATTGGGAAAGTTTGTTTAGTTTAGGAACGGATACAATCATCGATTGATATTTAAGTGTAGGCTACACAACTAGCGAATGAGTGAGCGAGTGAGCGGGAGAACGTGGGCGAGGAAAACTATGATCACTTAAGAGCCCATACTACCTCAAATGGCTTAGCAGAATCCTGATACGTCGAAAATACTGCAGCATTAATTTTGAAATAAATATATGGTAAAGTTGAGGATTAATGTTAAGTCTTATGTTTGGCGAAAACACGATTCCATAAAATTTTCTCGATAGAAAAAAAATCCAAAGTTACCTCTAAATTGAACAATAAACCGCTGGCAATCATAAAATACTTAAAATTAGATCATGAAACTTTTATACTAACTGAACTAACTATAAAGCAGTACCCTGAGCACGAGTTTTCACTCTTTTACTTTACAGCGTTTTTCCAGTATTTACAGCGTTTCTTGTATGAAAAAATGGAACAGCGCCTCTGGTGTGCGAAGTAGGAACTAATTTTTTCCTTGAAAATTGTCAATTTGAAGTTGTCAAAGTTCCAGTTTACTTTACGTCTCAAATACTGAAAACTCGTGCTCAGGGTACAGGTCTTATGTTATTCATTTTTTTTTGAATTTTCTCTTTTTTCGCCGTAAAATAAAATGATTTGCGTGTAGACAGCTATAAGAAAGAGCAAGCAATAGTGCGTGGTTCGTGCAAGTGCGAGCGAGTAAGAATATACTGAGGTACAATACAGCCTTAAGCACTGCGTCAACCGCTTGTGTGCATGTTTGTAACTAGGCGTGAACTGTGCCATCTGTAAATTGTAATTTGTGCCTGTAAAGTAGATACTTTGTTTTCGTATCGTTTGCTTCATGTGTTTGTGCTCGACCCACAGATCCCAAGGAGGTATGGTCCACCTAATAAGGTTATGACAACGGTCAACAGCGTGCACCTTGCGTACTAAAAATATTGCTGACCGTCACGTTCTCTGACCCTACCCCTTATCTAAGGGCAAGCAGAAAATTCAAAATGGCGTATAAGCCCCACCCTGCATACCCCATTTATCAATGTCTGCATACGCTGATCTGCTCATGGGCTCATGGGGTTGAAATTAGGAGAAAGAAAAATGTTGCTGCAAATATGATTTGAAAAGGGAACGTAAAAATTTTGGATTCTTAATATACAATCGGGGTGTAAAACACCCCACAAATTACCCTGAGTCCTAACTAAAGCGATCGTTTGAGTATATGTTCTTCATTACATAGCTGTAAAGGTCTAAAAAGTTTCCAGAGAACATTTTAGAAATGCCTTATTTATTAAAATAAAATTGGTAATCTGAAATCGTAAAGTTTATCGGACTAATTTAGTGTAATACAAATTTTGGTATTGCATTTAAAGAAATAAGATTTTGAAAGTTTGGAAGAAACGTTCGGCGTACGTTTCTTAAATGGAAAAAAAAAACAGCTGTTGTTCTAATAACCTAACCCTGAAGGTTAGTTTCATGGTAAAAATTAAAAATGAGAGGTTGTTAATGTTTTACAAATAACTCTGTTTTTTTTTTATGAGAGACGAAATCTATAAATTTCCTGAAAAACGAGTATTTAAAATGTATCAATATAACTAATGTTGTACATAAAAGTTTGCTCCACGAGTTTTAGTAATAAATTAATAGTTATAAGCAATAACCACTGAATCAAACATGTTTGATTTAAATCAAGATAACTTTCCAAAATCTCTAACTCGATCATATAAGTAAACATTATTTAAGTAAACTGAATCAAAAATAAATACATATTACATGGACAGCCGAAGATATACCTATTATTTATTCGTTTTGTTTCACTAAATATCCCACGAGAAACCTTTGATTTCGTCAACGTATATTTGCTCATGAGGATTCCTTTGTAAATCTTTATTTTGTGTCGCAATACTGTTAAATAAATAATAATATGTTATTTTCGAGATGATTTAGGATAAGGGATAAGTATACAAAGGTAGGGATTATTTTCTGAGTTTGTTATGATCTGAAGGTGTATTTATAGGATTAGTTTAGTTTTATGTTAATACAAAACAAGTGATGAAGTGAGGTTATTATTGCCCGTATTCAATCAACATGGTGCCCGAGCTCCAAGACTTCCAAAAATTATTCCATTTTTAAATTCATTTAAAAAAGGAATATAACTGGTAAGAAACTGACAAGAAAAGCCATTCCCATACCTATTATTTACCTTCATAAAACCCATAGAGAGTGATAGAAATGGATAACGTGACAACCGTGTTCGTTTATCTCTCTCACACTTTTTGGCCCGTTTTACTTGATATTTGAAAAAGGAATGCCATCCTGTGTATCCATGGATTCTTTCAATAAACGTATGAAAAAAAAATGAAACAATCTATCGCAAAAAATGCTATAATGTTTTCTACACAAGGCTCAAACTTGTATCTTACGATTCATAATTTCACTTGGGTTCAGCGATCATGAAAAGGTTTATCAATTTAGATAAACATAATACCTATTTTCTTATATCTTTTCGTACAACTTATTCTAATAACGGCTTAAAAGATCGTATAGTTCAAAGATCTTATTAAATAAAGAGCCTTTATGTTAGTCCGAAATATGCAAAAAGTGGCTTATCAATGTTTTCTTTGGTATACAAATAACCCCCGAATTTTCTGGAAATGTCAAGTTACTTGTTTAAAAATAAAGATACTATGTATCAGCTGATTTCTTTCCGGGGCAATTTGGAAAGACCGATGTAATTATAGGGTACATAATTGGTTGGAAAAGATAAATCAAACGTGTTCTAAATTACATGTTTCTTTTGTTGCTTTAGCGTTTGTACTTTCACGTTTTTCGTTTATTTGGTAGTATTAAAATCTTTGTTTTAAAAAAATGAATCAATAATAATTATTCAACTTATTTTGAATTCTGTCTCATGTTGTATAGCCACGGGAAACTGAATCATGTCTCTGGTTATGGGCACGCCGCAATCGCGGGGGTAAGACCCCTCTTTTATGAGTGGCTGGATAGGCGTCACGGCGTCCTGACCTACCGCATGACGCAGGACCTCACCGGACACAGATGTTTTGGGAGGTACCTGTGTCAGATGGGGAAGGAGGAAACGCCTGGATGTCACCACTGCCAGGACCGCGCGGAGGACATGGTGGAGCATACGGTGCAGGACTGCCCGCTTGGGCAGAGCACCGCCGCGCCGTGTCCTCACGGCGGCGATAGGCGGAGACCTCTCGCGCCCGGCATTGGTCGAGGCCATGCTGCGGGGCAAGACGAAGTGGGAAGCGGTCGCCTCCTTCTGCGAAGCAGTCATGTTCGTTAAGGAGGAGGTGGGCCGAGTGAGGGAGAGGACGGCGTCCTCCCTCCACCACAGCCGCAGTGGTAGACGCCCACGGCGCCGGACGTCGGCAGACGATCTCCGGACACCGTAGGCGCGGGCATGCGGCCGGCGAGTAATGGGCGACTCGCTGTCCGACCATGGACCGTGCCCGGGTCGACGGCGCGTTGTGTTCCACGCGCGCCTCTAGAAGCGTCAGCATGATGAAAGCCCCCCCTTTAGAGGGCTAAAGCCTACGGGGGTCGCGGGACTTATCAAATTACCGTGACCCTGGAACGTAAAGGGCTATTTAAGGACATCGTGGATTTTAGTCAGTATAAGTCTGACAGTTCCTCCCGCTCTGCCCTGGGTGGGAGGACTCATTTGATAATTTTACCACGTTAAAAAAATGTCTCGTCATGGGTCTGGGTGTTTGTGTATGTGAGTTTCTATGTTTGTAAACGCACTCACGATACAGGAGAAAATCAAAGTGTGGGCAACGACAAAAAAAAATGTATGTCATGTGTAATATATGATTAAGTTTAAATGCTTTCAAAAGATTTCGAACAAAGAATTATAAGGGGCCAAGCTAAAAACCTCAGCTAAAAACGTTTAAAAAAAGAACAATTTTAAACCAGCCAGTCACATTCTCAAACAAAACAAAACACGTCCTCCAGTTACCAAAGACAATACCCCCTCTAATCTATATAAGGTGGGTACACAACAAAGGCGTCACCCAAAATGACGTCACATTTCAAATATGACGCGTCACTAAGGTGAATTTCTAAAGAGATAAAGCCGTGGGCACACGAGCGTAACGATACAAATTGCGGTATATCGTTGACCCTCGTCATTTGTAGCTTAGTCATCGATTTAAAGTACCATTTTGTCTTGTCTTGAGAGTATGATGACCTAGGGGGGGTTTTTAAAGTGAAGAATGGTTTTGCCCTCCCCCTTTTAATTCCTATAATGAATGTGTATGACAAATATTGCTTTAAGGCTTACAAAAGGTATCCGGGATAGGGTCTCGCTGGTCCTGATTGGGGATGGTTTGCGTAAGAGCCTGTACTTAGTTTAGAATTGTGATTTAGTTCTCACATATTAGGTTTGTATTAGAAACACAATTATTTATTGTTTATGATAAAGTTCAAAATGTTTTATGTATATTACCTTTTTTTATAAGATTATCTTGCGATATGGTGTGATTGATATGGTCGGCTTTAAAAGTTCCTACAGGGACTTAAAGGACATGGCTTAGTGCGAGCTTATTTTGAATTATTGTGGAAGTATTGATAAAATACATTCATCATCATCATCATCATATCAGCCCGGGATCACCCACTGCTGGGTATAGGCCTACCCCTTTTTATGCCATATCTCTCGGCTCTGTGCGTCTCTTATCCTTCTATTCCCCGCGATCTTGACGATATCGTCAACCCAACGGGTTTTTGGGCGGCATATAAAATACATTAATCAAAGACTGGTTTCCAATTTACGATCTACGACAAGTACCTAAGTTGTGATTGTGCTTTCTTTACAATACCTACCCACTAGGCGTTGCCAGCGGCTTCGCTCGGATTTATGTCAAAAAATAGTAGTAGTACCTTAAAACTTGGAAAAGGAACCGTAATATGCGTTATTCCAGACTATCAACTTATTTTGGACTAAGTTTCATCCAAATCTGTTGAGAGTTTTTAGTCTGAAAGAGTCACCAATTCATCCATTCTTACAATGTTTCGCATTTTTTTTTATCGTGGTAACATCATCAAATGAGTACTCCCACTCCGGGCAGGGCGAGAGGGACTGTCAGACTTATACTAACTAAAATCCACGGTGTCCTTCAATAGCCCTTTTTGTTCCGGGGTCACGGTAATGAGATAAGTCCCGCGACCCCGGCAGGCTTTGGCACTCTAGAGGGGGGCCCCGTCATCTTGCTGACGCTCTTTGAGGCGCGCGTGGAACACAACGCGCCGTCGACCCGGGCATGGTCCATGGTCGGACAGCAAGTTGAATGTTTCGCATTTAGTAGAGATTTGCCATTTCATGTACCAGGAAAAGGTTTGGCTCAAATCTACAGTATTCAACCATTGAAGAAATACCACGATTGTCAAACAATCAAAATCAGTACCAGGAACCGAACGATTTATGAATGTCAAAGTAACCTAATAAAATAAAAGGTACATATCGGAACAGTTCACTTCCATAAAACCGAATTTCAGCGGATCCATTACCCAATAATGGTTTTATTGCATCCGGAAAAAAAATGTTATTGGTTTCCGGGTGTCGCTCGAAGGTTTTTTACCTCTGTCGATTGATCGAAATGTTAGGAGGATAATACGGGAAAACTAAGCGAGTAAGTTATTTAAGAGCTACTTACTTTTTTGTGTTCCAAAAGTCATCGAATAAGTCCGCCTTGATATAGAGCGAAAGGGACTGCCAGACTTTTACCGACTTAAAATCCATATTGCGAATTTCATAGAAACCCACTGAAATACGTTTTAGAGTAAAATACTTTATCTACGAGTAGGTACACCGTATTTTTCCTGTATCGTGGGATAGTGTTTTACACTTTACGTTGTATGTCAGTGGAGTTATTTTTACACGTCTGCCAAAAAAGGAGTGTTTTAATTTTTGCCATTTCCCTGAGACGCTACCCGAAATTGATCAAACCGAAGAGAAGATGTAAACTCACAAACAACAAATACCCAGACGGAACAACTATTTGTAGATTATACACATATTTGTTTTGTGAAAAATCTAAGGTTTTACCTTACCTAGATACTTTTACTTAAAAATCCTTCATCGCCGCTCATATGCACACGCCCTAAATCCTTTGACTCTACCACTCCTATCTCCGAGAAGACAGAGGCGTCATTAGATAGTAATTTGCTAAAACCACTGACAACTATTAAGCCAACCACAAGCAGTCATTTGACACATACTTGACAACCGAGCCACTACACGAACGCGTTGTAAACGTTATGTAAATACGCCGATTTTAGAATCGAAAACACTATTCGGCCACGTTATATAAAGAACGAAACTTTGATGGCGACTATGTCTGTAACTGTCATGCACAATTTTCTGGGTAAGTAATATATGATATAACTACAAAATCTCTAATATTTACAAGAGATAACAACTGAATGTATAATTTTATTTGATATAACGATCTCTTAATATAATAAACGATTGATATAATTTTATAATGACTAATTTCTATAATCATAACAATCAATGAATATAAAATCGTTTTGTATACCACTCAAAAGACATAAAACTTATTTGGTCTAATTTTTTTTTCTTCCTGGTATGTAATCTAACTCTGATTTACCTAGTAATAGTACCACCTACCATGAATGTTCGACGGAGCCCCGCTTTGCGGGGCTCCTATTTCTGCGTGCAAGGTTTAAAGTAACCTAACACTTCGAACCTAACCTGTCCGTGTCGGGATGCCCCAAGTCCCGAGCTCGCTTCGCTCGCTCTTGCATCCTAGGTCAAATAACTGATTACTGCCTGTCATGCTGGCTCGACGGAGCCCCGCTTCGCGGGGCTCCTATTTCTGCGTGCAAGGTTTAAAGTAACCTAACATGAAGGGGATGGCGGGGTCTTTCAGACCCCGCCATCCCCTTCGAACCTAACCTGTCCGTGTCGGGGTGCCCCAAGTCCCGAGCTCGCTTCGCTCGCTCTTGCATCCTAGGTCAAATAACTGATTACTGCCTGTCATGCTGGCTCGACGGAGCCCCGCTTCGCGGGGCTCCTATTTCTGCGTGCAAGGTTTAAAGTAACTGTCGGGATGTCCCAAGTCCCGAGCTCGCTTCGCTTGCTCTTGGATACTAAACGTTAAATTATATGTTTCAAACGTTATCATAATGATTTTCGCTTAAATAAACGTTATATCAAATAATATTATATGAAATGAGTTTTAGAGTAACACAAACATTATGTGTAAAGAAATTATATCAATCGTTGGTATTTCTCACGTTGATTATATCATGTGAACGTTATTGAAATGAAAATATATCAAATAACTTTATATGAAATGAGACGCACCCCAATTTTCTAACACATGCTAGTTTTTATAAAAACAATAATTAATATGAAAATAACACAATAATCACGATAATAACGAAAATAAATGTTTTTGTACAAAGGTATTTTACCAAAATTCATTGATGCTTTTGTTGTTATCGTGGTCGAAACCAACTTAAGCATTATGGTCCAAAGTTTGGCGTAAATATATAATCTACACTAATATTTTAAAGAGCAACTCATTATGTACAGAACACGGCTATCTATAGACATGGGACCTAGCACTGAATAACGCTGAATAGTTGAATATTAATATTTAATAAAAAAAGGTTCAAAAAGTTGTCATGTCTTCGCAATCCTGAAAAAAAAACGTGAACACCTATCATTAAAATTACTATAAAAACTGCAAATAATGACATTGCAAGAAACTTTTAGTCAGGTGTTTAGTTTTTATGTATCTGCGAAGGTATTGATTTTTGATTAGGGTTCCACCCAGATTAAGTAAATATCTTTAAAGAACCAAATAATCTGACGGGTTGGACTAGACTGGGGTACTCTTTTAGCCATCTCCTTTGTATTTGTGTGTGTGTTGTTATGAGTAAACTCAAAAACTACTGTGCCGATTTCAAAAATGTTTTCACCATTAGAAAGCTACCTACATACCCTGAGTAACATAGGCTTTAAATCATGTCCACCCGTGTGAAGCCGAGACGGGCCGCTAGTCATCATCATCAGCCTTTAAATGTTCCCACTGCTGGGACACAGGCCTCCTCTCTGTGAGAGGGAGTGGGCCGTAATCTACCACGCGGGCCCAGTGCGGATTGGTAGATGTCACGTCATGTCTTCGAATTTTTGGTTCTAGGACATGCCGGTTTCCTCACGATGTTTTCCTTCACCGTTTTGAGAGCAGTGGTGTTGAAATAAATTACACAAAGTAATGCGCCTGACTGGGTTCGAACCCACGACCTACAACTCGTAAGTCGAGGCCAATACGACTGGGCCACCACTGCTCTCAGGGGCCGCTAGTATGTATATAAAATATTTTTTCTTTCTTAAGTCGGTGGCAAAAAAAAAAGACAATGAAATAAACAAAGGCACCGACTTTTTATTTTCGACATGTATTTATTATGTGTATTGTTTTGACGGGCCTTTAGTTGTCTGAAATAAAGCATAAAATGAAATGAAAAGCAAAATAATTTAGTAAATATTTTGAATGTCACGAGAATTTTCAATTTAAAAATCGAAGTTTTTCCATTTGCATCTACACCATGCATCGTAAGTGCTTGCGCCTCTGTTCATAAAGTAGTGAAAACAATACGCAGCTTGTTTGAATTTAATTTCAAAGGTTGCTACTCTATATTTAATAGAATTTCAAAGGGCATTGAGTAGAGAGATTATTTGGAGTGTTATTGAAGTATTGCTCTTAATTTCGAGGTATTTGTAGTTTCAATTTTCATGTATTAAAGACCGTCTGGCTAGACGGTTTGAAGTGGTAAACATAATACTGTGTTGATCAAATTCGTCGGTATTTTGGTCACGAACTGAACCCTTTTGAACAGGTGGATTGTATTTTTTAAAAGGCACCACGAAAATATATTATGATAAATACTAAGCCTACCACGTCTTTTTTTTTAGCTTGGTAAAGTCATCAAATGTGTCCTTCCACCCAGGGCAGAGCAAGAGGGACTGTTAAAATTGTAAGCCTACTACGACGTCTTTTTTAGGGTTCCGTAGCCAAATGGCAAAAATGGAACCCTTATAGATTCGTCATGTCTGTCTGTCCGCCTGTCTGTCTGTCCGTCCGTATGTCACAGCCACTTTTCTTCGAAAGTATGAGAGCTATCCGGTTGAAACTTGGTAAGTAGATGTATTAAGTAAACCTACTCTCTTAGGTTTTATTTTATCTTAATAATAATACGAAGAAATATCAGTGACAAAAACCTTTCAGACTTAAGTATTTTTATACGTACAGGCGAATTGGAACTTAAATTAGTACCAGACAGACGAAATAATATCACTCGATATCCATAACAGAATATATAAAACTAGTTTTTGACCTTGCTTTGCTAGCGATTATTTTGTATACCTAATATAATTTTGTCGCATTTTCGTTTCGTCAGATTTTATTTAGACTGACTATTTATATTAAATTATAGTTACCTAAGAAACACCTAATAATTCATATTGAAAAACTATCAAGATGAGACTACAAACAACTAAAACAAAAACTTTTTCAAAAAAAATGTAACCGCCTTCAAAAACAACCACAAAAAAGGGTAAAATAACCTACAAAATAACTTTTCTTTCAGAAGTCGGTGCCTTTGTTTTTTTTTTTCATTTCATTGTTTTTTTGCCACCGACTTCTGAAAGAAAAGTTATTTTGTAGGTTATTTTACCCTTTTTTGTGGTTGTTTTTGAAGGCGGTTACATTTTTTTTGAAAAAGTTTTTTATTTTACTCTTTTTAGTTTAAATATTCAACTCAAATTCTTGTCAAATAAATCATTCTCTCTCAAGTGCACAATAAGCTAATAAAATTCCCTATCTCAAAAACTACTGAACCGATTTTGATGAAACTTGCAGTATTCCGTAAGTTAAACAATACTTAGTACAACAAAAAAAGAATTACTTAAATCGGACTTGTAGTTCCAGAGATATGCGAACACAAACTAAATCAGTCGATGCCTACTCCAAGCTGTTGAGGAGTTGTACCTTCCATCATCAGCTCATCCACCTGAGATGATGATTATCAGATGCAAATACTTGAACAGCTTTAGAAAATATTTGAAAATGGTACTATGTGCCTATAAAATTTGAAGGTTGCCCTCGATTTCCCTGGGATTCCATCATCAGATCCTGACCTGATGATCATGGGACCAATTGGAAAGTATACCCTTTCAAACAAAAGAAAAATTTTCCAAATCGGTCCAGGCGTCTTCGAGAAATCGGGGAACATACATAAAAAAAAAAAAAAAGATTCCGACGAATTGAGAACCTCCTCCTTTTTTTGAAGTCGGTTAAAAAATAAAACTACATTTTAAAACAGTCTGCACTTTCCTCTTTAAGATCTAAACGAGGTCAAAAAGAGCGGGTATCGTTAAAGTAGTGCATTTGCTGCGAGATGAGCTCAAAATAGCCGAGATCACGCGAAGGAAGGCTCCTCAGCATCCGGCTGATAAAAGACTGAAAACGCTGTAAATGCGGGTAGGTAATCTATATACATATTATACATGCCTACTTATAGATATTACTAGTGGCCCGTCCCAGCTTCGCACGGGTATATTAAGAACCGCTCGTCCGATTTTGTGCAAACTTCACGAGCATTTACTAAATAGTTCGAACAAAGCCAAAACATTTGGTTTGGATAGGTGAGCCCGTTCTTGAGTTATAACATTACAACGAAAAGTGGCATTGATTTTTATATATACATATATTAGATTTTGTGCATCAGTGTTAAGGCGGCAACATACTATAAGTGTATCGTGGTGTGCCGTTATGCACAGGAAAATAAATTTAGTTCGGAGTGTCACGACACGACATTCAATTTATGTTTCGTTCTAAAATGCTTTTGGTTTTAATATGAGAAACAGTGTTTTTTTAAGTAGTAATATCATCAAATGAGTCCTCCCACACAGGGTGGGACGAAAGGGCCTGTCAGACTTGTACTGACTAAAATTCACGGTGATCCTTCAATAGTCTTTTACGTTCCAGGGTGACGGTTACCTGATGAGACAGTACCGCGACCCTAGAAATGTAGGTCTAACATTCACCATAAGATTAAAGGACAATGCACATGAACCAGAAAATAGAAATGTTGAGACATTAGCTAATCACATACGAGTCCACTTAAATGAATGTCTGTTGGAAAAGATCGATTCATGTCAAAATTCTATTCTGTCACAGAAAGGTTCATCGAAGTTTAGAAATTCGACGTTATGTCTCTCGAAATTCGATCTTGTAAAATCGTGAACAAAAGTCGAGGCGGTAAGTGCCAATACGATGTGTCAGCATTATCGCCAGATTTTAAACTGCAATTCTATTGTTCCTGTAGATACCGACGTATCTATAGGAACTGCTTTGAACTGCGACGCTAAAGTTTTAATAGGAAGCTAGCTTAAGTCCGCGACTTCGTCGGCGTCAAGTAGAATAATTCAGAGATTTTTTTGAGCGTAATTCTATCTTAATTTCTAAAATACACATTGCCAAAGTTATATGTTAGCTACTTCGCTGTAAAAGTCGTGTTAAAATTGGTGGAGTCACTTCTAAAAATAATTTTATTTATAAGGGTCTTGAAAGACGAACAGGCAGATAAAAAAGTGACCCTTATAAATTCTTTTTTTTAGAAGTTCTGAACCCTAAAAAGCACCCTAATTAGTCGTCACATCTGTACGATGGTTAAATACAACCTAACCCTAAATTTCCAACACACTTTAACTAAACGGTTCCACTATCATACATTTTAGTTTAAGCAACCCTTAAATATCTTCAGTTAAACGTTGACATCTGTTATGAACCTTAAACTTCAGTTAAGGGCCGTCCTAATCTCTAGTCCGATAGTAACAACGATAAACAAAACAGTTAGGGTGGACACCAGTCGTTATAGCGTACATTTGTAGGAAAGATGATTTTAGGATGTGTCCAGTGCCTCTAAGTTACGTGGTTTAAATGAGGGTCCCCTCCGTTAAGATATAATACAACAAAACGCATTCTAACTAATATTATAAGTACGATAAGTGAGTTTTGAAACAGTTCTGATTCAGTGCACTAGACGCTTTAGGAACAAGGCCATCGCAGTCATGCTCGGCAAGGTAAAAAAAAGGGAATTTATTTGCACACGCCTAAATCATGGATTTTGATGAATATTGGTCCAGATATAGTTGGGACCTTGAAGGCGGTTAAATTGGAAAAAAAGATATTCTACTTCTGTTCGAGATTTGCACAAAAAGAAGATGGTGCCATAATGTGACGTCATGCACGGTTTTTTAAAATTTGCACTCTCTTCAGTAAACAATATTCATAATTATGAAAATAATAGGTTGCATAGAGCAGCGGTTTCCATTTGCCGGGTCACGACCCGGTACCGGGCCATCAAAATAAATACCGACCCGGTATTTTATCTCTCGTCTTGTTTTTGTTTTGGTAAAAAATAAGCAGCAGCTCTATAACTCGTACATGATTTAGTGAGTAAATAGGCGATACCAACGTATTTATGTAATAATAATAAAACCATTTTTCTATTAATAAATGTGTATTATTTTACCTAACGGAACCAGCTTGGGATTAAAACTATGAAGTGGGACACGAAGGGGCAGTGCGAAAATTATCGGGCCATGGTAGAACAGCTTTTGGGAAACACTGGCATAGAGTATATTTATACTAAACATAATTACCAAGTGATAGTCAACATTTTAGAGGTCATTGTCATTTTCATTCTAACCGTGATAGCATTATCATGCTTTTAAACCCTTTTAAGATTAACGATAAAGTTTAAAATAAATTGCTGAATAGCTTAAAAATTCCCTTGAGCTTTATTGAATTACATTGTTTGACAAAACTTCTTGTTTAAATGATTGATTATACTTAATCGGCGCCTGGTCATGTCAGGCCATCTGTTAGGGCCTTTTCAAGCCAGCTTTGAGAAGAAACTGAGGGATCCGAAGGATTTTCTGTTCACTAAATGCAAAATAGGAAAAGATACGGTCTGGGGGTCTATAAAGCCCACTTTAGCAGTATGATACTATGAACTGCGATTAAATTTGTAAAATTGAATATTTGATTCAATGGCTGCAATCACAGAATACTTAATAGTACTATAGGTACAGAAGTCATACTCCCAAAAAAATTAAACAAATGTAAAATCTATGTTCGAGAGAATAAAGTACATTTTAACTGGCAGCCGTACCGCCCACCTACTTTTATAATAGCCTAAACTTCCCGTGCGCAAGCAAAAATGTACTGAATGGTTACGCCCGAGAGTTTATTTTGGTTTATCTCACGCCAACGACATTGAAAGGTTACTATGGGTCAAGCTCAATAGGGTTGCGACTTGCGAGTTTAGGCACAAATAGGTAGGTACCTATGCGTATTTTATGCATTTGTTAAATTACATTATTACCATAAATACCTATGTTCCTCAAGGAATTTTGTATTTATCATCACGGCACCTTACGTTATCTTTTCTACCTATTATTGTTATATTTTTGAAAATGACATCTTACAAAAAAGAAGAATAATATTTAAAAGATTGTTATCGTCTATGGCAAAATAGCCAGTCCTTATCATTTTGCACTCAACCTAGTAACCGACCAATTACTATCACATACAGTCACAGGCCCCGCGTTGCGGTTGCGTGTCTTTGTAGGTAGGTAAAAAAGTCGCGCAGCGAATTACGATCGCTGACCTTGAATACGTAGTGTGGCCATTTTCTGAGTTTGAACGTGCTTAAACAACAACGCAAACATCTTTCCACTTTCTACCGATCTTAATTCTTAGTACTCAGCTTAAGGTGAGTGAGAGTGATGTCAGGTTTGATATTCGTCTTTTTATCTAGGTCGTCTAGTAGGCCCACCCCCCCCCCTCCCTAGTATCTCGCCTTATTTCCAAACTTGTAACCTACCTAATCATGATCAGTTAAGCATACTTCACAAGCCGGTAGATAATTTTGTTGATCATTATTAAATAATATGTACTATTTTTTTTTTCTTCATAATAATATTGTGTTATTAATTTCCCAAAAGCACCAAAAGCAAGAAACTTTGCGTAACTACACGTAACGTAACAAAATTATAAAGGAGACGGAGTGCGTGCCGAACGGGTGGCGCGTGGCAGCCGTAGTGAATGGGCCACGACAAAATGGCCCCGCAACTACTTGCAGTTTTATGCCTACTCCGCGGAGTGAGACAGGCCTGCTGCAACAGTTATACAAAGTAGATAGAATGATTTTCATACTCGTATTATGATACTGCTAAAGACAGTGGCCTATTTAGATCCCCTGGTTTATAGAATGCAAAAAATATATTGAGCAAAGTTGGTATGAAGTTTTCTAGCATCTTAATATAATAGGTACTTATTTCAAATTTTAAGTAACCTTGTATTTCAGCTTACCCTCTTATAACACACACGTAACCCGACGTGACTCCGCACACGTAAAATTTGAAAATGAAACAGCCAATGACATTTAATTATAATGCAATGCAGCTTTCTGTGAGTAAAAGAACTTTCAAAATCGGTTCAGTAGTTCCAGAGCTTACTTCCTACAAACAAGCTCACAAACTTACCTCTAGAGTTTACGTTGTAAGTGCTTTGTAGTTATGACGTCATAAATAAACATTTTGTACTCGCACCGTACCGTCGCGTCGCCCTTAACACGTGAATCTGTATGTAATGGCCCCGCGGGACAAAATATTCAGGAGATAAATATAAATCACATGCAAAAACAACCTAATTTGATAAAATGGCGCGCAAAGGGTGTGTGCGGTGAGGTACAGTCAACTGTTTAATCATAATTTAACATGATGTATTACTAGCTGAGGTGAGATGAGGAGCAGTGGTGGGCCAGTAGTATCGGCCCCGACTTACGATTTGTAGGTCGTGTGTTCGAACCCTGGCTGGTGCATTTCTTTGTGCACTTTATTTCGTCACCACTGCTCTCAAAATATCTCGAAAATATCGTGAGGAAACCGGCATGTCCTAGAAACAAAAAATTCGAAGACATGACGTGACATCTACCAACCCGCACTGGGTCCGTGTGGTGGATTATGGCCCACTTCCTCTCACAGAGAGGAGGCCTGTGTCCCAGCAGTGGGAACATTATAGGCTGATAATGACGATTACTAGCTGATGTCCGCTAGTCTCCTGTAAGTCTCAGAAAGCACGTTAAGTTGTTATTTGTAAAGCTTTGACAGTTACTGTTAGTGGGCTACCTCCAAAGGGTATTGCTCAGTTACTGGGTTGTGGGTTTCTAAATATTTATAAATCATCAAATGTGTCGGTCGTCGTAGTGCGTAGTGCGTTTACCGGACATAATAGCAAAAACTACACTAGCGTCATCTATGCAGCGACGAGGGAACTAAGTGTTCTACAATGCGCTATAGAAGTTATCCGCGGAACTAGAAGACATAGAATATTAGGTATCGAGGAACTTTCCACTCTGTTCCTTAAACCCCAAAACTGTCATTAAATAGCCCTTTATGTTCCAGAGTCCGGTTACCTGATAAGACAGTCCCGTGACAAAGAGAGTCCCGTCATCCGGACTGTCCCGCGACCCGGACAGTCCTGCCATCCACTGGGTTGTGGTTGTGGGTGGAGGTCAAATAGGCAGTCGCTCCAAGGAAAATACTGATAAAGATCAAAAGCTATGCAGATGGCAACCAGCTGATGACCGCGGCTACACCGGCGCAGCGTGTAGTTCGACAATTGATCCACAATATCTTACTAGGTACGTGTGGCGGACGGACCGGGATGACCAACGGTGCTCCGCCGAATGAGGGAGAGGGGAGGAACGGAAAACTTTTTCGACGTGCCCCCTGTGTCCCTTTGTACGCACGTGCCTTGCGTTGCTGGTGACGCACGTACCCACGCACCCCTGAATGCGTAACGTTTGACGACTTCAGAAATAATACTGGGGCTGGGACCACGGGCAACGGAATGAAACACTGCACTAGAGTTCAAATCTTGAAGGCTTCGGTCTTCTTTTTTCTAGTGTTGTTTCCTCTTCGGTGGCTCGGCTGCGACTGACGCAGTGCCGGCGTTCGTTCCGGCTTTTATACCGGCCGTTGTTACCTTATAGAGGCCATCGTATTTTAAGCCTGTTTTTCCTTGTATTTTCGCTAAGACCGAAACTTTCGTAGCCTTTATTTTCATTAAATTTCATCCTTACAGCTATGTATTATACATCATTAGAATCCTTTCTATCTCTACTTTAACCTAATCTAATTGTTTTATACATACATTAACATACAAAAAATTTCCTAGAACAAAAATAGTCAAAGTTACATAGAAACAAAATTTTCACTTTACAAAAATCGCAATAACTTGAAAACTACTGGGCCGATCTTCATGAAACAACTTGTAAACCTATTTTTATAATGAAATACAACCCTTTTTAACACTTTAATTAACGTACATGCATAAACAAAAAAGTGAGTTTTCAAGTTACGTAATTATCTAAGAAATTTCAAACTTTTTCCAATTTTCATAAAAGAAACTTATCTAACTAGAATCTAATATGAATGACTAAGATAATCTAATAAGAATTATAAATGTACAATCAACATAAACATAATTAATTCCAATTAGAAAATCACCTTGCAAAATTCCTTACAAACTACACTGTACAACGGCAAAAGTCCTCCCACTACTTGCACCCTTTGTCCCTGCGTGGGTCTCGCCGCCGACACACACAATTTTACTTTCACAACACTGTCACTATGGAGGCGCTCCTTCCACTACTTGCACCTCGTGTCCCTACGTGGGTCTCGTCGCCGACAGTCTCCCCCTCGTGCGTCGCACCATCTTCCTGGCTCGGCGACACTCCCGGCACCAGCAGCACCACTCTCGAACTCGGTCTCCGTAGCACTCCTCCTCTGGTCTCGACGTCGACGACTCTTGTCCGCCCGTCTGGTCCCGGATACACCCGCTGGATTCTGCCGCGTGGCCAGGTGCATCTCGGTAGGCTGCGGTCGACGATGAGCACGACGTCCCCGACGCGTAGATCAGCAGCGTCGCTCCTTCCCGACGTCTTCCTTGGCAGCAGAGTGGGCAGGTACTCGCGCAGCCAGCGTTGCCAGAAGTGATCGGCAAGTCGCTGCGCAGCCTTCCAGGTGTGTCTGCCCACGAGCTCGTTGTCGGTGAAGCTGCCGATCCTCGCCGCGCCGCAGGAACGCCCAATGAGGAAATGGTTGGGCGTGAGTGCTTCTTCTTCAGGATTCTCGGAGAGGTGGGTGAGAGGCCGAGAGTTGACTATGTGCTCGGCCTCCAGGAGGAGGGTATGTAGGACCTCCTCTCGTGGATGTTGCTCGTTGAGTGTGGCGCCTAGTGCGGTTTTGATTGATCGCACCAGACGCTCCCATGCGCCGCCCATGTTTGGCGCACCAGGAGGGATGAACTTCCACTGCACGCCGATCTTCTCTGCTTCTGAGGTGAGGTCTTCTTGCTTCATGTTCTCTAGCGCTTCTTTCAGTTCGTGGTTAGCGCCGACGAAGTTGGTCCCGTTATCACTATAGATTGTCTTCGGCATTCCTCTTCTCGCGGCGAATCTTCGTAGCGCCATGATCATGCTGTCCGTGGAGAGTGAAGGAGCGAGCTCTATATGTACAGCCCTTGTGGTTAGGCATGTAAATAGAGCGCCCCACCTTTTCTCATGACGTCTTCCCACGGTGACTGTCAGCGAGCCGAAGTAATCTACGCCGGTGCACGTGAATGGAAAGCTGCCGTGCATTAGCCTTTCTACCGGTAAGTTGCCCATCGGGAGTTCTTGTGGCGTTGCCCTCTTCGTCTTGCACCATTGGCATTGATGCTGAACTGTCTTGATCGCTGACCTCAGTCCCAGCACCCAGAAGCGTTGCCTTATTTCGTTCATGACCGTCGCGTGATTGCCGTGATTGAAGCGGCAGTGGTATTCTTCTATGACGAGTCGTGTTGTCCTTTCCTTGCTGTCGAGCACGATGGGTCGCTTGTAGTCTCTGCTCACACCCTGTATCGCGTCGATTCTTCCTTTCAGCCGTAGAAGACCCTCTTCCAGCACTACGTCGAGCTTCTTCAACTTGCTACTGCCTTCTAGTTGCTTTCCTTGCTGTAGACACCTGATGTCTTCTCTGAAGCTTTTCTCTTGGCTTCTTTTTAGCAATAGAATTTCGGCTTGCTCTAGTAGTCCGGCGTCCAATGGCAGGTACTTCTTTTCGGCGTTCTTCGAAGACTGATGTCGCTTCTCGGCTGTTATCGTCTTCTTCCTTTCTGTCGCTCTCCATGTTGGATCTTCCTTGCTGACGTTGACCTTTTCCTTTGTTCTGCAGAGTTGGATGAACTGCAGTACTCTCGCTGTAGCACGCCATAGTCTCTTCCATGAAGAAAACCTTTCAGGGTCTGGTACGGGATACGTGACGCTTGCAGCCGCTACGACGTCCGTTAACCTTTCTTCACCGGTGGTTTCCTTCTTAAAGGTCCTCGGTGCCGGCCAGTGAACTTCATTTCTTCGTAGGAAGTCAGGCCCGGTGAACCATCGGTGATTGTGGTCGAAGTCCTCTGGTACGTCGCGCGTCGCGTCGTCTGCTGGGTTCTTCTGTCCTCCAGTAGACTGTAGCTGCGCCGTCTCACTCGCGTCGGTGAATGTGTGCAGCTCCCCCTCGGTGCGATGTGGCGCCAGACACCTCGTTATGTGAAGATCTCGGAGTAGCTTCATCTTTTCCAGGTCAGTTTTCCATATTTTCTTATTGTCTTCTGGTCCATCAGGGGCTTCTTCTGCATACTTGCTGTCGATCAGGTGCTGGCTCTGCTTGCTATATTCTGCCTTCAACTGAGGATCCATATCTATCTTCCTCTCGATGTTTATCAATCGGTTCCGTGCAGAATTGTAGCTTTCCGGCATCTGCTCCTCTTCATTCTTCCATAGGAGCCCAGCTTCGAATCGACCATCTTCCAGTCTTCTGCAGGTTTTCTCCAGGATGGCGAGTGCTCTTCCCTCTGAGTCGGTGGTGGGTCTTCTTGGCAACACCCTTAGTGCTTCAATGGCGAAGTGTTCCTTGATGGCTTGATGCATCTCTTCTTCAGCCGTGTTGATGTGAAGACACGTATTCAGGAAGTGTACTGGCTTCGTGCCTCCTCTGCTGTCCGACCCATGCAGCACCCAGCCGAGTCCTGTTTTCGATGCAACTGGTTCCCCTGGTTTGCCTCTTCTTATTTCTCGAGTCACGATCAGCTCCCAGTTGTCTTGCCCGATGAGTAGCTGTGGTGACTCCCCTGTATAATAGAGAGAGTCGGCGATCTTCTTCAAGTGTTTACAATCTTCAATCCTCTTCTTGTCTAAGAACTGCGGCGCAAGCTTCAACTCGTCGATGGTTCGGACCCTCTTCAATGTCTTCTTGCTTCCCTGAGCACCTTTCACTATCAGGTCCAATGTCTGAGAGTCCTTCTTCCTTAGTAGCTTGCCCCCCACCGTTTCGATGACCAGTTCTTCTGTGTTTCCTTGAGCGCCGACCTCTTTCGCTATCTTCTCGTCCAGCAGTGACACTGTTGACCCTTCGTCCATGAGGGCCAGTATCTTCTTGGATCCTTTTGACCCGAAGACTTCCACAGGAACTATCTTCAAGTACGCCCTCGTACTGTTGACCGCGTTCACTGATGCGGCGACACATGTTCCTTCTTGTGGTTCCTTATCTTCTTTCTTGTCTTCGGGTTTCCTTTCTTCTGACTCGACGTGCAGCAGATGATGATGCCACCGCTTGCACTCCTTGCACGATGGCTTCCTGCAGCTCTCCTTCCTATGTTTCCCCTGAAGACACTTGAAACAGACGCGACTCTTCTTCACTGTTGCCCACCGATCTTGGACCGACGCGTTCTTGAACTTCTGACACTCGACGAGGAAGTGTTCGCCCTCACACATAGGGCAAGTCTTCTCTTGTTGCTTCGAGTTGAAGTCCCTCTCTTTTTCTTTTGTAGAGTGCGCCGCCTGTCGATGAGTCCTCTTGAACCCGCTCTTCTCTTCTATAGTCGCGAAGGCTCCACACTTGTCTGCTTCTATGTTCAGGAACTTGGACACCAGCGTCAGGTTGGAGAACTCGCCTTCTTCTGATGCTGCAGTGAAGTCGTACCAGCGGAACTTCAGGACCGTTGGCATCTTCTCGATGATTTGTTTCACCATTTCCGGCGAATGTAGATACTGGGGTTTCTTCAATCCTCTGATGGCCGCCACACTGTTGTTGATTTGACTCGCGAAGATGCATATGTCCTTGGGATTCTCTGATATCTTCGGCAACGTCTTGATTTTTTCCAGTTCCGCCAACACTAGTGCGTCCGGCCTCCCGTATCTTCTTCGAAGAGCTTGCATCACTTCCAGTGGAGATGCTTCCGAATATAATAAGCTCTTGATGGCTTCCCTTGCGTTCCCTTTCAATGCTCTTCTTAGTCTTGCCATGTTTTGAACGTCGTTAAACATTGGCGCCGTATCTTCATAGACTACTTTGAAGGCCAGCCACTCGCTGCTGCTGCCGTCGAAGAACGGTAACTCATGGATGTACTTCGGCTGCGACGCTGGTCCTTCCCTTGTGGTAAGAGCTTCTTTCAACACCGACGCTAGCGCTTGAATCTCGATCGTAGCTCCCTTGGTTGCCGAGTTCTCTTCGGCTTTGACTTTCTTCGGGTCCTCGGGGGGGCGTTGACCTCGTAGCTCGGTTTGTTCTGGTACGTCTTCATTTAGTACCGACGTTTCGATCCAGTTCTGGACCTGTGCTGTTCGATCTTCCTGATCTTCATCAACGGAGTCCTCATCTTCATACTGTGCCAGCTCCAACCTGACGCGCGCTAGCTTGGCCGCAGCCTGTGCTTGCTTCAGCTCCAGACGTGCTAATTCTTCTCTGGCTTCCAGCTCGCGTCTTCTGGCCGAGGTGCTCGTTGTCTTCACTGACCTGGTGCGACGACTGACCCCCATCGGCTTAAGAGTGGTTCTTGACCCATACACCTCCTCAGCCGGGGCCTGATCTGGGGTCTTCTTTGTCGTCTCCTTACGGGTGGCTTCTGTTCCCTTCTTGCTCTCTGAAGCCGCTGTGGTGGTGGCCGCAACCGTAGTTCTCGTTGTTGCCGTGGTCCCCTCTGTAGTCGTTGTGCCTGAAGAAGTGTTCGTGCCCGACGTAGTCGCTGTACCCGACGTGGTTGCTGTGCCCGATGACGCTGACGCAGACGTGACCCCTTCTGCCCTTGAACCTTCTTCAGCCGCGTCCTTAATGGAAGGACGTGATGAGGGACGTGAGGGAGCATCCTTCTGAGACCTGGTGACGGGCATCTTGCAATCTTCTTATCTTCTGTACTCTTCTGGTACTCTTCTGGGTACCTCTTCTGGCACCACCTTCCAACAGGGATCCGGTTCACGAAGGACCAAAAACTTGTGGCGGACGGACCGGGATGACCAACGGTGCTCCGCCGAATGAGGGAGAGGGGAGGAACGGAAAACTTTTTCGACGTGCCCCCTGTGTCCCTTTGTACGCACGTGCCTTGCGTTGCTGGTGACGCACGTACCCACGCACCCCTGAATGCGTAACGTTTGACGACTTCAGAAATAATACTGGGGCTGGGACCACGGGCAACGGAATGAAACACTGCACTAGAGTTCAAATCTTGAAGGCTTCGGTCTTCTTTTTTCTAGTGTTGTTTCCTCTTCGGTGGCTCGGCTGCGACTGACGCAGTGCCGGCGTTCGTTCCGGCTTTTATACCGGCCGTTGTTACCTTATAGAGGCCCTCGTATTTTGAGCCTGTTTTTCCTTGTATTTTCGCTAAGACCGAAACTTTCGTAGCCTTTATTTTCATTAAATTTCATCCTTACAGCTATGTATTATACATCATTAGAATCCTTTCTATCTCTACTTTAACCTAATCTAATTGTTTTATACATACATTAACACACAAAAAATTTCCTAGAACAAAAATAGTCAAAGTTACATAGGAACAAAATTTTCACTTTACAAAAATCGCAATAACTTGAAAACTACTGGGCCGATCTTCATGAAACAACTTGTAAACCTATTTTTATAATGAAATACAACCCTTTTTAACACTTTAATTAACGTACATGCATAAACAAAAAAGTGAGTTTTCAAGTTACGTAATTATCTAAGAAATTTCAAACTTTTTCCAATTTTCATAAAAGAAACTTATCTAACTAGAATCTAATATGAATGACTAAGATAATCTAATAAGAATTATAAATGTACAATCAACATAAACATAATTAATTCCAATTAGGAAATCACCTTGCAAAATTCCTTACAAACTACACTGTACAACGGCAAAAGTCCTCCCACTACTTGCACCCTTTGTCCCTGCGTGGGTCTCGCCGCCGACACACACAATTTTACTTTCACAACACTGTCACTATGGAGGCGCTCCTTCCACTACTTGCACCTCGTGTCCCTACGTGGGTCTCGTCGCCGACAGTACGCATCATTAAAAGAGAAATGTATTTGCTCGAAGTCAGGGGCGTTGCATTCTTAAAATCTACGTTTGCTTGACCGATCTAGGTTTGTACGTTTGTCAGCAGGCTGTATATTTTCAACTGAAATAGAAACTTGAAATCACAGATTATGTAGATATTACTACAGTCAAGATACAAATAAATAAAAAATTCCATACCAAACACGACGTGTTTTCCAAAACTCAAAGTCCGACTCGAACTTGACCAGTTTTGTTTATAAAAAGAAAAAGGAAAACACCTTTTCTTATCCTAATAATCAAACCTACCCTTAACAAATTCACGACAATAATACGAAAAGACATAAAAGTGTCCGATAAAAAGGGTAGCAAAACAATTTGCAGCCCCACTGAGTCTAAAGTATACATCATCTAAGGAACACTAGAATATGACCAGGTACCCAATCTCGGTCTAGATTCAGTATTTATTACATACACCTAACGTGCTGTGGATTTATATCCACTTACATTTTTTCTTGCCAACTTTTCTCTAACATCTACCATTTTCTTTGCTAAAAGCGTTTGAAATCTCTTTTTATCTAATGTTAAGAAGCGTTTAGATTGTTCTGACTTTTTAAATAGTAAAATATACGGTCTGGGGGTCTAATGTAAGCCATACACCATACTGCCTATCGTACAATCGGCATGACGATCGATTTGATCAAATTGGCATTTCGTCCATATACACCATACACCATACTGCCTATCGTCCAATCGGCATGACGATCGATTTGATCAAACTTCAAATCGGCAGCAGTGATGCCAACTTAGCAACTTTATAGCTAGATCTAGCTATTATTCGGTGACCGACAGCTACAATTTTATAAAACTTGTGGCTTAACTTTTTAGCTACTTTTTACCGACTTCAAAAAAAAGGAGGTTATCAATTCGACCCGTTGTGGATTTATATCCACTTACATTTTTTCTTGCCAAGTTTTCTCTAACATCTACCATTTTCTTTGCTAAAAGCGTTTCAAATCTCTTTTTATCTAATGTTAAGAAGCGTTTAGATTGTTCTGACTTTTTTATGTAGTTTTATTTTAAGTTTTTTAGTTTTTTATATGATTATTTCTACATCCCTTACAGTACTGTTTTTAGATACGTCAATATTATTAAACGGTCTTCCTGAAAAAAATAAAACATTTTAGTTTAAGTAATTATAATTTTAATTATAACCAAAAACATCATCTAAGATTTGATAAGACACAGGTATTCTTAAAAATTGCCAAAAAAGAACACCTTTTTTAATAAACCCAATCGTAAAACTTTTACAGAGATTATAAACAATGTGAGCAAAACTGGAGATAGACACAATGCTTTTAAATGATTTAGTAGCCAGAGAATACTGTTCGCTCCACGGAAATAACATTCAGGCCATTGTCCGTCTCTTAATTACATAGTAAAAGAATAGTTCATTATTGATCATCATGCTGCGCTAGTTTTATTCTAGTTGCCATACTATTTTACTTCAGTCGACATTTTAATTTAGTGCTGCATTTTAACTATGTACAAAATTGAGTTATCGTTTTACAAAGTAACTCGATGATGTCAAATAGAATGCTTCTAATTTGAGTGGATGTCGACCTCAATATTATTGCGGAAAAGGCTAGGCAGATTTTTGAGATTTAGTTACATATTTTCGGATATATATTTTAGTAACTAACTAAAAAAAGGCATCATAAAGAAAGCCATCACAAAAAAAACTGACTTCACGTACACAAGTGTGTACAGTTCCTAACAAAACATATCTCGAATACAAGAATAGAGATTTTTCTGTCCCACAAAAGAATAATATATGTGGATGTTACGCGTGATTCATCGAGTTCACTTTGTATCCGACTGTACCACGCATTTTTATGTAAAGTGACCGGTTTGGCTGGGACTGTACTTTGTACTTTATGTCGGTATGATTTGGCAACATTTTTTATGAAACACTTGGATGTAATTCTAAGGAAAATGTGAGAATCATCTACTATTGTGTGACTCTAATTCCCTTGAGGCTCGCGTGGAACACGACGCACCGTCGACCCGGGCATGGTCCATGATCGGACAGCAAGTTGCCTATTACTCGCTGTCCGCATGCACGCGCCTACGGTGGCCGGAGATCGACCTGCGACGTCCGTTGCCGTGGGCGTCTCCCACTGCGTTTTTCCATAGGTAGTCAAAGACAAATGGAAGCGATATTAGTTCAAAATATCAAACATATGACTCTCTAAAGATCATTAAATAATAAACGACATAATTATGACTGGCCTGTTGGTATAGTGGTTAGTGACCCTGACTGCTATGCCGGAGGTCGTGGGTTCGATTCCCACCCAGGACAAATGTTTGTGTGATGAGCACGATCATTTGTTCTGTGTCTGGGTGTAATTTATCTATACACTGAAAAAAAAAATCAGTAATACCAACCGATTTTTCGGTAATATTCACCGTTTTAGACAGTAAAAATAGAGCCTATTGTCCAAAGTAGTAAAACTAACTGAAAAAAAAAACAGTTGAGTTATAACAGTAGATTTTACTGTCGGTTACTTACAAGGAACTATTTGTTTCAGTAGACTTTAATGTTCATACAGTTGAAATAACTTACGTTTCAGTAGACTTTAATGTTCATACAGTTGAAATAACTGTTTAGCTCTTTACTGTTTTTGCCCATTTCAATGCACTGTCCGTAATCAATTATTTTAACGTATAAATAAGTTCCCGGAACCGTTTTTTTTTTACTGTTCAAGAACAGTAGAAAGTCTCGTTTTATTTTTTTCAGTGCAATATGTATGTATTTAGAAATATATAAGTATGTGTATCAGTTGTCTAGTACCCATAACACAAGCTCTGCTTAGCTTGGGACTAGATGGCGTTGTGTGACAGTTGTAAAAAAAAAAAATTATATGAGACAACGAAACCAGGCACAGAAATTCCAAGAGCTATAATTTCACCCACAACATCAATTTCACTTTTCTTCTTCACCCAAACACGGAACTACAAAGCCCCAAAAAATCGGCTTCCAAACACTTTTCATTTTCGGCGAAGGCGTATATCGCGACGTCCATTACTGGGTAACCATAAATACGGGATTTGCCGCAAATCGGGCCGTAAAGGTGAGCAAAAACCATAGAGTACGGTGACACCTCGGATGCTACAGCTAGAGGCGGCACTGTCAATACTATTTTTTTTTAGTGTGGTAAGGTAAAATCATCAAATGAGTCCTCCCACCCAGGACAGAGCGAAAGGGACTGTCAGACTTGTACTGACTAAAATCCACGGTGTCCTTCAATAGCCCTTTACGTTCCAGGGTCACGGTAATTTAGTGAGTCCCGCGACCCCGACAGGCTTTGGCCCTCTAACAGAGGTATACGGAAGATTATACAGAGAACTTTGAATAATTATAATCTAAAACATGAAATAAGTGAGTAGTAAAGTCAGCATCAAAAGTTGCGGACCACATTTAGATTTTCAAAATCGTTTTACACCGTATTATTATGTATTATTACGGTGTACAGCGATTTTGAAAATCTGAATGTGATCAGCAACTTTTGATGCTGACTGTACCACGGGTAAATTAAAATATCCCGTGGTACTACTAGATTGCTTGGTAGTACCACGGCAAAGATAATATAATACTAGACCACGGCATTTTTTTCCGTGTTACTACTTGTTGTACAACGGGTAGTACCACGGAAAATAAACGCCTACTGCTGTGTCTAAACGAAGGAAATTTTGTGCTCTGTGACAGCAATGTATGTCGTACACGGGATAAATGTCGCGAGAGCTCACGGGTATTAAAGAGGAGGCTTTAATGGGTATTGTGCGATGTATGGACTTTGCCTTTGATTTTTTTATTTTGTTAGGTTTCATAAATGGTTGGTTAAGGGCTTACTAAGTGCGAAAGATGGATGTTTGGATGGAGGGACGTTTGTTACTCTCACACGAAAAGTATTGAACGAATTTTGATGTTTGGTAACAATGACGTATTATTATATAGACACGTTATGAACGAATATCGCGGCGCTTAAAAACGGCGAAAATACTAAAACTACTTATACGCGTGAAGAAAGAGAATGAAAATATGACACCGTACGGCGAGATAACTGTTGCTAGAGGGAGACAAATATACATACATACAATAAATTAAAAACAAAAGTAGCGTCGCGCGACAGGTTGGTGCGTAACTAAGCGCGATGTGGCCAAGTGGCTTTATTTCATGTTGTCATTTTTGAGTGCGGACAACGTATCTATAGTTTATATACTGTTTATATATCATTGTTTGGTACACAAACAGTTTATAACCTGGAAACTAGTTAAAATACAAAAGTTCGTATAGTTTTAAATCTCTATAATAATCTTCTGATTGGCGCAGCGATTGGACTGCTGCGCAACGTGTCGTAGGTTTGATTCCCGCACGGAGCAAATATTTGTTCGATCTAAGAGTAGTTGTTCTGGGTCTGGGTTTTTGTGTAAGTATGTGAGTTTATATGTTTGTAAACGGACCTAACGATACAGGAGAAATTCATAGTGAGAGGCAACGTTATTTTAAAAACAATTTGGGTCTTTGCTTAGACCCGGCACGGTCTAGCATAATTCATTCCTTCAATTCATTAGATTTTTAAATTTTCTTTTATTTCTTGGTAAGACAATAGGTTAGTTTACTCCTATCAGATTGGAGGCCTGTCCACAGAATAAGCGCATTATTATGCTGTCAAAACCTGTTTAAAAATCACCCCACTGACCTATTTATAATCATGTCGCGCGCCCTAAAAAACACACAACGGATCCACAAAAACACATCACATTACAAAATAGGCATCAAAGGATATTCGTTTTCAAGCATGCATATCCTATGGCAGTGTTTCAAAGGATCTGATACCGCCTCAGGCGGACAGAGACGGTAAATAAGACTCGTGGGTCTAGCACGAACGCGCGGAACGTAAAACATTGAAATAATGATTTTGAAAGTTGTACAAATATTGGTCTAGTGGTCGAAAATGCAACTGTTTAGTAAAGATTGTCAGGCCTGTTGGTCTAGTGGTTAGTGACCTTGACTGCTATGCCGGAGGTCGTGGGTTCGATTCCCACTCAGGACAAATGTTTGTGTGATGAGTACGATTATTTGTTCTGTCTCTGGGTGTAATTTATCTATAATAATATACGTTTGTATTTAGAAATATATAAGTATGTTTATCAGTTGTCTAGTACCCATAAAGCCTCCTGCAGACACACGCGATTAATCGCGCTGCGACAACGAGCCAAGCTAATTTCCACTCTAAAAATACTGTGAATGGACCGCGACATGTCGCCCCGCGCGATTAATCGCGTGTGTCTGCAGGAGGCTTAACACAAGCTCTGCTTAGCTTGGGACTAGATGGCGTCGTGTGATAGTTGTGGAATATAATATTATTATAAAAAAGAGGGACTGGTGGTTTGATTTCCGGATCAGAAATGGTGTTATTAGGTGGAAAAACCTAAGTAATACCTTCAGCCTAGCGACACGTCGACTGACTACGCGTCACACGATCGCAGACGACGACGTCCGATCGCGATCATTAGTATCGCCAATCGCGGACACGGGGCGACAAAACGATGAATCATTCTCAAAAAGAAAAAAAAACATCTTCTCAAACACTTCTTATTACTAAAAAAACAGTTCTTTTACATGCCCTTTGCAATTTAACCAACACGGTGGACTTTAGTCAGTACAAGTCTGACAGTTCCTTACGCTTCGCCCTGGGTGGAAGGACTCATTTACGGAGGGTAATTATCTAACTTGTTTGTCATAAAACTAGCCACAGTAAGTTAAACATACCGACCATCATCAATATTGTGAAATTCTTCTATGCGTCATATGGAACGGAACGTGAAGAGCTATTGAAGGACACCGTGGATTTTAGTCAGTACTTGCAAGTCTGACAGTCCCTCCCGCTCTGCTCTGGGTGGGAGAACTCATTTGATGATTTTACCACGCTAAAAAAATGCGTTATAATTATGGTGTATTCCCATCCAATACCAAGAGCTAATACCATTTGGTATTAGTTTATTTCCGAATTTGTTTTCTATTCCCAATGAGTACCACATTTTTTAAAATAAAAAATCTATTACTAACGAATACCAAAACGTGACTTTTTGTACACTCAGCTACACAAATTACATAGCGAAGCGAGCTCGGGACTTAGTGCACTCCGACTCGGACAGGTTAGGTTCGAAGTTCATCCCCTTCATGTTAGGTTACTTTAAACCTTGCAAACAGAAATAGGAGCCCGCGAAGCGGGGCTCCGTCGAGCTACCTTGGTAGGTTTGGACATAAATGGTATAGCGGGCTTTTTAAGATATCGTCGGTGTTCTTTGAAACTTTAGTAGGTCATTTTTACACCTTAATTAATATCATTCAAGGCATTTTAATTTTTCTGAACCTGACTGTACCTAATTTCTTCAAACTTGTTTTGGTATTGTTTTTGAAATGTGGTACTCGTTGGGAATAGAAACAAAAGTCGGAAATGAACTAATACCAAATGGTATTAGTTCTTGGTATTGGATGGGAATAGATCATAATAATAACAATGTTGTAAAATTGTAAACGTAGACTAGGTTTAAAGGAAATAAAGTTTTATTATCTCTTCATTCATCTACTTTACTTATTGATTACATTTTTAAATATTTTTATAAAAAAAGAAACAAAAAAAAAACATTTAAAAATATAAAAAAAAATATTATTATTATTTAATGACCCTCTTAAAAAATAGTTAATTCAAACTAGAAAATCTCCTTTTTTGAAGACGTGGTTACGTTTTTGTCTATGTTGGTATCGCGCACTAACTCGCTTGAAACCAGGCGCTATATTGCAGTTGTTTGCCTTTTTAAAACCGAAACTGATCCCAATAAAAAAAAAATCTAACAGATAATCTTAGGATTATATAAAGTGGCTTAAACATCAACTTTTATGCAAATGCAGCGTGACTTTTAGTAGTGAGTCGAGTTATTATGGATGAAGGAAATTAAATAAGTTTCTTTATAAAGTTGATTGTGAGTTTAAGAGCGTGTAATTAGTTCCTTGCAAGCACAACTCAAGTGATGGAAACCTTTCAGTAAGTTTATGGAAGGTAAAGGTAAAGATAAAATGCAAGATTCTGTTTGTAGATGTTGAAAAATTATGGATGTTCTCTTTTCAAATAGGTTTTTCAAAGATGGAAATAAGGTTTTCTAGTTAGAAAAGCCATAAATTTACCAACAAATATACGGGCCGCCTGGGCCCTGTTAAATAAAACTTACAATACGTCATTTATGTCAAAAAATTACTTTGTAGAATTGTCGCTCTTAGTGTGTTTTTTCAAAGATAACAAATAATTGTCAAAACGACAGGTGAAACCTTGACATATTAAAACGCGTTTTATAAAACTCGATATTTGTCAAAAAACCCCAGTCAAATTACTCGTGACAATTGTTGCGGACCATCGTCACTGACAAGTGTCGGATTGTCGTGACAATTGTTACAAACTGATTGTCGCGACAATTGTTACAAACTGATTGTCGCGACAATTCGATGGCCAATTTTATTAGGTAATTAAATATTGTACAGCAATTTTATATAGGCAGGTACCCGTTAAATTTTTTATTATTATATTGTCGAATTTTCGGATTGTAAGCTTTATAAAACAGGGCCCTGGTGGAAAACGGTCGCCGTAGTAAATGGACGCTTGCAACATCATTTACTTTTTTTAGGTGGTATATCATCAAAATAAATGAGTCCTCCCGCCCTGAGTAGAGCGGAAAGGACTGTCAGACATGTAACGAATAAAATTCGCCGTGTTAAGTAGCTTCAAATAACAATAAGTCGTTACACCCAGACGAATACAAAAAGCGATTTAAAATAATAGGCATACATAAAACATCACCACTTAGAAGAGAGTTCAACACCCTTCGACGTACATCTTTTCAGTGCATCGTTTGTTAAAATAAATCGAAGAGCGCTCAGCGCTGTAGCGACGAAATCGTTTGAGCTTGAAATAAGACTTCCACTTTATCTAGATAATGTTTTCTGATATTTACAGGGACATTTGTCATTCTAATACATTTGTTACTTCTTTGTTTGTTGAGCAGCGAATTGGTTAATGTCTGGACTTTTAAAAAAGCTGTTCATTTGAGGTTGCTAAACTGAAACATCGATTTCTTTGTTATTATAGATTTGGGAATAGATTGGACTTATAGTTGAACTAATGCGTTATTAATAGTTGGTTTGAACTCAAGCTCAAATTACACCGTCTTTGTGTAATTTATTTCATGATTCCTAATACTCTCAAAATTCGAATACGTGGGTTGGTAGATATGCCATTGCCATTGCCGCAGTGCCTAAAAAGCCGGGTGTTCGATCAGTGCGTCCTTCCAGTCCTAACCTACGGAATCGAAACGTGGAACATGTCAGTCAAGCTGGTCCACCGACTTCATTTCACGCAGCGTGCTATATATGGAAAGGTCTATGCTTGTGATCTTGCTAAGGGATAAAATCCGAAATGAGGTCTTACGGCATAAGACCAAAGTAATAGATATTGTCGAAATCTGTAGCAAGCTGAAGTGGCAGTGGGCTGGTCATGTCTGCCGCAGAACCGACAAAAGGTGAAGTAGGAAGGTTCTCGAATGGAGACCGTGTGTAGGTAAGCTTAGGGTGGGTCACCCCCCGGCAAGATGGACCGAACACCTGAAGAAGGTGACTGGCAGTGACTGGATGAAAAAATCGGGAGATCGTGCTCTCCCTGGGAGAGGTCTATGTCCAGCAGTGGACTGCAATAGCTGAAATGATGATGATGATGATGTGTCGTTTACGTTGGTCCTGTGTAGTGGTTAACAGCCACTCCCTTCCTATAGCAAGGAGGTGCCAGCAGTTGCAACATACAAATATTATTTATTGCTTAAAACTTATCTTCTAAAAATTAATAGATTTAAAAAATCTAAAAACCCACGTTTATAATGTCCTAAAAATAAGAAAATAACCCTACGGGGCTGAGAGAGGGGCCACTCAAAACGTGGGGGCGTATATTATTTAGGGGATTATTTATGGGATATATTTACATGACGTGTATAGATCGTGGGTGTAACTTGCAAAGATACGCCCCCACGTTTTGAGTGGCCCCTCTCTCAGCCCCGTAGGGTTATTTTCTTATTTTTAGGACATTATAAACGTGGGTTTTTAGATTTTTTAAATCTATTAATTATTTTATTATTTTTATCATTGTTTATCGGGTTTGAAGCTACACTGAAAATTTCAGCCTGCTAGCTTATCGGGAAGTGCCTCAAAGCCAATCCGCCATCTTGGACGTCCGCCATATTGGATTTAAGTCACATGACTATTTTTTTCATATTCCTGACAGCAATCCCTTTCATTTGATACCCATATCATGGAGGAGGATTTCAAACAGCCAGTCTACCATCTTGGACGTCCGCCATATTGGATTTAAGTCACGTGACTATTTTTTTCGTATTCCTGACAGCAAACCCTTTCATTTGATACCCATATCATGGGAGTGGGTTTCAAACAGCTAGTCCGCCATCTTGGGGAGGCCGCCATATTGGATTTGTTATGACGTTTCTTAGCTAGTCATGTATTGTCATCAGAACTCAAAGCGTGTACAAAATTTCAGCCTGCTAGCTTATCGGGAAGTGCCTCAAAATTGAGTTGCAAAAGTCCAACCGGAACGACAAACAAACAAACAAACAAGAAATGTGAGTGTATAAAATACAAGGGGAAAATACAACGTATTTACGATTTTTGTCGAAATAAATAATTTACTGTTTTGTAAACCGTACACAAACATTTCAAATTGCGATTCACAAATATGACGATTATTTAACAGAGGCTCTAGCAAGACTTTTCATCTTTTAACGGGAACTTTGATGTGCACATTTATGCACATGCATGTACTAGAAGCGCTTTTTCATTTTCCATGATGCCGTAAATACTTGTATTTATTAAACGCCGTAAGTACGCTACGCTTTAAGTAAAATACGGAAATCTTGTGCAACTTTTTTATTGAAAACGAAACAGAACAGAGCCCCCTCTGTTCTGTTTCGTTTTCAATAAAAATGTTCAGAAAATGTGCACACATTAAATATTAATCATTCAGGTTTCGATTGAATGTGTCATGTTTACAATAAATTAATTTTAACACAAGTATTTACTGGAACTCAATAACACAATTTGTTGTCAATTAATGATTCATTATGGAGTAAACAGTAATATTGCAATCAGAGTTTGTTTGAGTATAAAGGAAAATTCTGCTTACAGTTTTCAGTTAAATTCACGTTAAAAGCATTGTAAGTCGGTGTTTTAATAGTCTGTTGCGGGTCCTAATAAAAACTAATATGGTTAAAATTACGAAACTCGAAGTATGATGAGTCGACTTCGACCTCGACTTCAATTTCGACTTTTACAAATGACAATCCTCGGCAAGAGTTGCGGAGGATGGAACCACTTATTTTCCACTTCCGTTACATTTCACGAAATAACTCCTGCAGAAAGGATACAAAAGACGTCACACAAAAAATAAAAAACTACAAAACATTACAAAATTCTGATCTGTTACGGCCTCAATGCTCGAGTCTCCTTTTCGTCAAAAAAGGAACACTTAATATCAGCAAAAACCGGTAGTCAGTGTCCGTATATATTTTCGTCATAAAATATAGTGTTCTAGATTTTTTTGAAAGCGATCGTAAAGAGTAAAATACTGCGGTATACTTCCTCTTTGGGTATGGAACGTTTATTTTTTAAACGTGGCGGTGTTTGGCTAAGTTTTGCTTGAATATGATGATATTTGAGCACAATTTAACGGTGCTTCAGTTTTAATGTAAGACAAAATGGGGATTTAAATACAGATTCTCTTGGCTAAATGTAATGCATTTTTTTTTAATCGCAGCAGCGTGTGTTCACGGTAAAGCAACGAAGTTGAGCAATTAAAATAAGTTTTTTTGTCAGTCTATTTAGGTATAAATATAATCTTAAAATACTTATTAGTTCACCTTTATCATTATTTGATTTATCATTTACATTAACACATGAAAAGTTACAACAATAACCTTTGCACAATGAAATAATATACGGACCTTTTCATGGAATGGCAGGCACCTCGCTCCCTCTGGGGTTAGGTCTGTAGATCAAGCTGATCATGAGATCCGAGGCAACGAAAGTCGCGCTACAGTATTCGGTTTTAAACAAAGCCAGGCACAAAAGATCTAAAAGGTCAGGGTGGCTAATTCCGTCATATGGGGCGTAACCGTCTATTTGAAATATCGTCTATTGTATAGCGATTAACGCCATCTAGGGAATTTTTATTTGAAGTTAAACTAGAACTGTTTTACCAACACCACTACAAACACTGCAACTCGACTGTTTCGAGCATAATTTTCAAGTAGACGGTTACGCCCCCCATATGACGGAATTAGCCACCCTGACTCAACCTCAAGAAAAAAATTAATACACGAGTTGAATGTTTTATATACCCTCTTCTTGCTTGACGGTACCCCTCTTAACGCAAACTACATAGTTATCTGAAATGCTAGAAATACACACATCAAAAGTGTCTAGGGATCAAGCATTTTTATGCGGATTTCTTGAGATTGAGATGTGGCTTTGTAATAAATTTATGATTTTATAAATTTATATGGATCCTTTTTGGTGCATTTCATAATTTGAATCAGGAACTGTGAATCAAATTCGAGTAAAAGATGAAAATCAGCTGTCAATATTGTCCCTATAAAAACATACAACGCATTGAAGACATTATTAGTGCTACTGTTTCCCTACTACTGATTAAAACCAACGTTATTATGGAGCGGCGACGTCATTTAAGCAGGGAAGAAATGCTCAGAGCCGTGGGAATGATAGAAGCTGGTTCCCGGCAACGTACTGTGGCTTTAGCTCTGAATACAAGTCAGAGTGTTATCAGTCGACTTTGGACACGTTACCGAAGCACTGGTACCGTGGCTGAGCGCCATGGAGGACGGTATCGCTGCACCACACGGAGACAAGACCGATACATTCAAATCTTAACTCGAAGAGCTCCAACAATAACCGCCATGATGTTAGCCGTGAGGCTTCATCACTCTTCAGGGAACTTAATTAGCGACCAAACAGTCAGAAACCGCTTGCATGAAGTGAACCTTCATTCCCGAAGACCGCTACGGGTACCACCTATAGCAATGCACAATCGTAGGATTCGATATCAATGGGCTCTTGAACACAGAAATTGGGCAGAAGAACAATGGCGTTTCGTGTGCTTTTCTGATGAGTCTCGTTTCGGTATGAGACCGGATACAAGACGTATACGACACTGGAGAACCCCTGGACGCCAACAGCGATTAAAATCCTGCCAGGAAGTCCATCCTTATAGTGGTGGAACCATCATGGTATGGGCGGGTATTTGGATCGGCGGAAGAACTGAGTTGATTTGGATCAGAGGCAACCTCAACGCTCAACTTTATGCTGAGACGATTGTATCAGACGTCATCGTTCCTCTACAAGTGCAAATCGGTCCCTTATTTCAGTTAATGCATGATAATGCACGACCGCACACCGCAAGAGTTGTAAGACAGACTCTCGCCGCAGCTAACATCAATGTCCTGCCCTGGCCTGCTCAGTCGCCAGACTTGAATCCGATTGAGCATGCATGGGATATGCTACAGAGAAGAGCTCTGCCGAATATGGAGGGTATCCAGTCGCAAGAAGACCTTTTTTTGTTGTTGCAACGAACATGGGCGGCCATTCCACAGCGTGATTTGGATGAACTCATTTTGAGTATGCCAAACCGATGTTCTTGTGTTGTTAGTGTTCGCGGTAGAAACACGGATTATTAATTGTTTAAGTTACCCAATAAAATTTTAAAGAAAACTGTTATTTCAGTCTTTTTTTCGAACTTTTGTGTTAGTGGTTCAAATGTCAAAAATCCCTTTATTAGGAAAATGGCAAATTTCTTTATTAATGCAAAGGTGACTTGGTTTATCGTTACTGTGACAAACGAAAACACTTTATTTGATGAATCCTTAAAGAAAATTTTAATTAATATCAATCAGGAGAAAAGTTATTGCAAAAATATATGTTGATCCCTAGACACTTTTGATGTGTGTATCAACTGTAATTACCGTTATAACGCAGCAGAAATCTCAGTAATCAGCTTACAATATGCCAATGCAAAGGAATTTCTCCCACTATAAACTGTACTAAGCCCTCAATAAACGCACTGAACGAGGCACTAAGATTAAGGCAATGTTCAGACGGGCGACTAAACGCAGCACAGTCGGCGCTCGGAGCAATCTCAGCGAATGTTTCGTACAAACTCATTTTAAAATCCATTCCGTTTCTATGTGCGGTAGACGGTTGTATATTCCATATTTTGTAAATATATATATTTCGACGGTTGTGCATGGTTTTCGTTGAAATTGTAATTTCTTTTGCATAGCATTCATTATCAACCTATAATGTTCCCACTGCTGGGACGCATTTTCATCTCTGTGATAGGGCCAGGTGGCCTACCATGAACTGTTAACGCGATCGAGTTTAGGCTGTGGGAAAGAGATGGCGCCAGATCACTTGTATAGCTCTGTCTCTTTCCCACAGCCTAAACTGAATCGCGTTAAGAGCTCGTGGTAAGGCCCCAGGTCTCATTAGTAAGTATCTAGCACCAGAGCCAAGTGCGGGTTGGTATAGGTATAAGACACGTCTTCGAATTTTTGGTTCTAGGGCATGCCGGTTTCCTCACGATGTTTTCCTTCACCATTTTAAAAGCAGTGGTGAGGCCCTATCATGAGTTTTCACTTATTGAGACGTAAAGTAAACTGGAACTTTGACATTAATTTCAAGGAAAAAATTAGTTCCTTCTTCGTACACCAGAGGCGCTGTTCTATTATTCCATACAAGAAACGCTGTAAATACTGGAAAAACGCTGTAAAGTAAAATAGTGAAAACTCGTGAAATGGGCTCAGATGATATAAATTACTTATTCAAAGTAATGCGTCTGGCGGGCTTGGAACTTGTACCTTAAATTGTACAGACGCTAGACGCCAGTAGGTAAAACCTACCGGAATCTGTCAAATACCAATCCAATACTAACCTTCCACTATTGTGATAAAGTTGAAAATCTATCAAAGAAATTTGACAGGTTGAGGTAGTTTGATGCTGGCGTCTGTACGTATGTGCGGCGAGGCGGGAGATCGTGCGATGTGGCGCTCTTTTGATGTATGTAATTCAATGCTACCCACCTGAAATCTTAATTAATGAATTTGAATTTTGCAGTTGCAGAAAAAGGCTTGTTTGTTACCCCTGATGATATATGATCTTTTAATAACCAAAAGCGTAGGCAAATACAAAATTGAAAACATTTCAAAGTGTTTCCTTCGTACTAAAAATACACGTTATTACTAATTACGTTAATTAACAGTGCTTTAAAGCTTTGAACTGAACATTGTTGCTATATACTCGTACCTAGTCAGGAAAATGTACCTATTGTTAAGAAAATTCATACCTAGCAACACACGAAATGTTCCGTATACCTAAGGCAGTTGTCCTAATGCCGGCAGGAAGCGATTAACTGTCGGCTTTTTTCTAACACAAGAAACAGCTGTCGCTGAGCGACAACAGCTTCAAGATTTATACTCAGCGATGTTCGCTTGGCGGTCAAGACTCACGCCGAGTGCCGTCCACAAGCAGTGCAGATTAGCCGAGTGAATAGTACGAGTAATCGCCCGTCGTATTCGAACACTCGCTGAGCCCAGCGACAAATAACCTATCGGAAATACACGTTTGCGTTACACGCCAACTCGTTTTTAGTTCATCGCTCTATGGGAACAGTGTATAAGACGGGTACGCGAGGTATGACGGGAAATCACACACTTAAGGCAAACTTAACACAATACTAACGTAGCACAAGCGCCAACAGGACGCCATTTGTTGATGTCCGCTTGCAAAGGAAGTTCTGATGGCGCTTGCGCTACGTTAGTGTTGTGTTAAGTATGCCAAGAGTGTATGTCCCCATTATACCTCGCGATTATTAACGTCCCCGTCTTACACCCCTACTCGCTATTTGCTAACCGCTAGCGGAGGGACAACTACCTAAACACTCACTAACTTGTTTGTTGCAATGACGGCGTAACTAGAAGAGAATTTGGTGTGGAAATTAATGACGTTTTCAAATTGGAGACTGTAGTTTCTATTTTGCCCGTCAAAGGGGAGTGGTAGTTTAGTGCTTATCGGCTACCCAACCCAGCACCACTGTTCTGAAAGCGGTGAAAGGACATCTTCTCATCATCAAGTGGCATATCTCAGACAGATTATATCTATTCAGATGGAGCTGTTTGCTAGCATTGTTCATTGGCTGACAACCTATCTGACATAAATTTAACACAGTTACTGAGTCCCACGATATTAGTTTCCGCGAATCATAATCAAACACACCCACGATACAAAAAAAAATACAAAGGGGGCAAACTCAGGAATAATCGTAAAGTAAGTTAATATAGGTGCCTAAAACAACTGAGTACACCAATAATGATGAGAAAGTTTTGTACGGCATTAATGAACCACAACAAGGAGCAAAACAGACAGAAATAGTTGGCGTGACCCGGAGCAAGGTAATAACAGTATGCTTTACATTTTAGAAACTATTATGAACGTACACACGGTCTTACAAGTGGACAAACTGAAGAGTTTTGATAACAAATTAAACTAAAACAGCCTTACTACAAAAACTTAAACATCTGTTGAACACTTGTCTAAAAAAAGTGTGACTGCAAAACGGACCTTATTTCAACGTCATAATCTGACATTTTTTTAGACAAGTGTTCAACGGACGTTTAAAAGTTTTTGCTGGTACGACGGAAAGTAGTTAAAAAAGTAATGATTTCACTTGAAATTTCTCCTGTGACGTCACATGTGCGTTTATAAACATTTCAACTCAAATACTTTTTTTTCTTAATTTTTTGGACTTTATACCTAATCTTTATAGAAAAACAAAAAAAAAAACTCACAAATATAAACAGACAGACGCAGAACAACTACCTTTAAACTGCTTCTACGAGTTGTCAGTGTAATAATTGGTATGAAATAATGACACATAATTATGGCCTCATTATCCGGTTCGAAGGACCACTTTTGGAGTTTTTAAAATACTTTTTTACATAAAAACTATTTTATACTAAATACTATTGTATTTTTTATGTTGGTAATAACATAAAATACAATGTTTCGGTACTTTAAATGTTTCTTGCCTTAGGGCCACACTAACGGGAAATGCTGTTGATTATTGAGTTAATGGACGTTCTTTACGAAAATTTTAATAGTTTTTTATCGCGAAAATTTCAAAATGCCGTTAGTGTGGCCAGGCCAGTGTAAATACTCGTATATTACGAGCATGTTCATTACTGTAAATAAAAAAAGCAAAGTACAATATTTTTATTTCATATTCACACAAATACATAATATATATTACATTAATATGGACAAAGCCAAAGGCAAATACTATCAATGTCAAAGGCATTTACTACCAATAAAACAATTTCATATAAAATATGAATAATAAATTCAGCGCATTCAAAATTATACAGTTGCCATCCAAAACTTTAACAGCTCATTAAAAGAAAATAAATTACCGAAAAGTCAAACCCAGGTGCGACGAGTGGATGAAATCTTTACGATCTCATTCGGAAATTGTGAACGTAAAACGAAAATATTAATTCCGATCAATTTATTACCCGAATCTTAAATTTTAAATTTGATTTAGTGCTTTATTTGGAACTAGTATCTTGACCTCGTTTCAAAGGTGTAATTTGAAAATAGGCTAATAATGTTAATTGTTTTTAAGTATGAAATCGTTCCAGTAGCATACGGGACATAATATTGTATATTAATTACAAACAAAATTACAAATCTTTTCTCTTTATTATTTTACTAGCGGCTTGCACCGGCTTTGCATGTGTTCAAATTACTCACTGGATTTTAACATAAAAAATTTGGTCCAAACAAGAACAACGACACCTTGAAAAAAGGATTATCGGATTAAGTGCAGTCGTTCAGAAGTTATGGGCGTAAAGACAGACTCAAGCGACTTTTTTTATCCTTTGTAAAAATATCTCGAGATGCGAGTGACCAAAAATTGCAAACATTTTAAAAAGCAGTTTTTTTATAAATCATTTATTTGTTCGTAGAGAAATATCGTATCGTCAGTCAGCCGCATTCGTTAGCGTTCATCGTGGGGCGGCTTTAATTCAAATTTAAATGGGTAATATAATTGAATTATTATATTTCTTTGGTTTTAATAATATGACGTCCCGATATGCCCTTTAGGGGCCTGATAAAAATTAAACACTTAAGCCTCCTGCAGACACACGCGATTAATCGCGCGGGGCGACATGTCGCGGTCCATTCGCAGTATTTTTAGAGTGGAAATTAGCTTGCCTCGTTGTCGCAGCGCGATTAATCGCGTGTGTCTGCAGGAGGCTTTATGTATATTGAGCTTACATTAAACTTGATAGTCAGTTTTTAATTACAAAATTCTGACCTTGCTTAGCCGGGTATCGAATGCGAGACAGCAGTCACCCTTGACAGGACCAACGAGGTTTAAAATTAAATTTAAACGCGATTAATATTTATTTGATTGTTGTTCCTGTCAAGATAAAATGTGATTTATTAAGGAAGGGGTGGCGATTAGAGAGTCCTATCATAGTGATTTGTTTACTTGTTAGAAGTAAGCAGAAAGTTAGGCAGTGTCGGAATTTGTTTATTTAAACCATTTTCATGGAAATAAGTGGTGTTTGGTTTCCCTTATCGTAAAAAAGGTCAGTGAATTTTATTGGCAAAATCATTGCAATTTTTTTGTACAAAATCCACTTACGGTCAATGACGTGCGGTGCGCTATTTTGTATTTGTGTTATTTTGAGTTATCCTGCCCCACACATAGCCGCACGTATATTAGTAAAAAATGCATTTATATCTAGGTAAGTCATCAAATCAGTCCTCCCGCTTAGGGTGGACCGCTTGCCGAGACTTAGAAAGATATTGCAGTCCTGCAACGCAAATGGCATGTGAAGGAACAGAATGATCTTAACTGAGAGTCTGGCTATCCCTTTCGCTCCACCTCAGATGATTTGCTGATTTACACTCCAAAAATAAGTATTTAATGTGTATATTTTGCTATTCAAACGTTTGACCCGTATATCACAAATTCATGTTTAATCCTGAAACGTTGGCAATGCGAGATTTACCTACTTACGAGTAGCTAGAATTTAGCCGGAATACCTGGAGTCTAGATATGCATTTGTGCACTAAATGTTACATTCTTAGATTATTATACAAGTTTGTGCTTTATTTCTTTTTTTATAAAGATATTTATGTTTTGGAATCCCAAAACTAAGATAAGACGATGACGCGCATAGGGGAACAGTGTATAAGACGGGGACGTTAATAATCGCGAGGTATAATGGGGACATACACTCTTTAGGCATACTTAACACAACACTAACGTAGAGCAAGCGCTATCAGGACGTCATTTGCAAGCGGCCAGATTGGCGCTTGTTCCACTTTAGTTTTATGTTAAGTTTGCCTTAGATGTGTGATTTCCCATCATACCTCGCCCCGTCTTATACACTGTTCCCCTATCACTCGTCATCGATAATTAAAAACTTGTGTATCTAGTAATCGGTTATCCTGGCTGGACTATGTCTGGTTGGGGAATCAAGAAGGGCAGTATCGTGGAGTCCTGAATATAAATGCAGACAGATAATGATGATATTTTTATGAGTAGGGGTAAATAAGGAAAAATAGAAGTGAGTTTTAACATAACAGCTAATAAGCAAGTCAAGAAATTAAAAGATGTTGCGCCCGTCAGATATAAATTAAGTTTGAGGCCGGATCAGGAGTCTATAGATTATCTAATATATAAAATTCTCGTGTCACAGTTTTCGATGCCATACTCCTCCGAAACGGCTTGACCGATTGTGATGAAATTTTTTGTGCTTATCCGGTATCTATGAGAATCGGCCAACATCTATTTTTCATCCCCCTAAATGTTAGGGGTAGTCCACCCCTAAATTTTTTTTAAATTATTTATATGGCAAAACAACGTTTGCCGGTTCAGCTAGTAATCAGTATAATTATCCAATGCTTCTGAAATGCCCATAACTTGCAGACAAAATATAATATAAAAAGTTTTACAGAATAGATATAACATCATGCAGATAACCGATAATATTGAACAAAAAAAAAACGCGTTATCGAACATAACCCCATCCTTTGGAAAGATTTATCGATACCATTATATCATACGCGCCGTATCGAATGACTGTATATACTAGTGATGTATACCGCACATTCGTCATTCGGCCGATTATATTTTATTTTAAGCCAATATCGAATCGAAATTGTATGTCTAGTGCAGAACTTGTGGGATTTGTTGGTTTCGCTTTCAGATGTCAGATTACATTTTGGGAATAAACATTTTAGTTTTTTTGTAACCGACTCTTCGATCATTAAAAATTGATTTTAATGATCGAAGAACCGACTTTAAAAAAGGAGGCGGTTTCCCATTCGAATGTTTGTAATATTTTTTCTATGTATGTTCTAAACTGTTTGGGTATGGCATACGTGCTTATTAATGGCTAAAAGAACTGCCAAAAAATAATAAAAATACTGACTAATAATAAGAGACACAAGTAGAAAATAATAGATAAGTTGGCTTCTTAGTGTACAAAATTAAAGACAAAGGTCGGAAAAAACTGTTTTGAATTTATCGGGAAAGCAATTTTTCTATGAATATAGATAAAACTCATCACAATTTGTACTCTTTTTTGTCAGTTATGATAAGGATAAAACAATATCGATAGGTTTTAGGACGAGGTTCGTTTGTGAGCGAGCTTCACAAGAGTTTTGCGGCACTCATACTGAGATTTATCTGTGGGTGTGATCAAGGGCGTCGCCAGGGGGGGGGGGGCAGGGAGAGGCAGTTGCCCCCCCAAATGTAGCTAGCATGTTTAAATTTTTGTTTTAGTTATTGTGCTGTCGAGGGCTTGTGAAGTTTTATACATTGATATTAGAACCGTTCATATTACAAACGTCATCGAGGCAAAGACTTCCAAAGTGTCAACGCTTCATGCTCTCGGCGTTCATTTTGTTATCCTCCATAATATTGCCCCATTGCCTCCCCCCCCCCCCCTTAGTCATAAGCTGGCGACGCCCTTGAGTGTGATATTAGTCGATCGTTACCCAATGCACAAACCGTAGGAGTCGGCTACAACCTAAGTAGAGGCAGCTGAATCCAGTATTTTATTCGGAGCGACTACTTATCTAATCTCAACAAGCCAAGTTAGTACTGAGTAGTATGCTACTTCTTGGTAAGACTTCGTTGTCAGAATCGGAGAAATAATAAGAATAAAAAAAAACAACAAGATGTTATGATTCTAGTTATTTAGCAATTATTTATAAGCTATTTCCTTAATATGGACTTTTTTTACTTTTGGGAAAAGTGCCTCTTCATTTTCCTGTACATTCACCAACAAAACCAAACCACTTAACCGACCTCAAGCATCAGTTCCCTAACACGGAAATGTGCGAAACTGCGGACGGTCCAAGATGAACGGCGCAATAATAAACTTGGGCAGTTTCGTCATCCGGACTGAATGGGGGGAAGGCTCAGCCCCGATTTGCGTGAATTCAGAGTAATGCCAATTTTCCGCCGTTTTGCCCTTGAATGTACCAATTTTAGGCGTTCTGTTTTGTCGTTGTGGACCTCCGGTTCTGTTTAAGGATTTACTAGTTGGTATGATGAAAAAAGTGGACAAAGGCCAAATGTCCTGTCTTTTGACTGCAATTTCTTTTTGTGTAAATAATCAGTTGTCGCCCAGAATAGGTTTGAGGGCACTGCTGGTGTAGTCACTGAGCGATTGGCGCGTGTGACGAGTTCGATATTCGCCCGGGACAAGTGTATGGCCTACAGCACGCGTAGCATGGCGAATCTATCTCTATTCTACCAAGAATAGACAAAGTTATTACATCGCTATTTCTATACAAATCGACTGTTTTTTGCACAAATATGACACCATTCGTACACTATTGAAGAAAAGAACGTTTATTTTCTATATTTTTTACATTATCATGCTTAAAACGCTAAAAATATTTCTACGTTCTGTCATTTTGTCTTTTCTTTCGTCGACAAAACTCCTTTCTACGGCGCCATGCTACGCCTGCTGGTATTTATACCTGGTCTGAGTGTTTGAATGTGTGTGTCATTACCTACATGAGAAATTTCCTGTGTAGATATACTCGTATGTTGACGATCACAACGAAGCTTCTAGAATTTGCTACGCAGGCGTAATGTATAATCCACCTACAAACCCGCATTTGGCCTACATTTTAATGCAGAATATTCCAAAACCATTCTTCTCACACTACACTAGTCACGATTGTCTCACAGTATCCACGTACGTATTATACATTGTGAGTGAGAATTCCAGATCAGTCGTCCGTCAGAATTTGATCCTCTTAGCCATTGTGAAACTCTTGTCCACTACAATAGTTATAGTACAAGTTCCACTTGAAGAAATTCCTCAGTAAACCGTTGGTATGACGTAGATGGGTACAGAAAACGCACACAGAGGGTGACAACATGGTTTTTCTTTTTTTACGTGGAAAATCATCAAATAAGTCCTTTCCACCCATGGCGAGATGGCAGGGACTGTCAGACTTGTACTGAATAAAATCCAAGGTCTTCCTTCAACAGCCTTTTACGTTTTAGGGTCACAGTTATCCTGATGAGACAGTCCCGCGACCCCAGCAGGCTTTGGCCCTCTAAGGGAAGCCCGCCATATTGCTGATAGCTCTTTGTGGCGCGCGTGAAACACGACGTGCCGTCCGATCATGGACCCATGCCCGGGTGCATGGTCCATGATCAGACAGCCAACCCATTATTCGCCGTCCGCATGCCCTTCGCCTACGGTGGCCGGAAATCGCCTCGTGACGTCCTATGCCGTGGGCGTCTCCCGTGGACGGAACTCACCTACTGTTCTTATTTGCTTTGTGTCATTGGGTACATTTAGGTTAAGAGCTGTGGGTGTATTAATACGTTGGGTGTATTTAGACAATTGTTAACAAGTGTTATTGTTGAGTATGTATGTTTGGGCTAAGTATATCGGGTCGGTTATGGGAGAGTTGTAATGACGGAGCGTTACAAGGCGTTTATTTACTGTAGTCGTTTTTAGACATTATTTTCGTATTAAGATTATTGTTTCGACTAAGGCAATGAACAGATGAGTAGTACTTTCCTGTCGATAGAACTAACTTCAGCTATTGACAAAGGCAACTGTAGCTGTGGCCATTGGTTGACATTTGTTGTCCACGTGAACACGTCCAATTGCTTTTTTCGATAGCTAAAGGAGCCTCTGTCGGCAATTGAAGGAGCCTTTGTTGACTTCTGCAGTTACCTTTGTCTACAGCTGAAGGACTTCTGCTGTCGATAGAGGCCTATCGACAGCAGAAGTTAGCCCTTTCGACAGCTGAAATGCCGTAGCAGTTGCTTCGACGACAGTTGAAGTTGACTCTATTGACAGAAAAGTGCTGCCCGTCTATTTGACATCTAAGTAATTAAAAACATTACGTAAACTAAATAAAAATACATACCTACATTAATTTTTTACATTAATTTCATTGAAATCACTCGTTGCCCGCCACCAATGCGTCATCACCCTAGACTCTCCGGAATTTTCATCTAAGTAAAAATTATCTCAAAATATTCCCTCCACTTTAAAAGAACTCATAATGATCTCGAGAAGTGATTTTATGCTTTTAAGCAAGGTAATGAAGCATTACTTTTTAATGTTCCTCTAGTATCTGATCTTGAGATTACGAACGAGAGGAAGGAAAAGAGTCGACTACTTAAATCATTATCTTTTCCGAAGTTGTCATTTGTTTTATCAAGATAAAATGTTCTGGACGATTCCTTAGAAGTGATGCATAAAATACGAAACGGAAAGTCTTTTATTCCAGCTGGTGCATAAAGAAATTATGGCTGTAGTAATTATAAGGTGTGCCGGACGTAATTATGGATTTCTGTGACTTTAGACTTAGCACTTTGATCTTGACCTGACTGTACGGAGTTTTAAACGACTTTTAATATAGGAAGTAGATTCTCGAAGACGCCCTGACTGATATGGTTAATATTTTTTCGTTTGAAAGAGTACAATTGCCAGATGGGACCAGTAATCAGGACAGGATCTGATGATGGGATCCTGGAGAAATCGTGGGAACTCTTCACGCAGAGAAATGTCTGGCTACCTGTACGAGAACTTCTGGTTGCAACCGTGACAGCAAGACTCACTAGTTGACTTTACAACATTTCTAGTAATAAATACTAAGTAAGTAGTAGAGATAACAAGGACTTAGTATTTATTACTAGAAATGTTGTAAAGTCAACTAGTGAATCTTGCTGTCACGGTTGCAACCAGAAGTTCTCGTATACATTTCTCTGCGTGTTGGTGATTTCATTTTTTTTTTGGAAATACACCATAATCGGTTAAAGACAAAAAAAGTAAGATTCTATTTAATGAACATTTTAGTATTACGAGAATGAATTTTGGTTATTATCCTACGGAAAAGTTTTATCGAGATAAAAAGTATCCTTTGTTGACACAAAGGATACTTTTTATCTCGATAAAACTTTATATACAGGTTTCTTATACAGGTTTTTGACTGCCTGTGTATGAAATTTCATCCATATTTTGTTTTTTTTTTAGGCAAAGTAACAAACATCCATCCATCCTCACAAACTTTCGCATTTACAATAGAAGTAAGACACAACATTGAAAAATAAAGCCAGTATTTTTCTACTAACTTTTTCTTAGCAATCTTCTTTTCTCCAAATCACAGCATAGCCATACGGTTTCATAAACCGTTCCATTGAACCGTGTCCGGCTCGTTCGGCCGCACAGCCGGTTTCCGGATAAGCTCCGCTCAACTATATCGGGACTATCTAATTATGGGATAGTTAGTCCATTGTTCTAGAAGTGTTTGCTCGATACGGTCAGTGAGAGTAAATACTGAGGCAGACTGGGGAGATTCAGACTTTGATGTAGGTTTGAAAGAAAAGAGATATTTTATACAAAGGAAAGGCGTAATGTATTCTTTATTTATTTTGGTTTTCTTTTTGGCATGACTTTCACACTTTGCCTACCTAACGGGGTCGCTGTATTAAACGGATATGGACACGTAACACAAAGGGAGGAACAGGGAGGTTTTTACTCAGTCAATCAGTCATTGATGATTTTACACCCTTAAGCTATTGTCAAACTGACAGACGAACCGAATCCGTGGCGTAGCGTTTTTGTTTGTAATGTATGGAATTGTTTGAAGCCTGTCACATAGAGTATCGGATCGTTTTCGCTTTTTTATATGACAGGGTTCGGTTCGGTTCGCTATCGCCTGTCTATTTGACAAAGGCCTTAAAGAATCAATCAATCAAGATACAATTGGAAAATTACGAGACCAGTTAGAACTTTGAACTGCAGAAAAATTTACAAACTGTAACAATATCTACATATTTTTGCAATTCAACATGATTAATTCACTAGCCTCGCAAAAAAGTGAGGCTAGTGAATTAATCATAGCACAAAGTAAAAAAAATGTTAGTTATCACATGTGATAGGACGTTGTTGGTCCAAGTATTGTCTTATTTTCTCGAGATACGTATACAGGGTCTAAGAGACATCGACGCACAAACGGATACCATGGGTCCAGGACATGATTCTGGACCACGGGGGGTGTTGGAATTTTTCGTCGGGTTTTTTCTATTTTTAATTTTTTTTTTTAATAGTGAGCCGCGCTTAACGTACTGCAGGTACTGTGGTACTGGACACAGTATTTTTAGGTGTACGATGACCTTTCATTATAAACATCTAAGAAGACACCATTTCTAGTTTTATTTACATTGCTACTTTTAGTGAAAGTAGTGAATTAATTACTTTTTTATTAAAAATCTCATTGGATTAGGTAAGAATAACGATTATGAACATTCTAAAGTAAAAAAAACTTTGAAAATTAGGAAAAATCCGACGGAAAATTCCAACACGGGGGGTTCAGAATCATGTCCTGGACCCATGGTATCCGTTTGTGCGACGATGTCTCTTACACCCTGTATAATAAAATAGTTTGGACATATTAAACTAAGAGAGTAATAACTGTGACATGCGTTAAATCTTTACAATTTAGAACCAAACATTTTGTTTATGCGTCATTTTACTGCAGGCAAAGATAGTCTAACTTACATGCATAGGTAATTGATCACTTTGCTAGCATGTGGCGACCATTTGTCATAGAAGTCAGGAGTGTCTAACGTTTGGTAATTTAGTTCATGACACACACATGTCACACGAGGCGAGTGTTTCATGGCGTCGTCGGTGAAGTGATATTCTATTGCGGGGCCACACGGGTAATGCCGTTAATTTTTACGATAATAGTCCATCATCGCGGTAATTTAATATCGATCCACGACCTCCGGCATAGCAGTCAGGGTCACTAACCACTAGACCAACAGGCCTGTCAAACGTTTGTTTACGACAACGACATGTCCCTGTTAGTGTGAAGATGACTCCCATTTTTTTGACGTAAAGTAAACGAAAACTGCAATGATCGTTTCCAAAACCAAAATACTTTACTTAGCAAAATATTTTTTAAACGACTCTAAACTTTATTTTAATTAGCATAGCATGCCTAGATCCAGCGTTGAAAACACACAAATTTGAATTATTTATGAGGAATATTTATTTTATTTTATTTATTTTTATTTATTTATTTAAGGACAACCAACAAAGCATACACCATAATACATGTTTAGGATAGATGATTGTTTACATTTTATAGTGTAGCCTTAATTAAAGGCTGCCACGGCATGCATTGAACAAAGGAAGAATACAGTATCAAAAATAGTAATTTTTGCTTACAATTTAGGTTAGAACTAATTTAGATTTCTACGTAGAATTGTTATACAAATGAAAAAAAAATGAAGAAAGGTGAAAGAGAACAGTTAAATTATATATTTCACAAATGTGATAAGGCCTTATGTAAGGCAGACTTAAATTTATGTAAAGAGTAAGACATATCAATATCTACACTAGGTGGGCGGGACAGGCGACTAAATTGAATCTGCGTTCTGTTAACGGTGGAAAAATGACCCAGATTGGTTCTAAAGCCTTTAGCGCAAAACAACAGATATCTAGACATACGAGCAAGCTTGTAAGGCACATTTATATTTATCTGGCTTAATAAATGCGGACAATCAATTTGGGTGTTTATTATTTTGTAAAGGAACAGATGATCTAGAATCATACGACGATTTTCTAGACTCATAAGTTTGAAATGTTTTAAGCGAGAGCTGTAGCTAGTTAATTTTCTGAACACATTGCAGTGATACGACAAATGCCAAAGAAATCTCTTCTGCACTGATTCTAAGCGACGTTTATGAATTTCGTAGAATGGAGTCCAAACTGTACTGCAATATTCCAATCCTGACCTGACTATTGAGTTAAAGATTACGATTTTAGTTGAGGCGTGTTTAAATTGTTTACTGTTCCGCAGAAAGAAACCCAACATCTTAAAACCTTTTGTAGCAATTTTATCGACATGAACATTAAACCGAAGCTTATTGTCAATATAAACACCCAGATCACGAATTACTTCCTTCTCGTAAATGATTCGGTCGTTTATTCTATAGTTTCGAAAGTACGGCCCTTTTTTCCTGGAAAAATGTACATGATTGCATTTGTCAGCATTAAGTAGCATGTTATTGTCCAGACACCACTGGGAAAAACGATCCAAGTCTTCTTGTAATTTATATGGATCCTTAACAGATTCTATTCGCTTTATAATTTTTAGATCATCCGCGTATAAATATATCTTAGAGTGTAGAAAACAAGACCCCACGTCGTTGATGAATATATTGAAAAACAACGGGCCCAGATGGGAGCCTTGAGGTACGCCTGATGGTGTCTGAAACAGATTCGACGAATAACCATTGACAACAACCTTTGATGTGCGTTTGACAAGGTAAGACTCACACCAAAGCAATAAGTTTCCTGCAATTCCGATTGTGTGTAATTTGTTAACTAGTATTTTATGATCCACCTTGTCAAACGCCTTGCTAAAGTCTGTGTAGATGACATCTACAGGCGATCCACGATCCACGGCGTCGACTAGATCTGTAATAAAGCACGCAAGATTGGTTTCAGTAGAACGGCCTTTCATGAAGCCATGTTGTTCAGGCATCAAAGTTTGCCGCACATGCCACGAAAGTATAGGGTAAACTAGAGCTTCAAATACCTTACCAAAAATAGACAAAATAGACACTGGTCTATAGTTATTAGCGGCGGACCTGTCACCAGACTTAAAGATCGGTACAACTCGTGCTTCTTTCCAAGTCTTTGGAAAATAACCTGTACTCAATGATTTATTATAAATCAATGAGAGGGGCTCCCCCAATGAGTCACAACATTTTATTGCAAAAATGGAAGGCAGTCCATCAGGCCCTGGCCCTTTACTGGGGTCCAGTCTTTTTAAAGCTTTAATGACAGAATCCGTGGTTAATGTTAATTGGGTCAGAGAATCAGTGTGCTGACATTGCGCAGTTCCATATTTACCCACATCGTCAATAGTATTGCTGTTGTGAGAGTTATTATAAACGGATGAAAAACACGAGGCAAATATGTTGCAATTATCTGCTCCATTAGTACCTTTAACATCACCATAATGTATTGATGTGGGGTATGTACTGTTACCGTTCCGTTTATGCTTTAAAAATGACCAAAATAGCTTGGGGTTAGAAGTAATCGAAGATTCAATTGATTCTATATATTTTTTATAATTACTATGTATACATTTTGAAACTCTGTGTTTGAGCAAACGATATGAGATTTTATCAAGGGGGTTTTTAAATTTGGAGTAAAGAGTATGGTACTTGTTTTTTTCTTGTAGCAGGCGAACAAGATCCCTGCTAAACCAAACTGGATATTTGCTGGTTTTAGGCCTAGTCTTAGGTACATATTTCTCAATAACGGTATAAATAACTTTGTAAAACGAATCAACCATTGCATCAACATCGCAACACTGTGAAAAAACGTCTTGCCATGATATATCACTTAGTTCTTGAATAATTTTACTGTAATCAGCTTTATAGAACTTAAATTTTGGCTCTTGGTTTGGACGTAGGCTATCCTCATGCAAGTTACACATGAGTTCAAATTCAAGGGGGGGATGGTACGAATCTATATTACTTAGGGGGTATGCGGATACATTTAAGCTTTTCACAGTGGTGTCGGTCAAAACGAGATCGAGTATTTTATTTTTATAGTTAGAAACATAATTGTATTGATCTAAATTATTTAAAGACATGAAATCTAACAAATTCTGCTCATAAATTCCGTTTTTGTGTAAACATGCTGCAAGCGGTTTGCCTGGTGAACCTATCCATTCGATGCTACTCAGGTTGAAGTCACCTAAGATTAACGTGGTATCAAAAATTTCCAAGGCATTGTTAGCATTGTCGATAAAATGTTCCAAAATATGCCTTTGTACTGGGGGAGGAATATACACCGCACATATTAAAAGCTTTGCTGGACGTTTATTTAAACAAATGTCTACGCACACCCAAACATCTTCACATTTACTCTCCCAATTAGTCACTCGATATGATCTTAGCTCCCTAGACACCACAACTAATACACCACCACCGGATTTTTTGTTATTAAAACCGCTGGACTCCCGATCCCGTCGGTACACTAGATATCGGTTGCAAAATAATTCAGAATCCAATATGTCGCCCGCCAGCCATGTCTCACTCAATACAATTATATCATAGTCGCAATTTAACACATTTAAGTAAAAATCTACAGTTTTGGTCCTCAAACCTCTAACATTTTGATAATAACATTTAATAACTTTAGCGAATGAAAAATAGTTAAGTATTGTTTCAAGAGTTTAGTATAAAGTAAGTACCTATCAACATAAAAAAAAAATTAAGTTAATTTATTCAAAGAGTCCAAATTACGAACAAATACAGATTCAGATTCACTTGATTTGCGCATATAAACTCTTCCTCCACGTACCCACACAAATTTATAATTGAGATCTTTGGCTCGAATTCGTGCTGCGGCGTGTAGGTTTTTATTTTCCGTTGTAAGATTCTCAGCTACAAATATCGCAATCTTTTTATCGTCCAGGCCTAGCGCGCTGGTGTTCAGCTTCTCGTTTGGGTGATCCTTGTTGTATTGAATTGTAGCCGCCAGCAGGGAATCCCGGGTGCGTGGGGTGTTGAACTTCACCAGGATTGTACGTGGTCGAGAAGAATTAGGGTTCGACTTGGCAACACGAGAACAATAAGATATATCGCCATCGTTAATGGGAAACTTAACCACTTGACCAAGTTGTCTAACAATGCTTACGACATTTTCAGCCTTGTGCTCGGGTACACACTGAAGTTCCAAGTTAGCGGACCTAGACAACTGGTCCATCTGCCTGATACGATTGGACAGAACGTTGACCTCCGACCGAAGCAGCTCGTTTTCCGTTTTTATTTGTTTTGTTGTGGAGTTATGAGCGACCATATCATTGTTCAAACTGTCGAATTGTGCGCTTAAAAACTTGAGGGATTTCTTAAAACCAGTTATCTGGTCTTTTAACTCACGTAATTCAACATTTAAGGTGTTTTTCATTTCACTCATAAATTCATTCATAACTGAACGCATCTCGTCGCGTATATCAGAGCGCGATACACTGTCTGGCATTCTAGTAGGTGTTTGTACACATTCCGGCTTGTTTTGCACTTTACGACGCGTAACATTGAATGTTATTTCAGCCAAGCCTGTCGGTGTCGAAGGGCGAACGGGATCATTACCTTTGGGCTGCTTATTACCGCAATTGAGGCATATCCACTTCTGGCTTGCATTGAGAATTTTTTTCCCTTCTTCCGGCGAGATATCGAGGCATAAATAATGATACTTGTCTGCACACCGCTGGCATTCTAAATAATCATCTTCCACTAGGGCACTACAAACAGCACATTTCTTCATACTTATTCAGTGCAGGCGCACTGGCGCGGTGATGACAAGGACGAAAAATAGCAACTGTCTCTTATCGCAGGGGAGGTGCGGTATGTCCCCGCGCACGCTAATTAGCACTCGCGCCGGGGTTTTTTCCTCTAAATGTGTTTTTAGGACACTGGAATTTGTGATTTGTACGTATATGCACAACGGTACTAATTGGCGTAACCGAGGAATGAGTTAAATTAAATAAAAGGCACTGAAGAGCGACACGTCTCCTTCCTACCGTGTACTGTACGCACTGTGTAATGAATGAATATCACACAAAAATCTTTTTTCCTACTTTTATTTTTGTTTTAGATTTAAGTTTTTGTGTTTATTTCATTTGTTTTTCACATTTGTTTTTCTCTAAAACCATAACGTTGTTGTCTATGTCTGGCAAAAGACGCAAAACGAATTCATACACATTCAGTCCAACCACCGTTCGTCCCAAGGGATAAAATATAAATAATTTTGTTCAACAAATAATAGCCGCTAGCTTTTGTTCAAGAGTTTGCTTAGGACCATTGTTTGATTGTGTTTCTGTAGTAACATTATTATTGACACAATGCCTTGTGTGGGAACAATAATTATTTTATACAAGCTCCTTGAAAAGGAACGTGTTGGAAAGTTGTTTGAGCTATTCTAGGTATTATGCTATTCATACCGAGGCTTTGTGACGACGACGCTGAATCTACGTCGTCGCGTGGTTATGAAGTTTTCTAAGAGCGACAATAGACTTTAATAAAGCTCTATTTTGGCACTTTACTTGTGTTTTTTATGACGTTATCCCGCTCTAGAAATACTACTGTTTCGTACAACCACACCCGGCAATACCATTTATAGGACATACTTATACGTATGTCATAATCAAAAACACATAGAAAAACAAACAGGCCTGTTGGTCTAGTGGTTAGTGACCTGACTGCTATGTCGGAGGTCGTGGGCTCGATTCCCACCCAGGCCAAATGTTTGTGTGATGAGCACGATCATTTGTTCTGTATCTGGGTGTAATTTATCTATAATATTTATGTATTTAGAAATATTTATGTATGTTTATCAGTTGTCTAGTACCTATAACACAAGCTCTGCTTAACTTGGGACTAGATGGCGTTGTGTGATAGTTGTAAAAAAAGAAAAAAGAAAACCCCCGCCAATCGTGTAACCGAAAGGGATTGTACGATTGGCACGATTTTTGCTGCACTGTCATCCATTTTTAAAGGTGGAAATTCTCTCTAATCTAATATTGAGTAAAATATTGAGTAAGAAGGTTTTCCATGAAACCATACGAGCTAATCACATAATAAAAGTAGTCCGGTATTTGAGTTAGGAAGTCCATAGTAGCCAAATTCCCCTGAGATTGGCCGCCGCGGCTGAAATCGGTCAGGAGCTTTATATATTATTCGGCATTATAGTAGCCTTTCTAGCAGTCTTTATGTAACGTTACTAAGATAAAATTTGATCATCTATATTACTCAGAGAAGCCGAATCCAACATAAAGGGAAAAATACTAGGCTTATGATGACGAATACTCAGAGAATATTTCCATCAAAATATCCTTAGTATTACAGGCCTACAGAAACCTCAGTCTACTTCAAAAGCCATTTATAATATTTTACCCTCCGTAATTTCTCAACAAGCATGTAACGAAATAAATCAAGAGCCATACATTACGGCCGTATGTATAATTACATATACATAAGTAATATGTATCTATGTACCAATATATCAGGCATCTAAGCAAGCCGTTGTAACCGCGACCTGTCCTTACAACAATGTACGAACATTAATCAACTTCCTATAATATATGTTATGGAACTTTCTCGTACTAATTTTCGTTTTGTAAATTTTGATGTATGAAAGGTTCTTATACTTTCAAGGTTGCTCTTCAATCAAAGTCTAAGCAAATTTAGTGTCTGGGATAAAAGAGCAATTTTATTGGTATTGGCTGAGTTCCAAATTACAGTTTTGGGGCGGGTGGATTCCACTACGAGCAACGAACGGCGCCATAGGCTGTCCGCAACTTTTGCCGGCATGCGGACGGTGAGTAGTGGGTGACTCGCCGTCCGATCATGGACCATTCTTGGGTCGAGGGCGCGCCGTGTTCCACGTGCGCCTCAAATAGCTGTCAGCAATCTGACGGAGCCCCCTTAGAGGGCAAAAGCCTGCCGGGGTCGCGGGACTATCTTGTCAGGTAACCGTGACCCTGGAACGTAAAGGGTTATTGAAGGATCACCGTGGATTTTAGTCAGTACAAGTCTGACAGTACCTTCCGTCCCGCCCTGGGTAGGAGGACTCATTTGATGATTTTGCCACGACAACGTTATCTGTTAGTGCGCAAGAATTCCAGTTCTTTCTGGCTGAGCTCACTTCATGATAAGACAAAAAGAAAACCCATAATAAATGAAAAGAGAAAAACACAGTTAAAAATCTAAAACTCTTTAAAAGGTCGGTCTTCCGCTGCAGCGCCGTTATTACCAATTATGACCATCCCTGAAATTTCTCCTAACCATTAAAATAACAAAATAATACAGTTACCAAACATTCTTAACACTATGCAATTTAGTTCACTAATTCAAACTCATATAAGTTTGGGGCAATTTTCAACAAACTATGCGCTATTCTGGAGTGCACACAAAATTCTAACAGCGGCAGTAGGGTTTTGCGATATTATGTTGTCATAACGAAAATTGTGGTGCTACTACTTTAAACGTTGAAATAAGCCTGTTTAAGTTTATTCTTCTATAGAAGGAAGGGTTATGAATCTTCCTGGTTTTAGTATAGTTTGAGATTATAGGGGGTATAAGTATATGCCAAATTCTATGATGATTGGTTCAGTGGTACAGACGTGAAAAGGTGGGTCGTGGAACTGTCAAAACGGGTAACTGTGACCCCGGAACGTAATGGGCTATTGAAGAAACTCGGTGTATTTTAGTCAGTACGAGTCTGACATTCTCACTCCACTCAGGGAGAGAGGACTCATTTTGATGATTTTCCCACTTAAAAAAGACGTGTAAAGGTAACGAACAAGGGCATGCGGGCGGTGAGTTATGGGTGACTTGCCGCCCGATCATGGACCATGCCCTTGCCCGGGTCGACGGCGCGTTGTGATCCACGCGCGCCTCAAAGAGCTGTCAGCAATCTGACGGGGCCCCCTAAGAGGGCCAAAGCCTGCCGGGGTCGCGGGACTGTCTCACCTGGTAACCGTGACCCTGGTACGTGAAGGGCTATTGAAGGATCACCGTGGATTTTAGTCAGTACAAGTCTGACAGTCCCTCCCGTCCCACCCTGGACGGGAGGGACTGTCAGACTTGTAAAAAAAAAAATCACGATTCATGCGCACCTGTATCTTCTGAAGTCTATTTTCTCGAACAAAGTAGAAAACATAATCTATTCAATATTCTCCTGGCGGCTAATATTTTTGAGTTATTCCACTCTGATCGCAATTCTGCTGGACTTAATTCGCTGTATATACACCGTGACTTTTTAGTCGTCTTACAAAAGCAGCCCAGTTCATGTATCCAATGACTAGAACACGTTTATAATAAAAAAATATGTATTTAAGAGATTTGAAAAAATTAATTATAAAACTTTAATTGGTTATTATGACACAAGGCGTAGTTAGAAACGCACGAAAATGGAAATGGAATGATCTACCCGACTATTGCGCTGGGTAGGTATACTCTACAGATTGATACGTAAACATTTTAACATGGTGTTTCATATTTCTAATGTACCTATTTAATAAAAATAAAAATTATTATTAACGATTTAAAAAAAAATTAACTCGCCTAGAGGTATTTTAGGTCGGATACATTAAGTGGACGACTTTTGTAAGACGACTAAAAAGTCACGGTGTATACCCCGGCCGGACTCACCATCCATGGACTTCTACACAGTCCCAGTTTTTCAATTGACTGTACTTATATCCATTAAAAAAAAAAGAAAGGGGATCAGAACGGAAAGATAAATGACAGGGGATCGGTTTGGGGGATCACAGTGGAATAACTCATATTTTTAGGGTTCCGTACGTCCGAATACAAAAACGGAACCCTTATAGGATCACTCGTGTGTCCGTCTGTCTGTCGCTTACAGTCAATTATCTCCGAATCTACTAAACCGATTGGGTTGAAATTTGGTACACATATCAATTCTTGTGACCCAAGCACAGAGGTGTGACGTGAATGGATAAAATCTGTATGTGGGAGGTAATTTCTGGGGGGGGAAGGGGAAAATGAAAAAAAAAGTTTTGAAAACATCGTGTGACATATCAAATGAAATGTCTTGTTGAGACAATCTTAAACGTATTTTTTTTATAATTTTAAAATAAATAGTTTCCAAGTTATTCAAGAAAATAGACCAAATTTGACCATTCCCCCTCCCCCCTTATCTCCGAAACTACTGAACCTAAAATTTTGAAAAAAATACAGTAAATAGTTTTCTACTTATAGATTATAGGAAAACCTATAAGAAGTCCATATCTGTATATAGGAGCTAATTTTTGGGGGGGAAGGGGAAAATTAAAAAAAAATATTTGAAAACTGCATCGTGTGGCATACCAAATGAAAGGTCTTGTTGAGACAATCTTAAATACATTTTTATTGTAATTTTAAAATAAATAGTTTCCAAGTTATTCAAGAAAATAGACGAAATTTGACCATTCCCCCCCCCCCCCTTATCTGCGAAACTACTGAACCTAAAATTTTGAAAAAAATACAGAAATTAGTTTTCTACTTATAGATTATAGGATAACCTATAAGAAGTCCATATCTGTATAAGGGAGGTAATTTTTGGGGGGGGAAGGGGAAAATTAAAAAAATATATTCGAAAACTGCATCGTGTGACATATCAAATGAAAGGTATTGTTGAGACAAACTTAATTGTATTTTTTTTGTAATTTTAAAATAAATGGTTTCCAAGTTATTCAAAAAAAATAGACGAAGCTTGACCATTCCCCCCCCCTTATCTCCGAAACTACTGAACCTAAAATTTTGAAAAAAATACAGGAATTAATTTTCTACTTATAGATTATAGGATAACCTATAAGAAGTCCATATCTGTATATGGGAGGTAATTTTTGGGGGGGGGAAGGGGAAAATTAAAAAAAAAAATTGAAAACTGCATCGTGTGACATATCAAATGAAAGGTATTGTGGAGACAAACTTAATTGTATTTTTTTTGTAATTTTAAAATAAATGGTTTCCAAGTTATTCAAAAAAAAATAGACGAAGCTTGACCATTCCCCCCCCCCTTATCTCCGAAACTAATGAACCTAAAATTTTGAAAAAAAAAGGAATTAGTTTTCTACTTGTAGATTATAGGATAACCTATAAGAAGTCCATATCTGTATATGGGAGGTAATTTTTGGGGGGGAAGGGGAAAATTAAAAAAAATAATTGAAAACTGCATCGTGTGACATATCAAATGAAAGGTCTAGTTGAGACAATCTTAAATATATTTTTTTTGTAGTTTTAAAATAAATAGTTTCCAATTTATTCAAGAAAATAGACGAAATTTGACCATTCCCCCCCCTTATCTCCGAAACTACTGAACCTAATTTTTTTTTTTAAATACAGAATTTAGTTTTCTACTTATAGATTATAGGAAAACCTATAAGAAGTCCATGATATTAAAATAACATGGTAAATCACTCAATATTGGGCGTACCAATTTAGGTCAGATTTAAAAAATAACGTGATAGGTAACATCGTACGGAACCCTCTTCACGCGAGTCCAACTCGCAGTTGGCCGGTTTTTTTTGTAGATATTTCAGTTGTTGGTAACTTGGAAACCGATGATAAATTACTAATAATAATTTATCATAAACAATAAATTGATGGCAGGCACGTATCATATCCTTCTCATTATGATTCTAGCTAGTAGTCCATGATAATACATAAATTATACATTGGCTGCCACGAGCGAGTGAGTAGCAAATCGAGCCGAGTGGAGCTGCTAAATTGCCAATATGCGATATGCAATCAGTTGTATTACGTCACGGAGTGTGTCACTTGCAAATATGGCCGCTGTTCCGAGTCCGACTTAGTTTGGTTAATTGCAATTGAGTATGTTTGGTTGCAATTTGATAATGTGTTTAGTCCACAGCATTCTGTCATCACTTCCTTTTTTCTGGCTAAGGTATATATTGCGGGACAATTATCTGTACTAATCTCATCATCATCTTCTTGCCCTTATCCCATTTTACTTGTGGTCGGCGCAACACGTTTTTTTCTTCCATTCTCCCCTATCAGACGTCACAGTATCATTTACTCCTTTTTCATTCATATCGTTCCTTAGACAATCCATCCATCTTTTCTTTGGCCTTCCTCTTCCTCTCTATCCATCAACATTTTATTAACATCCATCAACAATTATCTATACTTAATATTACAAAGCTGAAGAGTTTGTATGTTTGGTTGAACCAGGCTAATCTCAGGAACTACTGTTTCGAATTTAAAAAATATTTTTGCTGTCGATAGTCTATGTATTGAGGAAGGCTTTAGGTTATGTAAAATCATGCTACGGTAAATAAGAGCCGAGCAGCAGAGGATTAGCTAGTAAGGTATAAAGGTAAACAGTCGGACTTAATGCCTGAGGTATTCTCTGCCAAGGGTGACTAAGGATGACAGCGTCTCCCTCCGCCCCAGCCGCAGTGGTAGACGCCCACGGTGTCTGACGTTGCGGGACGATCTCCGGCCACCGTAGGCGCGGGCATGCGGGCGGCGAGTAATGGGGTAATGGGCAACTCGCCGCCCGACCATGGACCATGCCCGGGTCGACGGCGCGTTGTGTTCCACGCGCGCCTCAAAGTGCTGTCAGCAATTTGACGGGGCCCCCTCTAGAGGGCCAAAGCCTGTCAGGGTCGCGGGACTCATTTCATTACCGTGACCCTGGAACGTAAAGGGCTAATGAAGGACACCGTGGATTTTAGTCAGTACAAGTCTGACAGTCTCTCCCGCCCTGGTGGAAGGACTCATTTGATGATTTTACCACGCTAAAAAAAAAAGGGTGACTAAGGATTCTAACCAAGGGTGGTGGAGAGATAGCTTCTGATAAGCCAGTACAAATTTCGACAGCAGCAACTAGACTTACCGCAATTGTCCGCTAACGTCTGTCAAAGATTATTCCAAAGTGATGTTTTTTCCAAGGTACGGAGGAAACTCGCTATTATAAATGGTCACTACACAGACAAACCTCGACAAGCGCGGCTTAATGTTGAAGATTTTCCTGAGCGGTTGTTATTATTTAACCACGAGCTCCTCCATCAACATTTGATTATAGCCATAAATATCACCTGCACAAAACGACCTGGAGAAAATATCTAAATTCGCGACCTCCCCTAATTGTTCGTCGGACGGAGACAAATGGCCGTCAGCCTGTGACGTCATCCATCGCGGTGATAACGACTTGCCAGGGGGACCAGAAGTTTTACTGATTATCATTATGATGTACGGTTTTATGAGGTTGGTTTGACCTGGTAATGCTGTGACCCGAAATGGTATGTCTGTTAACCGTTTAGTGATGATTAAGGCAAATATAATAATTCTAATTATAAGCTACTGTAAGGCGACTTTCGCTTCGAAGTACTTCGCGACAATCACTTTGATTTTAATTTCTAACTTTAAATTGAGTAACCGAAATACACTATACATCACTTTTAAAATTAAAAAAATGGAAAAATGCATGAAAAACCGTTCCTAAGTATTCCGCATACACCACTGAAGCGGGCAACAGACGATGTACAATCTGGAAAACTGTTTATTAAATTGATTGTCGTGTTGAAGCAATATTTTGTAAGCGGGATAGTCTTAAAAGATAACCGTGGACATTTTTTATCGTGGTCAAATCATCAAATTAGTCCTCCCACCCAGGGTAGGACGGGGCTCTCGAATCAAAATGAACATAAGAACATGGGCGTAGCCTGCCATGGGCTCAGGGTGGGGCAGCAATCTAAAATAATAATGTAACTAGCTAACTATACCCGCGGTGTTTCCCCTGTTATTTTTTAAACAAAAAGATTGCAATGGAACACATTGTGTTTTCAAATTGTTGGGATTTAACTACCGATTACTTGAAAGCATTAGAAAGTAGTTATAAAAGTAGGCATAACGTGCCGAAACCCACTGCCAGTGTGGGGCAAGAGACCCTGCCCCACCGTGGCTACGCCCATAAGAACTAGGATGGCATCTTAGTCAATAAGAGTGTGATAAGCCTTTCTGCTTCTCCCAGGGTGGGTAGGTCTATATTTGATGATTTTACAACCCAAAAACTACCACATAAGTCATAAAAGTAGTGCTTTGTATATTTACATGGACAGATTCATAAGGTAATTAACTAGCTAAACAGTTAATTTCCTTGTTCTTACAAAAATAAATTCTGAGTAGAACCGAATAAGTTGACTAAAAATATTAACAGGTACCTACACCGAAAAGTGTTCACAAATTCTAACCGCAATCCCTGCGAAATAGATTGTCCACATTACTGCCACATATTTCCACACTTAACCTACTGCCACGGATTCTTACACTGTCAGCAAGAAAAATAGGCTTTCGATATCACCGGGTGCGATCGATATCTCAGAATTCACTGAAAATTTCTTTGCCCCAGATTTTTACCACGGAATAGTATCTACAGAAGAGTCACCCAACGGAACGAGTGAATATAGCAGACATAGACGATAAAACTGTTGTAGCCAGTGGTAACGGTTCCAACTTACGTGCCAGAAAATCCTCGTAAGGAACTAGTTCCGAAGTTCAGATTTAGAAGGCTAAAGCGTGTTTCGAAACGACGTGACGTCCGAAATTAGTCACTTTAGAAAGGCACTTAATTCTTTATATAACTCAAATATATTCCTCAAAGAAGAAAAATATTTGAGTTATAATTATGTGACATCCATTAATGTACTAGAATTGCGTGGTACATATGGGCTACTTCCTCTGTCGTATAGAAGGTTCTTATCTCAATAGTGGGAAATTATAGGCTGATTATGTGCATTACGCTAGTTACAGTGCGCTTTCGTTCAAAGTGATAAGTCTGGAATGCATTTATTTAAAATTTAAATTACCAATCCGGGAAAGTATGATGAAATAGTGGTATTAATATTAATGGTGCAAACAAAACTAATAAGTCTCGTCTGCCCCATTGATGGTGCTAGTCAATGGTGCAAACGGTACAGCGGGTGCAGCTAGCCTTCTGTATTCTATTTATTCTGCGTTCTTTTCAAAGGCGAAGTCGGGTAGTTCCTTTTGTATCGA